>OY787608.1:10814003-11146446 GCA_963678935.1 Umbilicus rupestris | reverse complement strand
AACAAGCAGTTGCTGCAGCACACTCTTGTTCACTCGGAAATTGTCTCAGCAAACAATGAACAAGACAAAAGTTTGTTCACCAAGTTCGGCCAATTGTCTACGTCTGGGGAGGACTATTCTCCAGTCCTCAATCCACTCAAAAACAAAGGTCTCCAAGTACACTCGGTTACAACTCACGCAACCTATGCTACTCAACCTTGTGTGGATCACTCAACACAATCAGAACAAGCTCTGACTTGCGTCTGCACACCCTCTACAAATGTCAATCTAGAATAGCTACAGACTTCTCAAGACTCAGCCTATTCTAAACTACACTCAGCCAGCAGGGTTGCTGTAGCAACTGTTGTAACACACAGCTGCAGCACAATTTGTCCGCGTCGCTCCAAAGCCTTCTGCCGAGCCGTTCGAACGATTCCACGAGCGCTGCACACTCTGGAATACTCCCCCTCACTCAGTGACCACCTGCCACTAGCGAGTACTGCCGCACGACACTTGACCGAGCCAACCACCCGTCAGTTCTTCCGCGGCTGTCCTTGATCAACCAACAAGCACCAAGCTCTGAATTGGCTTCCAAATCAAGCTTGGATCAGACTCTGCAAGTCCTGACCACCTTCTGCTTCTATCACCATAGCTCTGCGCTCACGCTCTGCTCTCGGGTGATGATCGAAGAATTCGTCCACCACACACCAAAAATTGCTCTCTCTGAATTCTGTGTATGCACTCGTGTATCCCTCAGCTTCGATCAACCCTTCTGCTCTAAACCTCTTCTTCTTAAATAGCAGCACCAGCTTTAAGCAATGTCCAGGTTTAGGCAATGTCCCCAAAGAGAACAATTATCTCCTAAAATCTAGGAGATTTGATTTGATTTTTATCTCCAATGCAAATCTCCTTTTCTGACTAGTAATCCTCACTGGAAAATACTCCACAGCATTTTAGAAATTCTTCAGATGCTCTCCGTAGAGATTCCAGCCCTTCTAGACACGCCCAGGTTGCTGCAGCTTCTCGGACAGATGATGCAGCCAGTTGAACAAGCTCCTGCTGTAGCATCCCCTGCTGCAGCTGCTGACTAGTTCACTTCTGCTGGACTGCTTGTTTACTTGTGCTGGTTTTGTCAAACACTGCCATACTACATTATCAATCTCCCCCTTGGCATTTTGACAAAACCTTAGAGAGTTTGTTTCCAGAATAAAATTTCTTAACCTCTCCTTCTTCTCCTTATCGTCTCCTCCCCTTTTTTTGAAACAAATGACAAGGGGGCGGTCACTTAGCCGTTCTATGGAGGTAAAACACAGAGCCCCAGCGAGGCTCGCAGGTCTTCGAACCGGGCTGCATCCAGAGCTTTTGTGAAGATATCAGCAAGTTGTTTGGCAGATACCGCATGTTGTAGCGCAATGATACTCTTTTCAACTAGATCACGGATGAAGTGATGACGAATGTCAATGTGCTTGGTTCTGCTGTGCTGAACTGGATTCTTAGAAATGCTGATGGCACTCATATTGTCGCAGTAGAGGGTCATTTCATCTTGAGGAATCCCATACTCACTCAGCATTTGCTTCATCCACAACATTTGTGCACAGCAGCTCCCTGCAGCAATGTATTCAGCCTTGGCAGTGGATAGAGAAATGCTGTTCTGTTTCCTGCTGAACCAAGAGACCAGGTTATTTCCTAGGAAGAAGCACCCTCCCGAAGTGCTCTTCCCGTCCTCTGAGCACCCTGCCCAGTATGCATCACTGTATCCTACCAGATTAGCATTTGTGTCCTTAGTATACCATAAGCCATAGTCCACAGTTCCTCCAACATACCGAATGATGCGCTTGACCAACTGTAGGTGGCTATCTTTGGGACAAGCTTGAAATCTGGCACAGACTCCTACTGCAAATGAAATGTCAGGGCGGCTGGCAGTCAGGTATAGCAAGCTCCCAATCATACTTCTGTAGATAGTCTGACTCACTTCCGTACCGTGCTCATCTTTAATGGCTTTAACATGAGTGGCAGCAGGAGTTCGTTTGTGACTGGCCTTATCTAGCTGTAAATTCTGCACAAGGTTCTTGCTGTATTTGCTTTGAGCAATGAAGATGCCATCTTCTTTCTGAGTAATCTCCAGACCAAGGAAGTATGACAATTCTCCTACCATGCTCATTTGAAATTCTTGCTGCATGTGATTCACAAACTGCTTCACCAGGTGCTGAGACTTTGATCCAAAGACTATATCATCCACATATATTTGAGCAATGATCACATCCGACTGAGTTCTTTTGACAAATAGAGTTTTGTCAGCTCCCCCTCGTTTGTAGCCATGTTTTTCTAAGAACACTGTCAACCTCTCATACCAAGCCCGAGGAGCCTGTTTCAGTCCGTATAAGGCTTTCTTTAATTTATATACATGCTCTGGGTGATGAGGATCTTCAAAACCTTTTGGCTGAGAGACATAGACTTCTTCAGAGAGGTCTCCATTCAGGAACGCACTTTTAACATCCATTTGATATAGTTTGAACCCCATGAAACAAGACATTGCTAAAAGAAGTCTGATTGCCTCTAGGCGAGCCACTGGAGCAAATGTTTCTTCAAAGTCTAGACCCTCAATCTGAGAATATCCCTGGGCAACCAGTCTGGCTTTATTTCTTATAATGTTGCCTTTTTCATCAGTTTTGTTTTTGAACACCCAGTTTGTGCCTATAATATTTACTCCATTTGGTCTGTCTACCAGATCCCAAACATCATGTCTTTCAAACTCTGCCAATTCTTCCTGCATCGCCAATATCCAGAATTCATCACTCATGGCTTCCTTGAAATTCTTGGGTTCAATGCTGGACATAAAACATGTATTAAGATAAGCATGGCTTCTGGTTCTTCTTCTTTCTGACGGGTCTCCAATAACATTTTTCAAGGGATGATTCTTCTGAATCTTCTTCGGAGGCAACCTTGGGGGAGGATTAGAAATCTGAGAGTTCACATCTTCAGACAAGCTTTCCAATTGCACATCTGGATTTTCTGCTTCAGCACTTGCTGTAGCATCTTCTGGAGCAATAGCTTGTTCACTTCTGTTCTGTCTGACAGACACCTCCTCAAGATCAGAGTTTTCATCATCAGTGACAGTATCAGGGGGAGGGATTTCTTCAGCATCGTTGACAACTGCATTTATGAATTCCATTACTGTATGCGTCCGCTGGTTGTAGACTCGATAAGCTCTGCTGTTTGTTGAGTAGCCTAGAAACAGACCAGGATCACTTTTTGGGTCTAGTTTCTGCCTATACTCTCGATCTCTTAGAATAAAACAGTCACTTCCAAAGACATGAAAGTATTTAACTGTGGGCTTCTTCTGATTCCAGAGCTCATAGCAGGTCTGGTTGGTTCCTCTCCGTAAGGTGACTCTATTGATGATGTAACATGCGGTATTCATGGCCTCTGCCCAGAATTTCAGGGGAACCCTCTTAGCATGGATCATGACTCTGGCCATTTCTTGGATTGTTCGATTCTTTCGTTCCACTACACCATTCTGCTGAGGAGTAATGGGAGAGGAGTACTGATGTGAGATACCCCTTTGTCGACAGAAATCATCCATATCTTTGTTTTCAAATTCCCTGCCATGGTCACTGCGAATGCTGCTGATTCTGAGGTTTTTCTCTTGCTCTAAACGAGACACCAGTGACACAATGACTCTCACAGTGTCTGACTTTTCTCTGATAAAATCTATCCAGGTGAATCTGGAGTAGTCATCAACACAGACAAATGCATACCTTTTCCTGCCCAGACTCTCGACTTCCATTGGTCCCATCAGATCCATGTGAATCAATTGCAGAGGCCTGGTGGTACCAATATCTTTGACTCTTGGATGCGAAGCCTTCTTCTGTTTCCCAATCTGACAGTCACCACAGATAGAGTCTGTCTCCCCTTTTAGCAGCGGTATTCCTCTGACTAGACCTTCTGTAGCAATTCTCTTCAGAGTTCTCAGGTTAACATGCCCCATCCTTCTGTGCCATAGAGTCATTTCCTCGGCCTTTGTAAGCATACATTTCTGAATCGGTGAGTTTGAACTCACATTGAGAAGATAACAGTTGCTCTTTGATCTAGCTCCTTCCATTATACATTTTCCAGATTTGTCAAGGACTTTGCATGAGTCTTTCGTAAATTTTACCTGTTTAGTCCCATCACGCAGCTGACTAATGCTTATGAGATTTGCCTTTAGTCCTTCCACTAGAAGAACATTGCTCAGGCTTGGCATTCCTTCAACTGCCAAAGTTCCTCTTCCCAGAACTCTTCCTTTTAGGCCGTTCTCAAACTTCACACGTTGTTCCAAACAGGGTGTAATGTTTTTCAAGAAGGATCTTTCTCCTGTCATATGTCCTAAACAACCACTGTCAAAGTACCAGCTTATCTTGTCCGAGGTGCTAGCTGTGCTGACTAGAGCAAGGAGCTGAGTCTGCGCATGATTCTGTCTAACAGATTTCCTGGCTGAAGCTACTCTGGCATGAGCTGAGAAACAGTTTCTTTGTATGTGACCTTTGCGACCGCAGCTGTAACATTTTTTATACTTTGAAGCTCTCTTGTTACAGTGATACAGAGGTTGCTGTAGCAAGTTCTGGTTCAATCTTCCTTGTGTTTTTCTGCCTCTTCTGACAGACCTGTATCTGGCCAAGTTTTATTCATCTTCACTCAGCTCTTTCTCATCTTCACTTCCACTGGCCGAGAGAGCTCTCTTTTTCATCGGTTTGCTAGTGCAGTTGATTTGTCGATGACCGTAGCCTGCACAGTTCCAACATTGGACTCTCTTCTTCATTCCTTTCCTCTCATCTTCATTCTGAGCAGGTTCTTTCCCTTTCCTTTTATTTTCTCCACCTCTTCTGAATTTTTGTAAGGATGAGCTTTGCCCAGTTCTTGAGTCCATGTTCTTCAGGAGCTTTCCAAGGTTCTTGACAAGCATACCCAGTTGTTCATCTGGACTTGCCTTCTTGGCTTCTGTTTCAGTTTTAGACCAACATTCTTATCCTTAGAGGTGATGTCTTCTTTAACCAGTTTCATCTCAAATTGTTTGAGAGACCCCATCAACTCTTCCAACTTCATGAATCTGACATTTTGAGCTTCTTCAATGGCCGTCACTTTCATGTCAAATTTTGTGGGCAGCGATCTGAGAACCTTTCTGATCAGCTTCTCTTCGGGAATAGGTTCACCAAGGGCATGGGCTTCATTTGCAAGATCGCAGAGTTTAGCATTAAACTCAGTGACAGTCTCCTCTTCCAGCATTCTCAGATTCTCAAACTGTGTGGCAATGATCTGGAATCTTGACAGCTTCACTCTATCAGTTCCTTCATGTGCAGTTTGCAGAATTTCCCACGCTTGTTTGGCCATTTCACAATTCGATATCAACCTGAAATTGTTAGCATCAACTGCAGCAAAAATTGCATTCAGGGCCTTTGAATTACCAGTTGCTGCAGCTCCCTCTTCACCAGTCCATTGTTCTTCAGGCTTTATCCGTGTGACTCCTTGTTCATCCATGGTGACTGGGAGAGACCACTGGACCACTATTGCTCTCCGGGTCTTCTCATCAATGGCCTTGAGAAAGGCTTTCATCCTAGCCTTTCAATATCCATAGTTGCTTTCTTCCAACAATGGGGGTCTGCTTGTACTCTGTCCTTCCTTCATTGTCGTGGCTTCTTCAGAGACACTGTAGGATCTTTTTACTCTGTGTGTCGAGCTCCCGCTCTGATACCAATTGAAATTCACAGTGTCTTAGTTTGACAGATTTGTGAACAAGCAGTTGCTGCAGCACACTCTTGTTCACTCGGAAATTGTCTCAGTAAACAATGAACAAGACAGAAGTTTGTTCACCCGGTTCGGCCAATTGCCTACGTCTGGGGAGGACTATTCTCCAGTCCTCAATCCACTCAAAAACAAAGGTCTCCAAGTACACTCGGTTACAACTCACGCAACCTATGCTACTCAACCTTGTGTGGATCACTCAACACAATCAGAACAAGCTCTGACTTGCGTCTGCACACCCTCTACAAATGTCAATCTAGAATAGCTACAGACTTCTCAAGACTCAGCCTATTCTAAACTACACTCAGCCAGCAGGGTTGCTGTAGCAACTGCTGTAACACACAGCTGCAGCACAATTTGTCCGCGTCGCTCCAAAGCCTTCTGCCGAGCCGTTCGAACGATTCCACGAGCGCTGCACACTCTGGAATACTCCCCCTCACTTAGTGACCACCTGCCACTAGCGAGTACTGCCGCACGACACTTGACCGAGCCAACCACCCGTCAGTTCTTCCGCGGCTGTCCTTGATCAACCAACAAGCACCAAGCTCTGAATTGGCTTCCAAATCAAGCTTGGATCAGACTCTGCAAGTCCTGACCACCTTCTGCTTCTATCACCACAGCTCTGCGCTCACGCTCTGCTCTCGGGTGATGATCGAAGAATTCGTCCACCACACACCAAAAATTGCTCTCTCTGAATTCTGTGTATGCACTCTTGTATCCCTCAGCTTCGATCAACCCTTCTGCTCTAAACCTCTTCTTCTTAAATAGCAGCACCAGCTTTAAGCAATGTCCAGGTTTAGGCAATGTCCCAAAGAGAATAATTATCTCCTAAAATCTAGGAGATTTGATTTGATTTTTATCTCCAATGCAAATCTCCTTTTCTGACTAGTAATCCTCACTGGAAAATACTCCACAGCATTTTAGAAATTCTTCAGATGCTCTCCGTAGAGATTCCAGCCCTTCTAGACACGCCCAGGTTGCTGCAGCTTCTCGGACAGATGATGCAGCCTGTTAAGGTATGTGGCATCATTGACAAACTCCTACAAAGTGCACTAGAGCCTGCTACAGCAAGTATGGAAAGAAAACAGCTGATGAAGAGTATTCCAGAGTGAGCAAACTCAGTAAGTCGCGCTCCAGATGAAGACATTAAGTGGCGCTCCAGATGAAGACATTAAGTGGCGCCTGAGCTTAATGTCTTCACCAGGAGCGCCACCTAATGTTGCCTTGGGGCGCTTAGAAATCTGCAAGTGATCATGAAGACATCAGCTTGTGCAATCTGGGTAGAGTGACTATCTCAGTACTCAAGCAATGGAGTAAGCAAGTGCTATAGCACTCTCTGGAGCAGAAGTTCAGTAGCAGAAGATCAGCTCTCCTTCAGAAATCCAGTGCATGTATACAAGGCAGAAAAGCTGCAAGTGCTACAGCAGACGCTGGTGCCTGGAGCTGCAGCAGTATTCAGGAGAATATTTTCTGGAGTGTCTCTCAAGAACAAGGGCAGACTTGTTGAGTGAAGATTTGATTGGAAAATCAAAACTCCTACAAATTAGGAGATATGATCTTGTAGAGATCTTGGAGGATCTTCTTTAAAATTGATGGGATTGTTTCCTAATGCATTTAGGAAATTCCAGCAGCAGCAAACAACTCCAGCACAAGTGAACAAGGAGCAGCTACAGCACAAGTGAACTAGCAGCAGCTTCAGCAGGGGATGCTATAACAGAAGCTTGTTCAAGTGGCTGTATCACCTGTCCGAGAAGCAGCAGCGACCTAGGCTTGACTAGAAGGGCTGGGATCGCTACGGAGATCATCAGAAGAATTTCTAAAATGCTGTGGAGAATTTTCCAGTGAGGTTTCCTAGCCAGAGAAGGAGATTTGCATTGAAGATAAAGATCAAATCTAATCTCCTAGATTTTAGGAGATAATTGTTCTTTTTGGGACATTGCCTAAACCTGGACATTGCTTAAAGCTGGTGCTGCTATTTAAGCGAGAGGAGTTCAGAGATGAGAGGTTGATCGAAGCTGAGGGATACACGGGTGCATACACAGAATTCAAAGAGAGCAATTTTGGTGTGTGACGGACGATTTCTTCGATCATCACCCGAGAGCAGAGCGTGAGTGCAGAGCTATGCTGACAGAAGCAGAAGGGAATCAGGACTTGCAGAATCTGATTCGAGCTTGATCTGGAAGCCAATTCAGAGCTATGGTGCTTGTTGGTTGATCAAGGGCAGCCGCGGAAGAATTGACGGGTGTGTGGCTCGGTCAAGTGTCGTGCGGCAGTACTCGCTAGAGGCAGGTGGTCACTGAGTGAGGGGGAGTATTCCAGAGTGTGCAGCGCTAGTGCAATCGTTCGAACGGCTCGGTAGAAGGATTTGGAGCGACGCGGACAAATTGTGCTTCAGCTGTGTGTTGCAGCAGTTGCTACAGCAACCCTGCTGAGTGAGTGTTGTTTAGAATAGGCTGAGTTTTTGAGAAGACTGGAGCTATTCTAGATTGACATTTGTAGAGGGTGTGCAGACACAAGTCAGAGCGTGTTCTGATTGTGTCAAGTGATCCACACAAGGTTGAGTAGCATAGGTTGCGTGGAGTTGTAACCGAGTGTACTTGGAGACCTTCGTGTTTAGTGGATTGAGGACTGGAGAATAGTCCTCCCCAGACGTAGGTAGTTGGCCGAACTGGGTGAACAAATTTCTGTCTTGTTCATTGTTTGCTGAGACAATTTCTAAGTGAACAAGAGTGTGCTGCAGCAACTGCTTGTTCACAAATCTGCCTACTGAGACACCGTAGAAATTCTTCTGATGCTCTCCGTAGAGATTCCAGCCCTTCTAGACACGCCCAGGTTGCTGCAGCTTCTCGGACAGATGATGTAGCCAGTTGAACAAGCTCCTGCTATAGCATCCCCTGCTGCAGCTGCTGCTAGTTCACTTCTGCTGGACTGCTTGTTTACTTGTGCTGTAGCAACTCCTTGTTCACTTGTGCTGGTTTTATCAAACACTGCCATACTTACATTATCACATACTAGTACGATCATACTTACGACCAGTACGGCTTGAAAACAAGTGATAAGTTTGTAGCATGTACTCACTAAGTGGTACGGCTGTCCCACCAGTTGGCACAGCCGTATCACTAATAATCAGTACGGGTTGAAGAATACTGAGTTGGATGAAAGTCCGTATCGCCTGTACCGACATGTGGAACGACCATACTAGGCCAATATTAGTGCAGGAATTCAAAGCCCAAATCTGCTCCTATAAATAGAAATACTGTTCATCCGACGAATGATTCTGAAATTGGAGAAGACTAGACCTAATTCTTGAAGTGAGGAAAGACGGCTCAAGACTGCATGATGAAATTTGCAGCGCCTCTGAGTTACTGATAGTGAACTACTTGCTTAGCTAGCTATATTTGGATTTTGAACTCTCAAGGATGATTGCGAGTGGGATTTGTGAGTATTCCTATTGTGAAAACTCTCGCTTGACTTATGCACATACTTGTTCGGGACGAACAAGACTTAAGTGTGGGGTGTTTTGATGAGCGGACAAATAACCTTTTATTTGTCCACATTTTTCCCCTTACTTCTTGTTTATTCCGCAATTCTATAAAGCCATTTGATGATTTCTTCGTCCATTTCAGGATAAAAATATGTATCTCACGATACGAAGTGGCCCGAAGAAAATCTAGACGAATTTTGGTCGATGGAGATCAAAAGCAGGAAGACTGAGCAAACTGCAAAAGTGATTCGGCCGAATCATAGGTGATTCGCCCACCAGCCTGACCGAATCACTCTCAGCTGTGCGAATTGACCTGATCCGGGGAAAGTCCTGAAGATTTGACCGAATCACATAAAGGGTGTGACCGAATCAAAAGTGATTCGGCCAAGAAAAGTGATTCGCCCAGTCCGAGATCAGCACTGAACAGATGATTCGGCCGAATCAGAAGTGATTCGCCCATGAGGTGCCCGAATCAGTTGAGCTCCATAAGACGTTTGACCGTATCAACACAAGGGTGCGACCGAATCAAAAAGTGATTCGGCCGGGATAAGTGATTCGCCCAAACTCAAAACAGCACTGAACAAAAGATTCGAGCGAATCACATGGACAGTGACCGAATCACCTGATTCGGGCACTTCGGGCACTTTTTGGAAATCTTCAAAATGTATAAATAGAATGAGATGGAAGTGAAGAAAGAGACCTTCCCTACTTTTTGCAACCCTAGGCGACTGGAACTCGAAGAAGATGAAGCTTGATTGAAGATTGAAGATTGAAGCTTGGATTGAAGATTCTACATCAACCTCTCTTAAACCCTAGCTTTGTATTTACATTGATGTTTCCCTTAGTTGTCATGTATTTGTGCACACTCATTATGAGTGAGTAGTTGTTCTTGTGGTTGGGGATTAAATGGATCTCCTAGGATTGGATATGATGTAGAACTCTAATTTATTGCATTGAATGAAGTTTGGTTTGATTATATTGTGCCCTAGCTATGTATTCATTGTATGCACACCAAGTGTTTGACGAAATGCTTAAGTGAGTATCCTTGGTTAAAACCCCTAAGGAAGGAGCGAGAGTTCAACTTAGGATGTTTCATAGCTATTGTATGATCATAGATGGAGTGTTTGTGCGTGAGAGCGACATGCATTCTTGACATTAGGCTAAGTTTTAAGCGGATTTGAGTAACCGGCCAATAGACCGAGAGGGTGCGGTTATGGGACTCAAATTCTACACGGTTCAATAGAATGAGAGTTTGAGAACCATGTCATTTATGTATCCTCTCCATTCTAGGGAAGGAGCGAGAGTTGAACCTAGAGCGGACGATGCATTAGCCTTGCTTTTATCAACCAAATGTAGTTCATGCATGTATTAGTGAGTTATGTCATTTTCCTCATATCTTAGGGGAGAAGTTGAATCCCTAGTCACCCTTTTTTATTCATTAAGCAAAACCCGAAAATATCATTTATCTTTAGTGCTTGCTAGAGATACCTCTATAGGAGGATAAACCCCCCCCCCCCCCCCCCCCAAAAAAAACCGTAGACTTACAATAGTAGCATTGATTAGTTGTCAATTAGTCTAAGCTTTTCCCTTGGGTTCGACCCGAGGTCACTCGGTTATAAATATTGTTTGATATTTGCGTGACTAGAATAGCACTTCATTTTGCTTGCCTAAAACGCCAACGTCAGTTACTGATTGTGTACAAGCACAATCACACAGCTCCACGCGCCTGCGGTGCTCTCGGTGATGGTCGAAGCTCTTTGCACTTGAATTCTTTCCTCTCGGAATTCTGTGTATGCTCTCGTGCTTTCTCTCTTAGCTTCGATCATCTTCAACTCTCTGAAGGACCTCCTTTAAATAGGAACATCTAGTTCCATCATTCACATTTTTAGCAATTTCCTCCAAACAACAATATCTCCTCATTTGTAGGAGATTAGATTTGATTTGCAAATCTAATCTTCTCCAAGGTTGCAGAGGTTAGCATCTTTCTCCTTCTCCCCCTTTTTGTCATAAATCCACATCAGTCTTCTTCTGTTGGGGCATCACCAACTACTTCTGGGTACTCAAGGTCTTTGAGCAAGCCCCTGATCTGAGTTCTTTTGACATTGATTCTTTTGGCTTCAGCGGCCAGCACATTCAGCTCAGACTTCAAGTGACTCACAATCCGCGCTTTGAGGACTGCTTGGATTGCTGGGGCAGGGGGATGAGCTTCCTCCAGAGGAGAATCGGAAGGGGCAACCAGAAGCGGGTCTTCTTGGGCAATATCAACTGCGTGCTTCCCCTTGAATAACTTGTGATCTACTGTAAACACTTGTAGCTCTTGGGACAGGCCTTTAGTAATCTCTCCTAACTCTGGATGCTGGGAGGTAATCAGCCCATATATGAGATATGGTAGCCCATATCTCTCCTAACTCTGCAGAAGGATTCCTAGCATGTGTCGCAATCTGAGGAAACATCACATTCCCCAAGCTCACTCTCCTCTTCTTCCCAGTGGCATGCAACAGATTTGCAAAAGTTCTGCTGACCTTTCCTCTATGAGAGCTTGGGATCCAATTCCTAATGCCCAAGTTGTACAACAGGGCATTTTTGGAGGTGAGTGTCCGCCGCACTGAGATTTGGTCCACCCCAAGACACTCCTCCTGTGAGAATTCTGGCTAGGAGTTCCTTATTTACAATGGTCGGCTCCCTAGCATTCCTATCTATCCCTAGATAGTCATTTATCTTTTTCGGAGTATTAACTACCAGCTTGCCTCTCACCCAGCTTTTCCCATAGTCTTCAGCAAATTCATCGTCGAACTTATCCGCCTGACTGGTAAATAGACACGCACACTCACCCAGAAAAATGCCCTGTTAGCCTCTTAGCACGCCTGTCTGGTACATAGACACGCACACTCACCTCCAAAAATGCCCTGATTAGTATCCAAAAATGCCCTGTTTCTTGTACAACAGGTACATAGACACGCACACGCACATTCATCCAGATTCGTGTGCGTGTCTATGTCCGCCTCACGCACCTTTGCGCACCTCAGCGTGCGCTTCAGCCTCTTAGCCGAGGCAATGTACCAGACTCCTCTGTGCCGATACCTTATCTCCAGATCAGCCGTCTCTAGCGACGCCAAAAACTCTCACGTATCCTCTTTGTTCGCTACGCTGTTGATCTCCAACAGCGCCTCCCAACCCGCCAGCGCGAGCTTCTCCATGATGAGGTCCTCCATCCCGACCTCTTGCAGGAACTCCCTACTGATGTACGGAGTCCCGTACATCTCCAGCCTCATGAAGGCTTCATACTTGCTGGCGAAAGAAGCTGGGGTCGCTTGATCCTCGGCAGGCTGCATGGTGCGCTAGGGTTCTTCCGGTCAACTACGGTCAACGCTCACAAATATTCACAAAAACCAAACTCCGCCAAAAGCCCTGAAACTTTCACCAAATGGGCGCCTACTGTCAGCCTACAAAACCCCTTAACCAAAACTCCAAATGGTGCAGGCTAGCTAAGTGCGATTTCAGACCTAGGGCACTCCTCTTCTCGCACAAATTCTAACTCAATCGGCTCAAATCTGAGGGGAAGGGTTACCTGATGAGTGCGCGACTGAATGCTCCTCAAATCTCTCTAAACGGAAGCTGGGTTGAGTGCCGGACGGAGAGCAGGTGCTGAGGGCGGGAGCTTCTTGCAACGGTCGAGTGTGAAAAGTGCTGAAATTTTTCTAAGTACTGCCCTTATATACCCCCGTGACTGGCGCAGCTGATCTGCGCACTGAAGTTGCGCACTGACCTGCGCACTGCTACGCGACTAAAAAAAAACTACAAGTCCTAAACTAGCTAAAAGACACTAGAAAACTAAAAGTAAAACATGTAAAAGTAAAACGTGTCGGGTTACCTCCCGACAAGTGCCTTTGTTTAACGTCGTTGGCTCGACTGTACCTTGTTACTTGCGTGAAAGTGTGCCAGCGACCTCCCCCACTCTTGCTCCTGAGTGACCCCGCGCTCGTGCGTGTGTTGCGTTCTTCTTGGTCCTGCGCAAAGGATCGGAAGGGTGGTCAGCATGGTTAAAAGTGTGTGATAAATCATAAGTAACAAGGTTAGGTAAAGAAGAAGAAGAAATATGCGCAATAGTTCCCAGTTCTCCCTCTGGTGCAGCTGGTGGCGACTCTGGCGCAGCAACCTGTGCATCTGCTATCTCTGGCTCTGCCAATTCAACTTCGCGCGCTGTGCCATCCCAAGGTTCTCCTAAATACTTTTTGACTCTCTGCCCATTAACCTGAAAACGATGCCGGTGCTCGTTTTCTAACTCGATTTTTCCGTAGGGGAAAACCTTGGTAACCGTGTATGGTCCCGTCCATTTGCTGCGCAGCTTCCCAGGCATGAGCTTTAGGAGCGAGGAGAACAATAGTACCTGGTCTCCTGGCTCAAAAGTGCGTCTGAGGATGTGTTTGTCATGAAATGCCTTCGTGCGCGCCTTGTAATCGCGCAGTCCCTCATATGCATCCAGGCGCAGCTCTTCTAATTCGCTTACCTCAAATGCGCGCTCCTTACCGGCCTCGTCTAGGTTCAGGTTGCAAACACGCAATGCCCAGTATGCTTTGTGCTCCAACTCCACTGGCAGGTGGCACGCTTTTCCATAAACCAACCGAAACGGTGAAGTCCCAATTGGTGTCTTATGTGTTGTTTGGTATGCCCACAGCGCATCGTCAAGGCGCTGGCTCCAGTCTTTCCACAATGGTCTCACAGTTTTCTCCAGGATGCGCTTGATCTCTCTGTTGGAAACCTCGGCCTGTCCATTCGTCTAAGGGTGATAAGCGGTGGACGTCTTATGGCGCACTCCATAATGCTTGAATACCTGCGCCACAATTCTGTTGCAAAAATGCGTCCCCTGGTCGCTTATGACTGCCTTAGGCACTCCGTACCTGCAAAATATGTTAGTCCTTAAAAAGTCAGCGACCGTCTTACCATCATCCTTCCGGGTAGCCTTGGCCTCAACCCATTTGGAGACATAATCTACCGCGACCAATATATACTCATATCCGGAAGATGGAGGAAATGGCCCCATGAAGTCAGTTCCCCAAATATCGAATACTTCATCCACTAGAATCGGCGTCTGCGGCATCTCATTGCGCGCTGATATGCCTCCTGTGCGCTGGCACCTGTCACAATTCCTGCAGTAGTTATACGAGTCACTAAACAGGTGCGGCCAATAGAATCCGCAGTCCAGGATCTTTCTGCTCGTGCACTTTGGACCAAAGTGTCCTCCACATGCGTGCGCATGACAAAACATCAAAACAGAGTTAATTTCATGGTCAGGCACGCAGCGCCTCAAAATCTGATCAGGTCCTATTCTGAGCATATACGGATCGTCCCAAATGTAATGCTTGGACTCATGCTTTAATCTCATGCATTGGGTTTTAGTGAAATGAGGAGGAAACGTACCTGTGACCAGGTAATTTGCAATGTGCGCATACCATGGTACCTTACCTGTCAGCGCCATCAGATGCTCGTCAGGGAATGTCTCCGTGATTTGCCCTGGCTCCTCTGCTTTCACGATCCTGCTCAGGTGATCCGCGACTGTGTTCTCCGTGCCCTTCTTATCTTTGATTTCCAAGTCAAATTCCTGAAGCAGGAGCACCCGGCGCATTAGGCGCGGCTTAGTCTCCTTCTTGGACATTAGGTAACGGATTGCTGCGTGGTCTGTGTAGACGATGACTCTGGCGCCAAGAACATATGCGCGGAACTTCTCCAGCGCAAACACGATTGCCAGAAGTTCCTTTTCCGTGGTAGTGTAGTTCCTCTACGCAGCGTCCAGTGTGCGCGATGCATAATAAATGGCGTGCGGCTTCTTATCCACTCGCTGTCCCAGGACTGCACCTACTGCATAGTCGCTTGCGTCGCACATCGGTTCAAATGGCAGGTTCCAGTCTGGCGCGCGCATCACTGGTGCACTAGTCAGCGCCTCCTTCAGCTTATTGAACGCGGCCCTGCACTCATCAGTAAATTCGAAACACACGTCCTTTTGCAAGAGGTTAGACAGGGGTATACAAATCTTAGGAAAAATCTTTTATGAAACGCCTGTAAAACCCAGCATGCCCAAGGAATGATTTCACATCGCGCACGTTAGTGGAATAAGGCAGATTGGAAATAAGATCTATCTTGGCCTTATCTACCTTGATCCCCTCCTGCGAGACAATATGTACTAGTACTACTCCATGTGACACCATGAAATGACATTTCTCATAATTGAGCACTAGGTTTTTTGAAATGCAGCGCGCTAAGACCTTATCAAGATGAGTTAAACATGCGTCAAAGGTACTTCCGTGTACAGTAAAATCATCCATGAACACTTCTATGCATATACCAATCATATCAGAAAAAATGCTCATGACTAGACGTTGGAACGTACCTGGCGCGTTACACAGCCCAAATGACATGCGCCGAAACGTAAACGTACCGAAGGGGCAGGTAAACGTGGTCTTCTCTTGATCTTCCGCAGCTATGGGTATCTGATTGTATCCTGAGTATCCGTCCAAGAAATAAAAGTAGGGCTTCCCCGCTAATCGATCTAGCATCTGATCCATGAAGGGTAGCGGGAAATGGTCCTTGCGCGTGACTGCGTTAAGCTTCCTGTAGTCGATGCACATGCGCCATCCAGTTTGTATGCGCTTGGGAACTAGCTCGCCTTGCGCATTCTCCTCTACTGTGATTCCTCCTTTCTGCGGCACAATGTGCACTGGACTGACCCATTTGCTGTCCGAGATCGGGTAGATAACTCCTGCGTCAAGCAACTTCAGGATCTCTTTCTACACCACCTCCATCATGTTCGGGTTCAATCTGCGCTGAGGTTCCCTGGATGGTTTGGCACCATCTTCCAATAGGATCCTATGCACGCATATGTTCGGGCTCACTCCGCGCAGGTCAGCAAGTGTCCATCCTATAGCGCGCTGGTTCTTGCGCAGCACCTGTTGTAATCGCGCCTCCTGCTCCTCTTCCAATCCTTTCTTTATGATTACTGGCAGGGTGTCCTCATTTCCCAAAAATATGTATTTGATGTGCTCTGGGAGTTGCTTCAGCTCGACCTTGGGTGCCTGTTCAATAGAGGGCAAGACCTTATTAGCAGTGCAGACATTAACTATATCGTGTACCTGTCTGGATGCTGGTTCAGCACTGCTCAGCTCGTCTCTTGCACCTCCAACTCTGCCTGTGCCAGTGTGTCAGGTTCTTCTGTTGCGCTCGCACATTGCGCATCTGCAACTAAGTCATCTACGATGTCCATCGCGTGCACTGTGGCGTCCTCATGAGGGTGCTGCATCCCTTTGAATATGTTAAAATGAATTTCCTCCCCATCAACCTCCATAGAGAGCGTGCCCCTCCACACATCTATCTTTGTGCGCGCGGTCATCAGAAATGGTCTGCCCAGTAGGATCTGCGCACTGCCTTTGCTCGACTCACCCTCCATTTCCAGGACATAGAAATCTGCTGGGAACACCAGCTCTCCTACTCGGACTAGGATGTCCTCGATCATGCCCGTCGGTTGCTTGCACGACCGATCTGCTAGCTGAATGGTGAGACCTGCAGGCTTTAGTGGTCCAAGGCGCAATGACGCATATAGGGAATAGGGTAGCACATTTATAGATGCGCCTAAGTCAATCATGCAATTGCTTACTGTGGTCTTACCTAAGGTGCAGGGGATGGTGAACGTACCTGGATCTCGGCATTTAGGTGGTACCTTATGCTGCACGATCGCTGAGGCCTGCGCATTTAGCATTACCTGTGCGCACTCGCGTTTCCTCCTCTTGTTTGTGCACAGCTCCTTTAAAAACTTGGCGTACCTAGGAATCTGCCGAACTGCCTCAATAAGGGGAATGTTTATTTCCACCTTACTGAATAACTCGTAGAGCTTCTTATAAAGCGCTTCCTTCCTAGCCGATGGTGCCTGTACAGGAAAAGGTGCAGGTATGTTAGTACGATTCATGCCTTTGTCTTTTGCTTGTGCCATACCTGGCGCTTCACCCTGCTGGCTTGTGGCTGGCGCTTCTGGTTGCGCATCTTGCTCTGGTTGCGCATTTTGCTCTGTTGGATCTGGGACTTACGCAACTGGTTGCGCGGGCGCCTTTGCGGTCTGCTCTGTTTCTACCGTGCGCCTAGTCCTCAATGTCACTGCGTTGACTCCTCCCTTGGGATTCTGGATCACTTGCGAAGGCAGGTTGCCATCGCTCTTTTTCAGCTCATACACCGTGGTAGCGATCTGTGATAGCTGCTTCTCAATGGACTCGAACCTCTTGTCATACTTCTCATCATTTTTGCGCACTGTGTCTGCTAGCTGCCCCACGATATCTTCTAAGGATCGCCTCGGTTGCTGGTTGTTCTGCGCTGGTGCGTCAGTGCAGCGATGCGGTGGATTGTAGGGCGCAGCTTGTTGCGTCTGCTGTGGTGCACGCTGATTCGTGGACTGCCTCTGGAAATTGTTTTCCTCCTTCCATCTGAACCCCTTTGCGGCTAGTCCAAAACGCGGCTGATTCTGCCTCTGTGGCCCTCTATTATCCCATCCTCCTAGAGCATTGACATCTCTTGACTCCTCGAAAAGTGTGGGACACGCATCGGTTTTGTGCTCAGTGGATGTGCAGAACTCACATACCTTTGGCGCAGCTGGTTGCACTCCCTGCGCATGCATCAACTTCTGCAGCATGGCCTTCATTTCCTTTATCTCAGCGCTTGTTTCTACCTGATGCACAGAACGAGCACGACTATTTTTAAGTGTTAACTGATGTCTTACCTGCCCAGCAGAGTCTTCTATCAGCTGCCACGCGTCCTCTGGGTACATGTTGCAAATGTCGCCTCCTGCGCATGCATTCAATAATCTCAGCTCCATGGGCAGCAATCCATTCAGGAAATTCTCTATCAGCACATTTTGAGGTAGGCCGTGATTGTAGCAGTTGGCCTCCAGCTCCCTGAAACGCTCGTAATACTCTGACAGCGACTCTCCTGCGCTCTGCCTAGGTGAGGCCAGCTCCCTCCTGAGTAGCGCGACCTTTGCTGCGGGATCGAACTTGTCCGGGAACTTCTTCTGCAGCTGCTCCCATGTGTGAATTGATCCTGCTGGTAAGTTCATCAGCCAATGCCTGTCTGTGTCACACAATGAAAATGGGAACGCTTTCATCTTCAGCGCCTCGTCGCTTTCCCCTTCGGCCTTTATGTTCTTGCAAATGACTAGGAATTCTCGCACATGCTTGACTGGGTTCTCATTGTTCATCCCGTGGAACTTGGGCATGTGATGAATGAGCGAGCTCCTGAGCTCAAAATGACCGTCTGGTGGAAGCACTATGCACCATGGCTGGTTAACCGTGATTGGGGCTGACATCTCGAGCACTGTTCTGTGTCGCGCGGCTTGTCGCGCTGGTGGCGCGTTATACACTTCAGCGGCCATCCTTGCTTCAACTTCGCGCTGCACTTCCTCTCTGAACAGGGCTGCGCGGTTATGTGCCCTCGCATCCTCTGGGGTTCTGTCCCCTAAATTGTCTCCAACGACACTGTTATCCTCCATAACCTGTTCTGAATCTCAAAGAAAATGAAATTAAAAGAAAACTAAGCTGCTGCGTCTGTCAGTGCGCAACTAGAATCTGAGCAGCGCTACTGTTTCAAGGTTGCGCGGGCTGATGTTGATTGCGCGCTGTCAGAAACAACAACGAAAATAAAGCAAACAGAAATAACTAACTACTGTAAAAGAGACTTAAGCTGGTTAAAGCTTATCTGTGTTGCTCCCCGGTAACGGCGCCAAAATTTGATAGCGCGTCGTTGTGCGCGTCAAATTTATTCCTTCCTTCTCCACTTAGTATAGTGGCTAAGTCAGGGTCGAATCCACAGGGAGCAAGTAGATTAGCTTTAACTAGTAACCTGCACTTACGAAAACTGGGGGTGTGAGTGGTTGGGTTGCGCAAGTGCGCGAGTAAACAGTAGTAAACGTAGGAATTGCACTAGACGTGCGCAGGCAGTAGAGATTAAGTACTATGACTATGAAAAGTATCGGCGCGGACAATCCTCTATGAGTGTATTCCTTATCATCGACCCTAAACGTCTATAGTTTGGTTTACTAAAGTTAGTGTCCGATCAAGGCTTCTTAACATGTGCGCATGTTCCGATCAAAGTTCATGAGCTATTAATTCTTAAGACTAGTCTAAGCAGTTACGAATCCTGTCACAGTGGCAACTGATTATCCTAACGCGTTACTCCTAGTCGTCACCGTCAGGCTATTCAACTAGTTTAACATATGACAAACAAGTAACAAGAGCAAGATTGCGGTTCAAGGCTTCCCCTACTCATGCAACTAGCTGTCAACATGGTGCACAGAATTAATATAAGCAAACAAACTATGCATTAAGCACAAGTCTCAAAGGAAATACTCATAGAATCATGTCCAACCGATACCAAGCGTTTAGCTAGACATGCTAGTAGTAAACATCATAGAAACAGTAAATAATATCTAAAGTATCCTAGAAAACAGCAACGAGCAGGTGCGTGCAGGTTGTAGAGTCTCGGCTGGCGCAGTCGGCTAGCGCAGGTCCTCTCAGTAGGCTCGTGTGTTTTTCTGTTCTGCCGCTCTCTCGTGTGTTGTGGTCCTCTCTTGGTGCTATTGATGCTCTGGTGTGATACTCTCAAACCCTAGCCTTCCTCTCTTTATATACTGCTCATGAGGCCCAACCTTGGCAACTTCGAAATCTGGTGGTGTCAAGATTTGGAAACACCACTATTCTGCGCATGGCGCACGGCACCTTGGTTAGCGCAGTCGGTCTGCGCACCGTAGTCGACTCTGCCACTTCCTATCCTGTTTGCGCTGCTAGCTCCGCAGGCTGTGTGTTGCGCGTCTTAAACGCTGCCTGTTAGCGCGTATCCGACTTAGGCCCTCGTTTCGCCCTGAAATACAAAAACACTGGAAACCAGTAGTCTTGTACACAAAATAATGCAAACAAGCATAGGGTTAGGATCTAAATAGTGTGTATAAGTAGGCTCTATCAGATGCACTCACAATACTTCAACTACATAGAGGTAAAAAAGAGAGTTGAGTTACTTAAAGATCTATCGTACTTGATTGTATTCATTGTGAAGTGATTTCCACTTGGGGTTCCGAGTAACCTCCCCCCCCCCCCCCCCCCCCCGAGTAGACTTGTTGAGCTGAACAGGGGTAAACATATCCTGTGTCGTTTACTGTTCTTCATAGCAACTAACAATCACCAAAACGCAATCTGTTAAACCTTTGTGAAATAGTTAAAAAGTGATCTGGAACAGCCCGAGTAGAACAGATGTATAACTTTCACATTGAAATAGATTACCCAAGGCAGATACGAAGAACCAGAGAAAACAAACTCATTTGGAACCTCAGGGAGCTGGCCCCGGTCTCCACAAGAATTTGTGATGGTTCACAACAAACCCTGGTCATGGGCCCAAAGATGACCCATCAACAAGCCGCCATCAAGGTACCAAGCATTGAGCACCAAATGAGGACATAACTCCCAAATCCAACATAGGAAATGCTACAAAGCGATGGAAAAAAGCAAGGGCCCAAATGAAATGCCTCGTTGAACCCCACGACAACTACGAATGGTTGACTCTCCAAAAAAAGAGAAACGTCTGAGATCCATAACAATACTCAAACCCAAGCACTCAGAGATGGGAAATGGCGCCACACTTGCTCCATGAAAACCTCGCTGCTAACCAAATTAAAAGCCTTCGTGAGATCTACCTTCAAAACCTCTAACCCCTCATTGGTCGAATGCTTCGCCACTAAGTTGTTCAACAAGTGAGCTAATTAATTGGAATTATGTGGGATTGATGACAGTTATAATAGCTACGCTAATAGAGTAATTAAAACTAACTATTTGAAAAATATGCTCTTAATAGTTTCCTGACGTAATTAGTAGTACCAGCGCTGGTTGGATATTGATGGTTAGGAATATTTGAGTTTATGCCTCGCTAGAGGAACTCGTAGTACAAGATGTGTCGAAAAAAGTAAATCCAGGAGTGCCTGGCTTACTTTTAGCACACATGTTTATTCTAGAATGCTGCTTTTATTTAAATAATCTTTTTCTTGCGTCCGAATTTCTCAGTTAGGTAATTAAAACTTTTTCTTGATTAGAGTAGCTAAACAAATGAACTATATTATATAGTATATGCACGCACTTTCTTTTGGATCGACCCTTTTACTTATCAAAGTTATAAATTCTTTTAAGTGCAACTTGACACACAAAATACAACCTTTACAATTATAAGGGGTTAAAATACACTTGTAATTTGGGCCTAGTAGGACGAGGCGGATATGGCATGTCAATTGTCACCTATGAAAATTTTGCGTCTCATGTGGAGGTGCATATGCTGAAATCAATCACGATAGTTGAAGCCATCAAACATCAAAAGACAGTGAGGAACATATATGGTATAGGAAAAAGAAACAGAAGATATGATGAATTTATTGGGGTTTTTTATTGAGTTGACCCACTTCTATTGGCTGAGTTGACCTGGTTGACTCGATTGACCGTGTAATTCGGGTGTTGGACCGGGTTAAATTAAAATCAATGAGTTAACTTAGTTTGACACCAGATTCAGATCTAGTCCAGCCCGGGGAGATGAGTGAATTGGCTAAAAGATGTGACGCTGTGGGATGTGAAAATGCAAGCTGCGATGCTGTTGGATGCGCTAGGGCAGGCGACTTCGATAGGTGAGGTGTGGCACACGTAGCAGGGAACTTCGTGTGATGGGCGAGTTGGCCAAGAGAAGGAGCTATAGATCCGTCGCGAAGCAAAACGAGATGCTAGCGATTTCCGGCGATGGGCGCAAGCGAGAGTGGTGGCAGCCATAAAAAGGATCAAACAAATAACCTAGACTCTTGATACCACGCTATGAATGTAGTATATATTGATTTGGGGACAACATACCTTTATATAAGTTATAAATAGAATATGATATGTATGAATCCGAAAAGAATACATTAAATAAATGAGATAAAAATAATATCGAGATAGATATTTATATTTCGTTAACAAGTTTGGTGTTAATCTATGGAGACAATTGACATAATCGTATCAGGAATTCTAGTCCTAATGGTATTAGGGTTTTTGTATTTTTCCTACATAAATACATGTTGCTTTTTATAATTAATAATCAGAAAATTGTCAAAAAAACTCTCAGCTTGGTAGTGCCTCCCTACGTAGTCACACGTGAAGAACTGGGTGAACAACCTCGTATTATTGTATTCGGTTTTCTCTCATTACTGCTTGCATCATTCCTAACAACTGGAATCAGAACCTATGTTTTAGGAGTCGTAATGGAAGATGGAAAACATCCGGTGAAGAAATTCGATAAGGATTTTGATTTATAGAAGATACGGGAGGATTACTTGTACGATAAAGATTTGAAGCTACCTTTGAAAGAGGTGCCAACAACCATGAAGGAGGACGAGTGGAAGTTGTTGGACACGAAGGCGATGAGCGTGATCCGTTTATCGTTGTCCAGAGATGTCACACGCCACACAGTTCAAGCAAAGTGTTAAGGATATGGCATCCTTGACAAAACTGCTCAAGAGACTGCTGAAGCACTCCCTGGAGTTCAGTGGCTGGAACACAATCTAAAGACTAACAAAACAACAAAAACAAAGAGCCAGAGTCTGCTTCAGCAATCCCTGAAGATCTGAAGCTGAGACACTATCTGAAGACTAGGCGACAGACAACTATGAAGAGACAGAGTCTGCTTCAGCACTCCGTGATGATCCAGAGCTAGAGCAGAATCCCGGTATTGTGCATGGTAAGGCTCCGGTATGATACGGCTGGCATCGGGGAAGCTTACAAAGGTATGCAGACGTCATCAAGAGCTCAGAAAACGCCAGCACGTGGACTAAGAAGATAGAGATCCAAGAGTTTAAATTTGACAACGGAATATTCAACAAACTTGCTAGATCTTGTAGAAGATTTTGATCCTTGACGTTTTTGGTGTGCTGGTGTGCTTAAAAAGGAAGGGGGGCAGCAACACAAAAAGAGAGAACACACAGAAAGAGCAACTCGGGCACACACAGAGAGTTCACATATTTCAACTTACGGTAGCAAGGTTCTATATACTGAGTTAAAGACGTGTGTGGTGCTGAGGGAATCAGAACTCGTGGAGTTTGATTCTGGATTGGTTCTGAGTTCAACTGGAGCGCTGCTCGTTGAAGGGATAGTCGGAGCTCGGTGATCAGCCCCGGACAGGGACTGTCGCGGGCTGCGAGGCAGTGTTTGAAGCTTCCCAATAGTGACGGAGGGAGTCATTGATTGAGGAGGGGCTAAGACTCAGTTGGAAGAACTCGGAGTGTCCGACTACTTGACTGGAGAGCGTGGAGTGTCGCGGACTGAAGAGACAGCAACTCTGGTGAAGAGTGTGCTGAAGCATTCCATGAGTTACACATTGTAATAGAATAGGCTAGGTCTGTGTGTTAGGTCCGTAGCTAGTTATTACCGAGAGTGTGTAAGCATCACGAAGAGAATCTGTGAGTTTAGATTGCTAGCTAGTCTAGGAGATTAGACTAAGCGTTAGATTTCGGCTAGGTGAGAAGTAGAGATGTGAGTCCTTGTACTTCGAACTGAGATAGTGGAATCTTGAGGATCGGAGCATCCTCCCTAGACGCAGACAAGTTGTCAAACTGGGTGAACAAATAATGTGTCTTTCTTATTCTGTCAGTAAAGTAATTCCACAGAAAGATACAGAGAGTGCTTAAGCAGAAGCTATAACTTCGCATCAGCTACGCAACAAAATTTCACAAAGGCAAGGAAGGATATTTAAAAATGCAAACAAAGTTCAACTGATGTGGTGATCAGTTAATTTCTTACTGATTATTCGCTTCATTCGATAATGAATTTCGCTCCTCTCCCGAAATTTTCATTGTGTTTTGACCACTCTTCTCTCATTTCAGGTCAAATTATATTAAATGGAGGCATTGTAGTCTATTTGGAGCAAAATAAGGCAAAATATAAAGATTCAGACGAATACAGACCAAATCTGGGCATATTGACCTATCCGTCATCAATGGCTTTCTGAGAACATGATTCTTATCCGATTGAGGCGTTCCATATCTTGTTGGAAAGATAACTAAAAGGGATACAACTTCTTAGTTTACATCAAGACTAAATTCTAAGGTTTAAAGGGTCAAACAAGCGAGCAAAGTCAGAATTGTAGCGAAAGAGTGAACAGTGCTCGGTTCAAGACCGAACCGCCGGTTCAGGCCAAACCAGCCAAAAATTTGTGACCTACTGAGCCAGGCCGGTTTGACCCTGAACTGGTCCGAAATTGATTTCTAAAATCGGTCCAATTGATTTTGGTATAAATAAAGACCTAAAACCCAGAAAAAAGGATTCTGGACCAGCGCAAGATTTAACCTAATTTTTGAAGATACGAAAGACGGCTCAAGACTCCAAGAAGAATAAAGATCAGAGACTCGGCTTCGTAGACGCGATTTCTTCTCTACCTTTGGTTTCATCTTTTTTATTTCTCTTTTATACTTGTATTCTGGTTTTATCACCATGATTAGTGAGTAGTCGTCTCATTCCGGGATCGTGCATATCTCATGCTTGTACTCAACAATTCATGCGATCTTAATAAAACCTTTCGATTATGTTAATGGAGTTCTTTAATTTTACTGTTCTTAATTCGCCGTTCTTGTATGTCTGACATTGATTGGGATGCTTTCTTATTAGAATGAAATTAGGTTAAGAACCAAAATGATGATTGGGTCTGAGATAATTAACTGGATTAAGTAGAATTGATATCGAAGCATGGTAGCTATATTGTTAGTACATGAATCGATAGGGAAGTTGACATCGTTTGTCTGAAAATCCTAGGCTTAATAAATTAAAATTGTTAATAATCCGTGATAGGGCTGTGTTCCGCAATCTAGATTAATTCAAGCAATGATCCGTGATTGGACGGCTTGTATGATGTTATTAAATTATTTTCATAGCTTTATAGTATGATTGAATTGTTAGAATTATTGCATAATTTGTGAGTTAAGCAAGAGTGAAGTTTGATTCTGAAATATTGATTTTATTTGCATAATCTTGTTCTTGCGTCAGAATCACTTAATTAGGTAATTATAACTTTTTCATTATTAGAATAGCTAAATGAAGGCACTATTTTGCATAGTATACACACGTATTTGCTCCTTTGATCGACCTTTGTTTACCAAAGTTTATAAATTAATTTTGACTACAACTTGACCCCTAAAACATACATTTGACAACTATAAAGGGTTAAAAATACTTTTGTCATGTGGCGACTACTCAACTTACAGATAACCGAGGATACAATGGTGGTCAAACACTTAAGCGAGTTCAACATGATAATCGTACGGTTGAGCTCAATGGGGATTAATTTTGAGGATGAGGTACAAGCCCTAATTTTATTATCTTCTTTACTAGATAGTTGGAGAGGAACGATTATGGTTGTTAGTGCTTCAACGGGAAAGGCAAATCTTAATCTTGATGAAGTTAAAGATTTGATCGTTAGTGAAGAAATTTGCATGAAGAAGTCGAGATCTACTTTGGGATAAGTTTTAAATACCGGGATCAGGGGTAGGTCAGAGTCTAGATCAAGATCTAATCATGATAAGTCAAAGTCAAGGGGGAACAGCAGACCTGCCAAAGACGAGTAAAATCAAGTTAGTGAAGAATTCGCATGAAGGAGTCGAAATCTACTTCGAGATAAGTTTTAAATGCCGGGATCAGGGGTAGGCCAGAGTCTAGATCAATATCGAATCATGATAACTCAAAGTCAAGGGGAAACAACAGACTTGCCAAAGACTAGTAAAATCAAGTAATGGAAGTGTGATGGATTTGGTCATTACAAAAATGAGGTTAAGGCACCATCACATGACTAGTAAGTGAATGCCACCACAAAAGACGTTGCAGATGCAGTGATCCTGAGTTTGAGCAATCCTTGAGTGTTGGGTGTTAGATTATGAAGCTTCATTTCATTCATGTAGCAATGCTGGCATAATGAAATAATGCACCTCTGAAGATTTCGGAAAAGCATATCTTGTTGATGATGAGCCTTAACAAATCATGGGGAATGGAGATGTTCAGATAAAAACACCGAATGGATCCGTGTTGTAGTTGCATGGAGTAAGGCATGTTCCCATTCTGAAGAGAAACCTACTTTCAGATGGGTAGTTGGATAGGGAGGGTTATGTTGTATCCTTTGGTTGCAGTACCTATAAGATAACCAAAGCAGTTATGGTGATAGTCTGAGGTAAGAAGGGAACGTTGTACATGACGAGCAATGACCATGAAAGCATCACTGTTTCAGATTCTAATGGTGATGCATATATGTGCCACTGTCATCTTGGCCACATGGGTGAGCAAAGGGGATGAAAGTTCAATCTTCGGAGGGTTTGTTATCAGGTCTAAAAACTGTTGAAGTCGATTTATGTGAGGATTGCGTCTTCGAGAATATAAGAGAGTCATCAACTCGGGTTGAGAGTATGGTGGTACCAAATGACTAGGAGATTATGGAGGAAGAACCACACTCGCCAAAAGATTCATTACGCATGTCCACTGGAGAACGCATGTCACCTGACAGGGAGCATGTGAGCAAGAGAGAGATTTTGTAATCGATGAAAATTAAAGAAAGTAAGAATCTTGCTGATATTTTGACTAATATTGTGATCTTAGAGAAATTTGAAGTTATTCATGGCTTGAACTTACCTTATCAACATCATTTACTTAGACATATATGAGACCTCATCATCATCTTTGCTTCCTCTGCCTATTCAATGGAAGTCCTTTTCAGTTATTTCGTCTTGGTTCTTCTCTGCATAAGGATTTAGGACTCTAGAATACAATCCTTGCACCTCCTCCTAGTTCCTTCAATGCTATGCAGGATTCTCCACACACACAAAAAACAACCATAAATGATAAAACAACGGAAAAGATCCAACTGAAGATTCATAATTAGGTCGACAAAGGACACGCCTTTCCTAATAGTTGCAGCTTATGAACTCAAAAGCTGATATCTTTATGGAATAGTCAAATGGTTTCAAAAGTATGTCAAGTGGGGGAACAAAGATGACTGATTAGGTAGAGGTAACCTGTGATGTGAATTTGACAACGTATGCAATTTACAGACACACAATAAAGTATACATTAAATTCTACAAAAAAAATATTAACCTTATATCATCCTAGAAATAAATCTCATTGAACGCTGAAATCTAGCGTCAGACCGACCCCAGATCAACAAATGATGTTTTTACATGAATGCATAAATCTACAGGTGCTGTTTTTACACAACTATCCATGTCAATAACCAGAAAGACAAATTGCTAGCTAGCTACATAAGCACTGCTGTATTTCTTTACAAATGCCTGGGAACCTCTTGGCATCTTTTCCTCTATAAAATCTTCCATTCTCGGATCAACTGCTCCCCCCTCAGAACCCATCTTCCACGGTAACTTTTGTAATCCCTTCCCTCCCTGGGTTTGAGTCCCTACTTTTGTGCTCTCGGTTCAGACCAGCTGCTAATGGTTCGATCTTTTATGTCCGAGATTGATATTTTGAGTAAAGTTGTCACCTTTATGATTCATATGCTTGTTTTTGGCTTATGGGTGTTTGTAGTTTTCGTGCTTGGTGCGTGCTTCAGTCTCTTCACATGGTTCTGTGTGTGTGGTGAATGCATCATCTTTGGCTTTATAATTTAGATGCATCCAGTTTTTGACTTAATGTCTGAGAAGATGCTGAACGTGTTAGTATGAAAACTCTCTAATCATGTTTGATTGAGTCTGTTCGGATTTGGAACAAGTTCCGCTCGAGGCTTTTCATTTTAGTGATGTAATGTGGTCTGGTGTTGATGATTGCTTTTGTGTGCAGAGTTGAGATTCTTAGTTTGCTGCATCCAGCTTCAGAAAGCTCTCAAAGTCCTTATAAATAAGAACTATCATCAAATGATGAACCCTTTAGGAAAGTGTCTTATTAATTTTGTTGTTAGTTAGGTAGGGAATGAGGCGTGTTTAACATTTTTCAGAATTTGTTTTTCCTAGTAAGGTTGTGTTTTGTTTGAATGTCTAATGTTTGGTTTTCTTGAATTACAGGATGGACCAGCCCCAGCCCCTTTTAGAATCCAATCCATCCCACAATTTGAAGGGAAGGGTTTGGGCAGAGTCGAAGAAGTTATGGACTACAGCATTTCCAACTATGATAGCCAGAGTAGGTTTCTTCGGAGTTCTGGTTGTGACACAAGCATTTATCGGCCAAATCAACGAGCTTGATCTAGCTGCATACGCCCTCGTTCAGACAATTACTGTCAGGTTCGCAAACGGGATATTGGTAATTACCTCCATCTTTTATTTCAAATATTTTAACTGATAATTTTTCGTAGCTAGCTACTTACTGGCTTCTATTTGTGTAATGTTTATGCAGCTGGGGATGTCGAGTGTCACGGAAACTTTATGTGGACAAGCTTTCGGGGCAAAGCAATACCACATGCTTGGAATTTACTTACAAAGATCATGGGTCATTAACTTTGTCATGGCTATCTTTTTGTTGCCACTTTTCATATTTGGAACCCCCATTTTCAGGCTCTTAGGCCAGCAAGAAGACATTTCTGTGGCAGCGGGGAAAATATCTTTATGGTTTATTCCGATACTTTTCTATTTTGTGTTTAGCAACACGAATCAAATGTTTCTGCAAGGACAGCTCAAGAACATGATAGTCGGGTGGCTTGCCGCCTTTTCGTTTGTGTTACACGTGCTGCTGTCCTGGCTGTTTGTGAGCTACTGGAATTGGGGGATTTCTGGTGCAATGGTGGCCATGAACATTTCGTGTTGGTTGATGATGATCGGACAGTTAGTCTATATCACTGGGGGTTGGTGCCCATCGACATGGAGTGGTTTAACCAATTCTGCCTTTTCTGATCTATTGCCAGTGATTAGAATGTCTATATCCTCCGGAATTATGCTCTGGTAAGTGGAGTTTCAAACTTAAGGCAACAATGGAATTTTTCATCAACCTCATTGTTGCCATATGTATTAACAGACTGACATTTCTGTTTCGGTTCAAAACAGCTTAGAACTTTGGTACAACGCAGTCCTGGTCTTGCTGGCAGGGTATATGAGAAATGCGGAGATAGCCATATCTGCCTTCTCGATTTGGTGAGAATGCCTCGTTTTGAAAGCATTTATCAATCTGTTTGAGTTGGGCTAAATATGTTGTTAAATCTTATGTGTGACAGCCTCAACATCAGTTCGTGGATATTCAGGATATCTCTGGGCTTCTTAGGTGCAGCTTGGTATGCATTCAATTATATATTTTTACAACACAGACAGATTCTGCAAATCTGTTCCAACATTTCTCTGAATATGCAGTGTGCGAGTATCTAATGAACTGGGGAGAGGAGATGCAAAAGCTGCCAAGTTCTCAATTGTAGTCATCTCTTGCAACTCACTGGTGGTTGGAACATTCTTCTTCGTAGTATGTCTGGTCTTTGGTGATAAAATCTCCTACTTATTCACAAACAACACAGAGATCGCTCAGACTGTGTCAAATCTTTCTGTCCTACTTGCCTTCTCCGTCTTGCTCAACAGCATTCAACCCGTCCTCTCAGGCATGCAGTTTAGTACAGTTCCACAGTTTTCTCCAACAAATTACACAGCATTGACATTGTTTTGTCTACTTCAGGAGTAGCGGTAGGTGCTGGAATGCAATCCATGGTTGCCTATGTGAACATCGGAAGTTACTATGTTATCGGCATTCCAGCTGGTATGCTGCTTGGATATATGACCTCCCTGCAAGTTAAGGTAGTAGGCAACTCTCGCAGAAACATTTACCAGGAAGATGAACAGAATGAGTAGGAAGCTGAGCTGCTGATTTTGTTGTAGGGTATATGGATTGGGATGATGGGTGGGATAGGCATCCAATCTCTTGTTCTTGGCTTCATCACATGGAGAACTGACTGGGATTACCAGGTAAAACAGTAATAAAATAACGGTTTTGTTTGCACCGGATGCAACCAGCGTTGTCTTCAACCTGTGCAGGTAACCAAGGCATCTGAAAGGCTCAACAAATGGCTACTGAAACCATCCGACGAAGCACAAGAACCTTGATCACCAGCTGCCTGAAAATCGAAACATAACTCATCAAGCTGTTCAGGTGGTGGTGACTGTGAGGACTTTCATTTTGTTCATGGAGCTGGCTCTACATGTCTTTGCTTATTTATGGCTTGATGCATGTTTTCCCATTATGCACCTGTAACGCTCGACCCTTGACCGTAGTTTTGCAAGATGAACGAAAACAATAAAGAACACGAAGATATACCCTGGTTCGAAGCTAATCTACATCCAGTAAACTAATCTGGTCGATCGATTGCCACTGCAACTACAATGGACTACACCCTTTGTGGACAACCCTCTCCAGAAACCCCTTGAAACTCTCTGAACTTTCTTGCCCTAACCCAACTGATCTAATGCTGCAAAAAAAAAAAACTCTCTCGTGACTCTCTGCTATTACAGTCTTTTATAAACCAAGGCTTTAAGTTCAGAGTATTTACAAAACTGCCATTGGACTAATTCAACTTCTTCTTCATTAGAACACAAAAGCAACTTCCAACAGCTTCAGAAGGTCTTCAGCTCAGCTTTCAACAGCTTCAGCAGGAGCTCCATTCCAGCAGTGAGCCAGCAATCAGATTGGTACCAAAATCTTCAATTTTCCACCTTGGTACAAATCTCTCGACCAGAATACCTTGTCATGCTTTAAACAACATCCAGCACATTTACCAGCTCCAAGCACACTCTCAACTTGTGACCTGTGACTGTCTTTGTTAACATATCTGCAGGGTTAGACTCGATACTAATTTTAATAACTTGAACTACACCTGATTCTGTAATATCCCGCACAAAATGAAGTCTTACATCTATGTGCTTAGACCTTTCATGGAAAACTTGATGTTTAGAAAGATGAACTGCACCTTGACTATCACAACCAATTTTAATACAGCTCTGCTCAAAACCTAACTCAGCTATCAGACCCCTTAAACCACAAAGCCTCTTTTATTGACTCAGTGACTGCAATATATTCTGCTTCAGCTGTGGACAAAGCTATTATTTTTTGTAAACTAGCCTTCCAACTAACAACAGTTCCAAAACATGTAAAAACCATACCTGTTTGGGACTTTCTAGTATCAATACTACCTGCATAATCTGAGTCAACAAATCCATAAACAACATCTCTATCCACAGATAATCCTCCATATACTAGAGCCTTATTTAATGTACCTTTCACATACCTGAGCAGCCATTTCACAGCAAGCCAGTGCTGTTTTCCAGGATTTGCCATAAACCTGCTTACCAGACTTACCCCATGTGCCAGGTCTGGTCTTGTACAGACCATTGCGTACATCAAGGAACCTACTACGCTGGAATACGGAACTCTGCTCATATATTGCTTCTCTTCACCTGTTTGTGGTGACTGGTCTATACACAGCTTAAAATGATGAGCAAGTGGAGTATCAACTGTCTTAGAATTAGCCATGTCATATTTAGCAACTACCTTTGACAAATAATCAGACTGGCTCAAAAACAAAGTCTTAGACTTTCTATTTCTCCTAATCTTCATTCCTAAATTTTTTTGAGCTGGTCCAAGGTCCTTCATATCAAAGTTACTCTTTAACTGGTCTTTTAAAGTGTTAACAACATTCATATCGTTGCTAGCTATTAACATGTCATCTACATATAACAACAAATAAATCATAGAATCATTTTTAACACATTTGCTGTATATGCACCAGTCATAACTTGATCTCGTATACTCATATCTCATCATGAACTCATCAAATTTCCTATACCACTGTCTAGGAGATTTTTTGAGCCCATAAAGAGATTTTTTAAATAAGCAGACCTTATTATTTGTGTCTACAATTTGAAATCCCTCAGATCACATCATAAAAATAGTTTCATCAAGATTCCTATGAAGAAAAGCAGTCTTTACATCAAGCTGTTCTAACTCAAGATCAAAATGTGCAACAATAGCCAAGACAATCCTAATTGATCTGTGTTTGACGACATGAGAATAGATTTCATTGTAATCTATCCCTTCTTGTTGCGTAAAACCTCTTGCAACAAGCCTGGCCTTAAATCTAGGCTCTTCTATCCCTGGAATACCTTCTTTAATTTTAAACACCCATCTGCAACCTACTAATTTTTATCCTTAGGTTTATCTACCAGCACCCATGTATTATTCTTTTCTAGGGATTTAATTTCCTCCTTCATGGCCTTTATCCACAGATCAGAATGTCTGGATTTTATAGCTTCCAGATATGTTTTAGGCTCATCTGCTGATATGCTTTCAGCCACACTGAAAGCAAAAACAACCAGCTCCTCAAACCCATATCTAGATGGAGGCTTTGGTTGTCTTTTCTGCCTGTCTCGAACTAGCAGATAATCAGAGTCAGTGCTCTGCTAATCAGAGTTATTTTCTACTGGTTGTTCTCCTAAGTTTTCTACTGGGTTCTCAGTTTCCAACTCCACCTCCATTCTAACCCCCTCTAACTCAGGGCCTTTTAAAAGGAAAATCCATCTCATTAAAGGTTACATCCCTGTTGATTATAATTTTCTTATGACCAGCATCAAGATACCACAGTTTGTAACCTTTAACTCCTTCTGGATACCCAATAAAAAGACATTTCAAGGCCCTGGATTCTAATTTTTGTTGTCTAATGTGTGCATATGCTCTACAACCAAATACCCTTAATTTGCCATAATCTATTTGATGATCAGTCCACATCTGCATAGGTGTTTTAAAACCTATGGCAGATGAAGGACATCTGTTTATCAGAAAACACGCAGTTTGAGCTGCCTTAGCCCAAAAAGATTTTGGCAAACCAGATTGAATTAGCATACACCTAACCCTTTCTAAAATTGTTCTATTGAACCTCTCAGCAACACCATTCTGCTGAGAGTTACCAGGGGCAGTGTGATGTTTTTTAATGCCGGAATCAGAGCAGAAATCTAAAAACATTCTGTTTAAATATTCTATCCCATTATCTGTTCTGAGGTATTTTATCCTTTTTCCAGATTGATTTTCCACCAAGCCTTTCCAACTTTTAAAGGTCTGAAAGGCTTCAGTTTTATCCATCAAAACAAATCCACGCCCTTTTTGAGTAATCATCAATAAGGGACATAAAATACCTCCTGCTCCCATGAGATTTTGTCCTAGTTGATCCCCATACATCTGAATGGATATAATCTAGAATTCTTGTAGTTTTGTGAATTATTGTCCCATAGCTAACCTTCTTAGATTTACCTAGGACACAGTTTTCACAAAACCTTAATTTTCCTATACTATCTTTACCAAAACAGCCCTGGGAACTTAGTTTAAGGGAACTTTCTCCTACATGTCCTAATCTTAAATGCCAGAGGACTGTTTTATCCATTTCTGATTCAGCTAGATTAGCTGCTGGGCCAACTACAGTACTCCCTATCAACACATAAATGCCATTTCTTCTAATACCCTTCAGAACAATCTTAGAACCTCTAAAAACAGTCATCACCCCATTTACTGCCTCAAATCTATGTCCTGAGTTGTCAAACATGCCTAGGGAAATTAAATTACACTTGAGTTCAGGGACATACCTGACTCCTTGTAAGATTTCCTCAGTTCCATTGTCCATGCGCAGTCTTATGGACCCAACTTCTCTCATCTTGCAAGCTTTGTCATTTCCCAGATGAACAACTCCTGAGTCGCTTTCTTCGAAGTCCTAAAGCCATGACTTATTTGGGGTCATGTGGTAGGAGCATCCACTATCCAGTATCCAGCCATAATTTGCATCCACTTGTGTTACGGCCAGGGCATCTGCACTTTCGTATCCTTCTTCAGCAAGGGCAGCCTCGGTGGATTCTTTCAGTTTCTGGGATTTACCCTTCACCCTATCAGGACAATTTCTCCGGAAATGGCCTTCTTTGTGGCAATGGAAACATTTGTATTTATTGGAATCAGTCTTGGAACTGGGGACGGCAGACTTTGGTCTAGAGTTACCTTTTGGGCGCCTCTTTGAAAACTCCTTCCTTCCACCTTTTCCTTGGACGTCCAGCCCTTCCATTGACTCCTGAGTCGATTTTGTCTCAATCTGTTTAGATTTTAGTGCAGCCAGCACCTCATCCAAGCTCAATGTCTCCCTTGCATACTTCATTGTCTCCACAAAGGTCGACAGGGAGGAACGGAGAGAGTTGAGGATCATTATTGCTTGATTCTCATCCTCAACTTTGACCCCCATGTTCTCAAGATCGATAACAATCTTTGAGAATTCGTCTAGCTGATCTTCCAGGGGTTTCTCTTCGTCCATCTTGAAAAGCTTCCCTTTTAAGAACACCCGACTGGTAAGGGTCTTCCTCATGTAGAGCTGTTCAAGCTTCAACCAGACTCCCGCAGCGGTATTTTCCTTTGAAACTTCCCGCAGAACTTTATCTCCGAGGTAAAGGATGATGATGCTGTACGCCAGTTCCAAAAGCTCATCCTTGTCATCTTGAGTCATCGTCGCCGGAAGTTCTTTCTCTCCCATTAATGCCTTTACAACTTTCATTTGAACCGAATCGCCCGCAATCGTTGTCTTCACAGTGCGAAGTCCTCTTTTTCATCAAATCGATTCACTTCAATCTTCGTCGTCACCATCTTGCAGGCTTTTAGCTCTTGATACCAATTGTAACGCTGGATCCTTGACCGTAGCTTTGCAAGATGAACGAAAACAACAAAGAACACGAAGATATACACTGGTTCAGTTAGCCGAAGCCAACCTACATCCAGCAAACTAATCTGGTCGATTGATTGCCACTGCAACTACAATGGACTACACTCTTTGTGGACAACCCTCTCCAGACACTCAATTTCACCGAGAAGAGAACCTATGCTCAACCCCCTAAAACTCTCTCTGAACTTTCTTGCCCTAACCCAACTGCTCTAATGCTGCAAAAGAAAACTCTCTCCTGACTCTCTGCTATTACACAGTCTTTTTATATACCAAGGCTTTAAGTTTAGAGTATTTTACAAAACTGCCATTGGACTAATTCAACTTCTTCTTCATTAGAACACAAAAGCAGCTTCCAACAACTTCAGGAGGTCTTCAGCTCAGCTTTCAACAGCTTCAGTAGGAGCTCCATTCCAGCAGTGAGCCAGCAATCAGATTGGTACCAAAATCTTCAGCACCAATTCCCAAGTTACACCATTTTTAATGGATCGGTAGAGTAGAACATTTTGTTGGAAATCTTCATGTTCAATGTAGATAATTTTGTATATTTAATGATGTATTTTTTAGGAAATAAATTACTAATAAAATTACCACAATAATAATTATCTTGAACAATTATAACTTTAAGAAATAATCATAATCATAATTATGTTGAACAATTATAACTTTAAGAAATAACCAAATTGATTATAAAAATTATTCAAATCTATTGATTATATAATATCAATTCTTAAAATTAATTTAATATCATCAAATCAATTAATTACTCAAAGTAAGAATAAAATAAAATACAATCAAATCGGAAATATAGGATGAGTTGAGGCTCGTTCCATGATTTTCTTAAAACTTTATTATCATCCATCTGGATGCTAGGAAAGGATAAGAACTTTCCAATATACAACAACGTGTGAGTATATTCTTCGCATCACAAGGTAAATACCCTCAGCGAATTAATTGAGCTTGAACTATCATTAAGGGAACACTCAAAGAGAATGTAGAGAATAAAAAATAATTAGCCGGCCATCAAGGATGAGTAGTTAGAAATGAAAGATGTTGTTGGATGACTTGTCTTTTTAAACCCTCCTTTGCACCTCTCTTTATGGGGGACGATAGTGCAACCTATCATTATGACATTGTGGGTGTCATAATATCATCTTGAAGACACCAAAATGAATAAATGGAACTGTATGACTTATAATGAAGTTCCTTTATTTCACAAGATCAAAATCGATTTTTTAATACTCTAGAAAAGATGAATATGTTTTTCATTAGTACATAGTCATATTACCAAGGCTAGTGAATCAAGTTTTATATGTTATTAGAAAACCAATAGATCACAAACATTATGAGGTGTTCATAACCGACATAAGCCTTCATGTTTTCTAAGAAAAATAAATAAGATTTTTCACTTGATCAATATAAAATTTAAATGCTCTCCATAATTTTAAATATTTTATTTCATTCATTTTTGTTTCAATTTGATCCGTAAAAACATTTGATTTTTGTTCCTTTCATCAAAAAGAATTTAATTCCAATTAAATACTTTCATTTGAAATATATAACACATTCAATTTTAATTATAAAATATGTTCATAACACAATTTCTTAGCGCCTAACAACACATTTGCATCCGGAAACGGAAACAGTTCAGAATTAAAATTAGAATGTACACCCAGAAAGATCTGCATCCCATAAAACTTGCAATTTTGTCTTCAAACAGCAAGCCATTACCATAGAACAATTGGGCTTTGATCATTAGATAGGCATAAACAAACTCTTTATGATATCACCAACACGAGGAAACAGTACTTAAGTCTACAAATTCTACAAATTCCCCGTAAGAAGAAATGTAAATGGTTACCTGCGACTCAAGGTTAGACAAGCAATATATCCCAGTGCAATAAAAGCTCTACTTTGCAACTTCTCTGACTACCAGTAATCAGCATCTGAGGACTTGTGACCCCTTCTGGAACTACCAGCATTCTTCTGCCTCTGCTTCTTGTTTTCCTTTTTATCTTTGGAGCTGGATGATTTTGATGCTTGGTTGCCTTTTTGTTTCTCTTTTCCAGTCCTGTTTTCAGACTTGGGCTGTTTCTTCATCTTGCTTTTCACCTCATACAAGACTTCTTTAGGAATCGGATCATACACCCCGGGCGACCAGCTCACTCTACGCTCCTTTGCCGCTAAACCTTGTTTCTCACGGCTGCCTCTCATAGCAGAAACCAATGTTGAAGGGTCCTACAAGAGCCAAAGTTGACAGATAAGAGAACAGCATCAAATATGTTGTGAAAAAAAATATTGGTATTCAGACCAACATGTAACACCATCAGTGTCCTAACACGCTGGATACCATGATTGATGGAAGGATCTCAAAAGTTGTAGCAGCATTTCACAGTTAAAAGGCGAGTGCAACTTACAGGCAAATTTATTTCACAAACATAAATTGGCCCCTCATCATCAGACTCTGAAAAAACTAATGAGTTGTTGATGTTGGGCTGCACACCAAGCTCTTCATATTCTTCATCTGAGGACCCACCAGAAGGGGGCATGTCACCTGGAGCTGGAGACGGGAATGCCAAATGCTTGGACACTCTCTCCCCTTCAGATTTGAACTCATCCACTCGGATATTGCCAAAAAAAGTACCACCGACTTTTTCATCAGTGTCATCACCATCTTCTTCAGACTTGTCAATAAAGAAAGACTTCTCCATGCTTTTTCCAAGTTTGTCCACAGCAGGGCTTTCCCTCCCTACAGATTCACTCACATCCTCATCAAAATCAACATCACCATTAGTCCACTTACGAGAGCGCGAGCCCATCTTCAGAAGATTATCCGATACTGCAAGATTTATCTTACATCAGAATCCCAGAAAAATGCACCAAACTCCTTCAACTGATGTCGACCATGGTATTTACACATAATGATGCACAGTAAACTCAATATATATATATATATATGTGATGAAATCACAACAAAGCAGCCACCGTGCCATATCATACAGGTTTAAAATAACAATCTATATAACCCTATTTTCAGGTTACATCGAGCAATCCATACTACTTTTCATTGCATTTCAGATTTTTGGCTATACTCAAATTAATCAAACAAATCACTTCGTAGTAGCTAATTACACAAATTCCTGAAAAAAACATTCTAATACATATTTCCAACAATATATAGAAAAGGAGAAAAGAAAGCCAAAGCTTGAACTGAACTACTGATAAAATTAACCTTCTCCGACCAGCCAAACCAATTAATCACGTAAAGCGATCTTGAGCGGTCACTGATCAGCTCAGAACCGATCAAAAGAGTGACTGAAACTAGCGAAGGATCACTAAAACCCTAATTATTGTTCAGTTTCAGAAAACAATCAACCACACTTCAAACCCTAAAAATGAAGACCAGCGACGCAATGCTGGAGTATAAAGCGTCCGGAAGAGATCGTAAACGGGAGGAAGGCGGAGACGGTGGACACCGTGAAGCGATTGAAGTTGACGAGTCGACTGCGGATGGGTTGCGGTTGTGATCGCCGCGTGGTTCTCGGCGATGAAGAGGCTCTTTTGAACGGATTAAATTAAGCACTGTACTACTACCGTTCAATTGGACCGATAAGTCGATACGACAAGAGCTGTCGGTTCAATTGTTTGCAGAGGTTTAGAAAAAGTACATCTTTTGATAAGCTCTCATCTAAAAAAAAGTGCTTCATCTGGACAAATAACACTTTCTCTACTCCAGTTGATGACACATTGCTCCTTCAAGGCAACCTGTTGCCTTCACCCTTCCCATATATTCGCTGAAGCTCGCGAGTTGCAGCCAGAAATGACTCTGGAAAATAAGAGATAACTTGAGAGAAAGGAAACTTCAAGGAATTTAGATGAGACTGACGAAAAAATAGATATGCCATCTGTCATTCACATTTGGCATTACCTTTCCAGAGGCGAAAGGACTTCTGGTTGATGGGTGAGCCTGTAATTGTCTGAATAACATCAAACAACATGTTTTGTGGGGTGCTCCTAAGCTCCTGAACTATCCCATAAATAGTTTTACCACTTTCAAAGTATATATGGTTGTTCGGATGTTTTGTTTTGCAGCCAGCATGTCTTTCGAACTCATAGGCATTGATTACCTGATCACCGGTTAGTCAGTAAATCTCATCTATCAAGTGAGCGGGACAAAAAAGGTAACTATTTACCTTTGAGTGGTTACATGATTGGCAGCCACACAGATAACCAGTACCCTTTATCACGCCATGAAGCTCCTTCTAGCACACAATAAAAATGTGATAAATTCATCATCAAATAAAAATAACAATGCTAGGACAACCTAGCAGACCTGCACATATTATTTAACCAAATGGCACCTAACCCCACCCTGTCTGGACAATGCTTTTTCTTTTCTCTGTATCATTGGGAACATATAGCCTAGAACATTAATAAAGAAAAGAGGAAAATTGCACATTTTCTGGAGTTGCTTTCTTTCCGAGTCTTATATTATTTCTAGATATTAGAGCGTGACAAGTTTAATAAACATCCAGTTAAGTACTTGAACTATATTACCTCCCGGGACCAAGCAACATACTTCACAGGAACACCATCCAACATACCAGTTGAGAGTAAGCTCCTGACATTTGAAGGAAAGCTATCTGGAGGGTCCTTATTCGTTTTTGAATCCTCCTTCTTTGATGTAATTCCACTAGCAGAAGCTCCCTGATGAGCACTTGCAGCAACATTACCAAAATGTTTAGCCGATTCATATTGACTAACTGCTGCGGGTTTTTCACCTGGAGACTGGCCCATCAACAAATCGTAATTGCATACGAGCCTTCTACCAGTGCTGGCTTCATCTTCATAGCCGCCAAATGATATAGTGCTACTATCCCCCTTATTATGAAAGTGACCCATCAAAATGCTCTCATTCTTGTAACAGTTGGTTCCTGGAATATTAGTTTCATCCCCCTTGCTAAACAAAACATGACCCAATTGCATTGGGCTCTCATTTTCCTTGCTATAAGAATTCCCCCCGAGTACCATATTGCTATCACATGCCGGATTGTTTGATATCCTCGTGTCCTGTCCCTTGCTGTACATGTGCAACACCGACATATCGTGGCCAACGCCAGTACCAAACGAGTGGCACATTGAAATGGTATGATCATTTGGTCTGTCTTGATTGATTGAAATGTCGCATTGCTTGCTGAAAGGTTGCCCCATAGAGATGAAACTATTATCGTCTTCACGAAACGTATCCATAGCCGAGATAATGTTACCATGACTTTTGTCATATGTAAGACTCGTAGGGATGGTATTTACATCTGGTTTGCAGTAAGCCTGAGCAATTGGCATGGTATGAGTAGCACCATTAATTAATGAATGCCCCATTGACACTGGCAGTATGTTATCGGAGTCTTTCACTTCACTGACTTTTATCTTCCTACAACCACTGTAATTCAGACCCAACTTAGGGCTGTCCGGTGTTTGAGACATATACAGCCCACAGGATGAATCATCCCTGAATGCATTGTCAGTGTGCTTCCTTCCCACATTCATATTCCCGGTACCAGTTGATGTGATGTGCCTATCATCAAAGTCAATGGTCCTAACTGAGTCTGCATCAAAAAGCCGTTCAGTGAACTGCCGGGTAACTGTATGAAAACTAGACGAGTTTCCCCAATGAGCAACATTTGAGTTAGGCATTCCCAGCAAGGAAGTACTAGTCTGAACTTCAACAGCTTGCCTCTTGTGTGGGAATAGGTCTGCTTCTGTGTTCTCGATGAACCATTGCTGAGAACGCTTTAACTCCATCTTTGAAGGATTATCATACGCAAACTCAGTATCATGTACGACATCTCCCTTCTGCATCCAAAATCCCCTATTCTGCGAGTTCTCATATTTAACTAATTAGCTCAACTTATTTTCAGTAACATCATGAGTCTGATCACCATTAGAGCAAACTCATGTAGAAATATCAAAATGATGGAGATAAACAACAAAACAAGAATGGTTATTAGTGCAACATCTTTTTAAGTATCTCACTTTCAAGATTAGCCTCTACCAAAACCGAAGGTCAATACCATTAGACAGTTCTGAAGCAAGAATGGTTGTCCAATCAACAAGCGGCAACGCACCAACCCTTACAACTAAGAATGAGTAACACCAAAAGCTCAACCCTAATTACTCTGTAATTCTTAACTAGATATTAGAGAACATATGGATGACAATAACACCTCTACGATGGAAACATAAAGAACTGACGTCATCATTCTTTTACTTTTGTGGAAATAATTTATTATTTTGACATTACCATCCGGAGTGTCATAGTGACTGCTCGAAGAAAACACTTAAATGTTTAATTCAATGTGCATATCTATTCAAGGGATTGCAAAGAGTACTAACACAAGCACACCCACATATCACTTGTATAATTCCATGTGCATATAAGGGATTGCAAAGAGTACTAGCACAAACACACCCATATATCACTTGTATCAACCCGCACGGCTAATGAAATCGAACACAATCACTACTGAGCGATTAACATAAACCATTTATTCCCTTTTTCCAAGTCCATTCCATAATTTATATCTGAAGTGACATTCTGATGGGGATGGCTTGGCGAAAGTTATCCAAATTCAGCGCCACTGCTTCCACCTAAACTCATATGCAAACCAAAATGCAAATTCAATGGCAATAGTACACATACAATTTCATTTTACAGTATACAAAAAACAACTTCATCATACACCATTCACTTCCGAAGTCTTGCCAAAGTTATATTTAGTTTCAGCTTCCTTAAAACCCCATTCAAGCAACCAGACCACAATGCCTGCGGAGAAATAACCAAAACAACACCGAAAATATGCAAAGGACTGACAGACTCAAGCCACAGAGGTCATACAATTTCTACCCTACCATGCTGGAAAAAAAAAAACAATTTTACCGACGCATAATGCGGGTCAGTTCGGGCAAAGAGAGAGCCAGAAACAAGGAAAGGGAAAATTGGGAAGAAAAAACAGCTAGCAAGCCCTAAAACTGGATTAGAAATACCGAGTGAGGGAAATATGCATACAGCGGTGAGTGGAAAAGACGAAGAGAGCGGCGGATTGGAAGAGCGATGCGAAGTAGGCAATTACAAGGACGGCGGCGTTGCAGATCGGCGAAGTCAAGGAGATTTTGTTCAACGAAAGAAATGTTAATAAGGAATGGAATATTATTAACCAATGCTAATTTCCAGCCTCATCATTCATTTCAATTCAATAAAGTGGTCGAGTTATGGAATATGCTCGGAAAGAATGTTTGATTTTTATATATTTCTATTTTATTATCCTGCAATTAAATACTGCATGTCCTTGTCTTGGAATTTTTTATTCAACCCCCAATGTTTCTACTTTAACTTGGTTTTATTGGGCCCAATCTCCCGGCCCAATATAATCTCCGTTCAATTCAGGGTTTTTCGTTATATGCTTCCCCAAAATCTTTCATCTCTTCCTAAATCCGCCATGGAAACTCTCTCGAACCTCCACCTCCGACCTCGGCCCCTCAGCCACCATTTTCCGCCGTTGAGTGCTCCGTCTTCGTTCATTTCTTACCAATCAACGACTCTCAAGCCGCCAGCTTTCACCAAATCACGGGCGGTTCGCTCAATCGTAGCGTCGTCTCCTCCATCATCATCTTCACCCTCGTTCTCATCGTATGTTGACCGGATTTCGCAGCCTCACTTAACCGAAACTCTAAAACCCCTCGCCGCATCATTTATCAAGTCCACATGTGTAGTGGTCGCCGCAGCCGCTTTCATGATGGCTCGGTTTAATCACACAACTTTACCGTCCATTGCGGCTCCGATGTCGCCGCTTGCGATGGAGAAGGAATCTGGGAGCGGAGTTTCTGATAAACAAAAGGAGAGAAATTTAGAGGAGTATCTCTCTTCGCACCCTGACGACGTCGAAGCTTTGAAGTCGTTGATGGAGGCAAAGATTAAGAGCCAAAAGATGCAGGAAGCGATTAGTGTTATCGACCGCCTTATTCAAATCGAGCCGGAGGAGAAGGAGTGGCCGTTGCTTAAAGCTCATGTGTATAGCTATAATGGAGAGCACAAAATTGCCCAGGCGCAGTTTGAAGAGGTACTGGCGAAGGATCCGCTTCGAGTGGAGGCGTATCATGGGCTTGTGACGGTTGTGTCCCAGTCTGCATCTGGGGCTGAGCTTAAGGAAGTTTTTGAGAGGATTGAGAAAGCTATGGAAGTTTGTAAGAAGGAGAAGAAGAAGGAGGAGTTAAGGGATTTTAAGCTTCTCATTGGGCAGGTTCGAGTTACTCAGGGGAATTATAGTGAGGCGTTGAAGGTTTATCAGGAGCTTGTCGAGGAAGAGCCGAATGATTTCAGGCCTTATTTGTGCCAAGGGATTATATATACATTGTTGAAGAAGACTGATGAAGCGGAGAAGCAGTTTCAGAAGTATAAGAGGCTTGTGCCAAAAGAGCATCCTTATGCTCAGTATTTTGACGATAATATGATTGCCACAAAGGTGTTCGCGCAGAAGGTGGCTAGAGAAGGGGCTTCTTCCAAGAGTTGATAGAATGGGATGCTGCGGCAGTGAGGTCAGATTTGCAATCTATTTGGTTCACATGGTTAACTTAGGGTCGTTGCTGGGATGCCTATTTTGCTTTACAAATATTTGCCTGCTTCAAAATCATGAATGCCTAAGCATAGCATTGACCATGGAGCGTTTATGTTGAATGTTTTTCTTGAAGCGGATTGATTCCTTCTGAATAGTGAATACCCTTCCTCTTTGCTGGTAGATAAATCTTTCAATAGTCAGTGGAGAATGAATTTTAGAAATTTTTGTATACTGGTTTATATATTTGGTAGCGGTTGAGTGTCTTCCTTAAGAAGATAAATGCAAGAAGCTGATGTGCTTACTAGGTGATCCACTCTACATGCCCTATTTAGAGAACATTAATGAAGGAGGGCAAATAAATCCATCTCTCGGCTGCTTCGGTTTGTGGTTTATTCTTTCATTGCCTCGATCAGTTTCTTTTGCTTTTTGTTAAATGATTATCTGCGTTCAGCTCATATGTCGATTTTTCTTATATTATCTGGTGAAAATAGGGAGGTTGTGGTCGAAGGCTTTAAAGATGAAAGCAGCGATTAGTCGATTTTTTTGGAGGCAGCAGTTGCAAGAGTGATTTCGATTTAGGTTGACGGTGTAGGAATAAACTTGATCTCCCCATAACAATATAAATTGCAACCCTAGAATTGTGGAATAAAACATACCGATTTATTATTTGAACAGAAAAACACTAGACCAAATAAGTTGGAAAATAATTCAAACTGAATTGATTTAGGGTCTGTTCTTTTGACTTTAAGTCAGCTACATAAATACTTAACTTAATTTAAGTGACCTTAAGTCTACTTAATTTAACTTAAGTACTTAAATTACTATTCATCACCACAACCCACCACCACAAAAACTCACCACCATCATCACAACACCCACCACTATTAATACAACAACGCACCACCACCACCACAATAACCCACCACCACCATCGCCACCACAACCCACCATTGCCAACACCACAACCCATCACCACCACCACCATCACAACAACCCACCACCACATAACCCACCTCGCCACCGCCACCACCACCCACTACAACCACTACAACCCATCACCAAACCCTCCCGCGTTATGCCTTCGAATCCTCCTCCCACCCCCTGGACAATGGGAATCGTGATTCCCCGCCGCGTCGGACATGTGAAACCCCCTACAGGCCGTACAAGCCCGGGAAACTGCGAACACATCGTGTCCAGTACGGTACCTGAGGGCCAAGCGATACGCCGCCGGGCTCATATGAAGCCCAGAGAAAGGCGTAGGTATCGCTGTGGTCCAAATACCACTCCCCAACACAGAAACCGCATCTACCAGAGTACTCACCCGGACCCCTCCCTGCCCCTTGATCTCTACCCTGATGACTTCCGCAGCCAGGAAGGTAAGCCACTGTTGTGGCTTAGCCTTCGACCTAAGCTCAACCAATGCAACTGGGGAGGTAGGACGAAATCTCAAATTCCACCTCTCAAGCAAGACTCCGCACCTGGACGAAGAGAACGAATCCTTCGTAAGCATCTCCCATAAACCACCAGCCTGCACCAAGGAGGCCACTGCAGCTGAGAGAGCCACATCGCTCCCTACCGGAATCCCAAGCCCACCAAACTTAAGAGGTAAACCCACCAATCTTCTTTGCTCCCTCGTGAAACCCGTGTTCCAGATATGCACCAAACTCTGATGCACCGCTGTGTCGAAAGAGCGAATCGACCCCTCAATCCAATCGGGCGGTGAACACCGCAAATTATACATCATCTTCGGCATGCCTACGCAGGCGCGCAAAAGCAACAACTCCAGCTGCGGATTATCCAACTTAGACACCTCAGTTAGAATGGCCTGAATGCCTAGAACTCTCCAATCCGACGAAGCAAAGGCTGCAAAGCGACGGCAAAAAGCAAAGGTCCCAAAGGATCACCTTGCTGCACCCCCCGACAACTAAGAAAGGTCGACTCTCCAAAAAAGAGCAAAGCTTGAGACCCATAACAATACTCAACCCAAGCGCTCAGCGATGGGAAATGCAGCCGCACTCCTTCCAAGAAAACCTCTCTACTGACCAGATTAAAAGCATTTGTGAGATCCACCTTCAAAACCCCTATCCCCTCATCGGCTGAATGCTTCCCCATCAAGTGGTTTAAAGAGTGTGTAATAGCCTCTGCTGCCCCTCTCACTCCCACCCCCAACTGGAAAGGCAATAAATATATCGTCGCTGAAGCTCTAACAGCACTCAGAGCCACCCTCGACGTAAGACGCCGCCAAACCTCTCCCACTGCGACCGGCCTAACCCCTCCTCCCGGTTTCGCAAGAGGAATAACTGGAGCACTCATAAGAAGGGGAGCCAAACTAAGAGGCGCTCTCCCACTGAGCAAAAGAGCGACATGGGCTGTCAAAACTCTCTGCAACAGAACCTCCTCCACCCGACCTGCGACCCCCTGAACCATATCCAATAACAGCTGCGGCTTTAGCCCATCCCGCCCGCCGGCGGACCCGCTAGGAAAAGAATGAAGAGCCCGCGACACCTCCCCCCAAGAAGGCACAATCGAATCAGGAGACAGCCCCGTGGGAATCCCTGGAGGTGGAGCCTGCGGGTGCTTACGGACGAGCTCATCCATCACCTCTTGAGACCGCGGCAATACCCCTCCACTAACTAAAGCACCCGCTGCATCACCGAGACGACCCATCGTCGCCAACTTCCTACAGCGCTTCACATTAACCTTCCTCTGGTCTTCCTCAGAAAAAACTGGCACCCGCCTCCCAGACGCCCCCAACCCCAGAGCCTCCTGCCAAAGACGACGCTGACCGTCCCCTCCCCCTCCCCACACCTGTAACCTACGAGCCACCAACTCAGCCAAGGAGGCTCCCTCCCTTTCTTCTTTTTTGACAGATCGAAGAACTGATACAACAAAAATCTGCATGATCCCCCATCGATTAAGGTCACCAGGAACCTCATTCACCGCTCTAACTGCTTCGACATAGCACTTAGCCACCCCTTTCCTACAAGCTCTTGGAATGAAGTTCAAGGTTGGAATCGCAGCACACCTCAATTTCTTGAGAACTTCAGGATCTTCGTCAACAGGGTCAAAACCACCGGGAACCTCCCCAAGGACTGTCAGGTCCTGCTGCACATCTATCACCTCCCTCAAAACCGGCACCGCCGATCCATCCGGCATGCTAATCGGCAACTCCTCGGAACCAACTTGAAGAGATTTCTATGCTAGTTGGTTCACTCTTCTCGCCTTTCCAACTTGAAGAGATTTCTATGCTACTTTTCTGACAAGCATGCCTCATATTGTTGACTAGGCATGTGTATCGCTGGTAATCCTGTAACCATTCTTTTAGCTGTCAATAATTTAAATCCTTAGAAATATTAATGCGTAACATGAGATGTCACAACCAAATGCTGTCTCTCACATTCGTTTGGAAGTTCATCTCGACTCCTTTATAAAGAATCCACATGAACATCCAATTCTTTGTCATTGGAATCATGGCAACGATCCTTTGGTCTTTCCCTTCAAGTTTACAGATCTGTCCCGATAGAAATGGAATATCCTCTCTCTGAAAGTCAGCTCATGCTGAGCAAGTTCTACCAAAGTCCTAGTACAAATAATGCTTGAAAGATCACATAATGCTTTCTTATCTTTCTTTCGGGTATCAACGATAAATCTTTTTTTTCTTTTCCAGCTCATCGAAAGCTTTGTTGGTTATTTCGTTGTAGCATGTCTCGACCAAATTCCATAAATCATGCGGCCAGAAAAATGCTTTTATTGGGTAGACAATTTTTTAAAAAATTTCGTTCATTAAATTTTGTTCTATAGTAGAATAATATTAGATATGATTGATCCAAAATATTATTTCATGGCTTTGGATATTTTGTATAAAATGCTGGTTTTGAGGTAGGATTAAATTTAATCTTAGTTGTAATACTAATTTTGATAGAGTTAGACATGGAAAAACAGTTAGAAAATAATTCAAATTGAAATGAATTACGCATGCAAAGATTAATTGAAAAAGAGAATACATCACACGGTACTGCAATGCACTGAAAGATGAGAAAGGATGGTTAAGGAATGAGAGAGTATTTGGAATACTAAAAGAATGAGAGAAGATGATGAAGTTATTTTTTGCTATTCATCTCCTTTTATAGTCTAATTTTTTTTTTTTTTTTTAATAGATAGATCATTAAGATTTACCATGGAGATAAGGAGAGTTTTCCTGTGAGTGGGGTTCATCTCATCTTCAACCGACATGACCCCAAAATTTAGAGAGTAGCCTAATATGTGGTCCGATGAGAAAACTTATGAAATTTTCTGGGAATTGTCATGAATTTGTGGCATGGCGTAGAAATTGTACATCTGAGGCAGAAATGGTTTAGTTTCGCGTGTTGCTGCTGATAAAAAGTTTAATGGTTCCTCAATGATGCACCTTTTTAAAAAAACTTGCGCCAAATGCTCTTAATACGCGGCGCTGTTTGTTCAAAATGAATAAAAATGTTTTAGTTGTCGCTCCTCATTAATATTTGACCTCTCTTGATTTAAATGGACATGAGCTATAATATTTTCTAGTGTAGGGATAAACAAAAAAGTGTACCTCATTCACATGGAGGTTTAGGCCATGCATGGTTTCAAGCTGCGCGGGGACGGATCTAAGAATTGATTAATGTAATTACTAAATAGATTCTCTCTTCATCTAATCTAATAATAATTAAATGGAACGCAGTTAAACTTGATTGAATAATTCTTCCCAAGAGCATGTATATATACATTAAAAACACATAATAATATTATCATTCCCTGTTCTTATAATAGCTCTATCATAAAGTTGCACTGCATTCTTCAAACTATATTCATCATCTGTCTACCAAAGCTACCTCCTAATTTCATTCGCAAATAAATCAAAATTAATGAATGCTTCACCATCTATCTCATCCTTGTACACTGCCATAACTGCTCACAAACCAAACCTACCCACTCAAATCCCTGCAAGAATTATTTACGTGCAGCAGTTTGTCATCTGAATCACCTCCCCACAAATACCATTCTACCACTAAATTAAGCAACCCTAGACGTGCAGATATTATTAAAACCACATTTGAGCTTATCTAAAACATTATACAAAAGATTTGAAATGAAATGATACAAGTACAATTTCTCTCTATCTCTCTTCTATCTAGTAGTACTATTTTTGCATCGATGCGGAGCTTAGGTGGTTAGGAATTCATCATATTAAATTCACACTCATTCAATATTGTATTCATTCCGCTCAATCAAACTATAGCTAGCTTGCTTCATCAGCTTAGAGTTTCTGATGCATAAATATGTCCTCACTCATAGTTTGAGTTTAGAGTTGAGCACTTAGCAAGCTAGCTTGTGAGAAAAAATGGGGATTCTGAGTGCTGCAGGATGGCTTTACAACCATGTATGGCCATCCGACATGGTTATAGCTCTTCTGGGTCTCTTTGTGTTCAGCTCCAGTCTCTCTAAAATCCGCAACAAGGGTCCTATGTTGTGGCCGGTGTTGGGTATCATACCGACAGTCTTGCTGCACATGGACAGAGTCCATGAATGGGCTACTAACTCTTTCCGTGGCACGACCGGAACATTTCCTTATCGAGGAATGTGGCTGGGGAAGGCATATGGGATGGTGACGGTTGATCCTGTGAAAATCCAGTACGTTCTGAAGACCAATTTCAAGAATTTTCCAAAGGGAAAGTACTACCGGGAGCGGTTCCAAGACCTGCTCGGACATGGTATTTTCAACGCCGACGACGAGCTATGGAAGCAGCTGAGGAGGGTTGTGACGTCAGAGATGCACACGGGCCGGTTCGTGGACTATTCCATGAAGTGCATCACTGAATTGGTGCACCACAAGTTGCTCAAGGTTGTGGACTATGCGGTGACTAGTGGGGATTGCATTGATCTGCAGGAAGTGCTTCTTAGGTTCACTTTTGATAATATATGCATGGCTGCTTTTGGTGTTGATCCAGGGTGTTTGGACGCTAATCTACCCCAAGTTCCATTCGCTACGGCTTTCGAACACGCCACTGAGCTAACGCTGTACAGGTTCTTGGTGCCGCCTTTTGTGTGGAAGCCCATGAGGTACTTTGGGGTAGGATCGGAAAAGCGGCTGCAGGAGGCTATTAGGACTGTGCATGAGTTTGCAGAAAAGACGGTTGAGAACCGTCGGATTCAGAACAGAAAGGTGGGTGATTTGAATGACTGGTCTGATCTCATGTCTAGACTTGTCCAGAGGGAAGATGGGAGCAGCAGCCCTGCCCCTGGGGATGAAGTCCTCAAATTGCCAAATTTCCTGAGAGATTTTTGCACGAGTTTCATTTTGGCCGGGCGAGACACGAGCTCAGTGGGTCTAGCATGGTTCTTTTGGTTAGTCAGTGAAAGGCCAGACGTGGAAGTGAAGATTCTGAATGAGATGAAGGAAATAATTGTGAGGCGTGGTAGCGAATCGAAGGAAGGTGAGATCATTTTCAGCGTGGAGGAACTGAAACAAATGGTGTACTTGCAGGCAGCCATTTCCGAGGCTCTGAGGCTGTACCCTCCGGTGCCTATAGACTTCAAGGAGGCTTTAGAAGATGATGTTTTCCCGGATGGGACGATAGTGAAAAAGGGTTCGCGCATTCTCTACTGCATATTTTCCATGGCTAGAATGGAGTCGATTTGGGGAAAAGATTGCAGCGAGTTCAAACCGGAGAGATGGATCAAAGACTTGGGCGGTGAAAACAATCAGCAGTTCAAATACGTGGTGTTCAACGGTGGGCCGAGGTTGTGTCCCGGTAAGAGTTTTGCGTATATGCAGATGAAAATGGTTGTGGCTTCACTTCTGCTGAGGTACTCAATTAAAGTGGTTGAAGGTCATGAAGTTGTGCCTAAGATGACTACAACACTTTACATGAGGAATGGGTTGTTGGTGAAATTCAAGCCTAGGGCTGGAGGAGGATTTGGGAGGCTGTAAAGGACATTCACAAGAAAAACAAGGCATTGTAATATTTAGACATAAATAATCAGTGTGTAAAACTCCTTAGTTGCCTTTTTTACACATGAATAGTCACACTACCTTATCTTAAATGTGTTTTCATATACACACACTCTGAGTTAGTTTTTGGTGTATAAACATTTTTACTTGAGAAAACCAATAATAATGGCACCTGACCTGCCCGATGTGTGCGGCCAAATCTTAAAATCGAAACCCACCTAAATAATTTAGAGGGTTTCTCCCAACCGTCCCCTAACCCTAATTTAATCCAACCATGCGTAATTATTTATTACACTGATGATTTAAAGCTTGGTTATTAACCGTGTATAATAACCCATCAATGTCAACATTAATGTTTGATTTAAGATTATATATATATATATAAGGAAAGCAGGTGCCCCCATTTAAAGGTGCTGATGCACTGTGGTTGATGTTTGTGCAGTTTCCTTTCAATTTTAGGGCCACTCTTCCTCTCGTTGTGAATTGTGTTTGCACACTTGGCCGATTTCTAGCTACAATAATGCTTTAAATTTGTAGGGTTCCGATTGTATTGTATTAATTGAGATACATACGCATACAATTTTCTTGAAGCGCCTTTAAGGTTCTCTAATTCCTGTTTTTCATTTGTAAACTTGAGACACTAACTGCCCTCAAATTAAAGTTTACATGACGGAAACTATTTGAGTAAAAAATCGTCAGACTTTATAGCTAAAAAATACTGTGGCAGTCCCTCCCTCCTAAGCTCTACAATAGAAAAAATCACATTTTTACAAGAAATATACATTAAACTTTCTCCTCCTAGTCCAAAAAATATCCATTTTATCACATTTAGGATGTGATAAAAACTCATAACTCGATCAACTCTCTTTCGTTCACATATGCTTCCATTCCAATTGCCTAAAGTGATGATATACTCAAAATGATAATTTGCAAGAATGCATATCTAATACTAACCATAATCATACCGAACTTAATTAGGATTGGATCAATCATAAATAGAGGCTTTCACCTTCGGAATTTAACAATTATAATAGAAAGACAAGACCCGTCAATCATCAAAAGTTTGTGTGTTCTGTTGGATTGTTAGTTAGCTGTCCTTCAAAAGTAACAAAATAGTGTGTTACCCGAAAGGTACATCACAGAAAAGGAAAAACGACTTACTCGGTGATTTAGAGTGAAAACGTCAGTATTAATCAAGTAGCTGAGTAAAATCACTACCTTACAGTATCCGTTGGAAGGATTTGTGAAACGATCTGTTCATGTATTTAGGATATGTTGCCAAGTACAAACGACTAAACTACTCACTAGTACACTCAGTACAAGCTCTAACTTATCTTTTATACTTTGGCTCAACCCAACCCTCGAACATATTTATCGCACTCTCAAACTTAACCGTCCGAGCTTTTGAAGTTCACAAAAGGCCTTTCTTTGCTTTACACACTCGAACATATTTATCGCACTCTCAAACATATTTATCGGACTCTCGAACTTGACCGTTCGACCTTCCTTCTCTCTCTCTCAGCTCTTCTTGTTCCAACGTTCTAGCTCGCCTATTAGTAGTTTTTTTTTTTTTTTGAATTCATGGATATCTTGGCTTGATTGATAAGAATTTATTTGATTAAGATTTTTCAATCATAACCAAATATATTCAACATCCGAATATTAATCTCTTTTATTTAAATAGAGAAACTTATCTAATTAAATTAGATTTGTTTCCATACTTATCAAAGAGATATATTCGTTGTTATCCAAAATATATCCCATAATATATTTTGGATTTGATAACAACTTCACATCTGAATATTCTACTAGAGAAACTGTCTTTATTTGTTATTCAATGCAATTTAAATTCTTTTTCATGCACACTAGTTGAATTTATTAGTTGAGTGTTTGTAATCATCAAAACATTAGGAATTCAACATGTTGTATCTAGTTTTTTTTTCTTTTATCATGTATTTAGCTATGCTTTTGTGCAACTAAATTATAATCTTGTTTTAGAAAATGAACTAGTGATGACATATTTTGGGCCTTAATCCTTATGCTAATTCTACACATCTTAAATTAGTTCTTGATATTACCAGCACTGCTGGTGACTTGTATCAGCAGGTTGCTATAATAATCTCTGGGTCACTTGCGGAATAGTCTTAACTTACCCAGTTCACCAACTGTCTACGTCTAGGGAGGACTTCTCCTGAGTCCTCAAGATTTCACTAAGCTTGGTTTCTAGTACAAGGATTCCAAAACTTAGCATATCCTATTTTAACCTTTACTTCTAACCTAGATTGAATCCACGCTCAGTCTGACCACACAGACTAGAATCTACCGTCTATACACTTCCAGTAATAGATAGCTACATACATGTACTCACAGACTCAGCTTATACAATTACAATGTGTACCAGGATGCTATAGCAACTTACAGATCAAGCTGCTGCAGCTTCTATCCACGACTCAACACACACTCTCTACTGTGACATCAGACTTACATGAGCACTCTAGACTCTGGCAATCGCTCCCCCTCGATCAATGACCTCCAGTCAGTATCAGGGAACTCGACTTTGATCTTCAATGGTTTGCGACAGCTTCTCTTCACAACTCAGCTTCAAAGCTTGTACTTAATCTATCAACTAGTCAACGCTTCCGTTGAGTTTTCTCAATCAGGCATAGATCAAACTACACTAGTCCTGATCTTCTCTCAGCCACACACTCACAAAATAGTGCTCTAGCTTTCAACATCCGGTCTCAGCTTCTGCGTGTATCTCTCTTTCAGTGTGTGTGTTGTTGATGTACTGCTTATCCTTATATAGCAGCCGACATCGACCAACCATATGACTACTAATTCTATTAGGAATCTTAGAACTTTGCACAAGAGAATCTTCTCTTAGATTCATGTGGATTTCTTGAGATTGATTTCCAAAAACCAAATTAGAAACTGATCTTGTTCCCATCTCTGAACAAGGACTTCTAATTAATCACGGCTATCCAAGCAACTCCCGGACACCTTGCAACGCCGGCAGCTTCCCTCTGGACACTCTGCGAGCAGATTCATGTTGACCGACCTTTACTCCAACTCTGAGTTTTCACGATATTCTATAACATCCTCCTGATAGATGTTTGCTGACCTCAGACAGTTTGCAAAACTTGCTCCACCTTCTGTTGTGTACGGGTAGCTATAACATCTTCTCGCTGTTGTTTGGTTTTGTCAATTCTAGTGACATGCTCCAGCTTCTAATTCCAGCAGGAAGCTGTATCATCTTCTAGCATTTTCTTGGGATTGTTTTGCCAATGATGTCAACACCTTAACAATTCTATATTTTTATTTTATGTCAATGTCACGATCGACAATATTATTAGTCTATCTTATTTATTTAATATAATTATTTTGTTGGAGATAAATTGAGAAAAACTATAAACAATAATAACAAGTGGATCAAATATGACTATATATCTTGAAGAACTTACATATAATAGTTAATTAGGTGGGTTATCTCATTTTAATTGTTCATATTTGTTTTTTTTTTTTTGCATATATTCATTATTAGGATTCTTTAAGTCCCGACCATGAATTTGTTATATTAGGAGACTATGGTGGTTGATAGGAATTTGATCATGACGTCCGAGACCTAGTCGATCAAATGCGAAGTTTTATGAGTGTGACACACGAGTTCGGACAATATGCTTACTAGAATGCACTTAAATGTGACTCGCGGAAAAAGTCTCAGATGCATTTTTAACCTATAGGTCGTCAATCATCTGGATACCACACTGGTCGGGAGCTGTTCCCACTTTCCCGATGAGCTCATGGAAGGTCGAAACTAATGAGCATTGAATGATAGACAAAGCCACCTTTATCGGAATATGCTTGATCATCAAATAAATAGAATTGCATCTTTAATGTGTTTTTCAAACAAAAGTTACAAGTAAAAGTTTTAAATTAAATTTATCATTATCAAAAATCTTTATTTACTTTTAGATTTGTTACTTTGCACTTATAAACAAACCATTCTTTTCCTTTTAAATATAAAAATTCTATTAATTAAAGTTATCTGTGATTTAGATCTCAACTGACAGCTATCCCTACAAAATTTGGTTTTTTAACGACGAAATTATGTGAGGGTTAATACCATCGCATAGTTATACGACTGTTTTGCCATAGTTATGTGACGATTAATTCTTTCGGCAGTTTATACGATGTACTTACAACGGCATTGCGATAATACCCATTGCAAAGGTACATTCCGTAGTAATATACGACAGTAGTACGAGGTGCATGCTTTCCATCGTAGATACGATACACGATATGCCAACTAGTACGATGAGCTTACGACAATAAGGTCTGCGACGCTATATTGTAGCGTAATATGTGACGACCTTACCACGGTGATTGTTTCCGTCGTAAATATTATTTTGCCAAACTAATGTTCCGAGTATAACCATCACATATCAGCAGTGTTATCTCTTCTTTTAGTATGTCTTTTGTTTTACATGTCTTCTATCTTTGATTGTTCTCTCTACACAACATAACATGTTTCTCTTCACTTTACACATATTGGAATCTAAGACTGAGCAACTCATAATCAAATAAACTATTTCACAACTTACCATTTAGTTGTTCAACTCGTATATATAGATTAGGTAAGTTTATTTATTGTGTTTGCAGCTTATTGGACAATAAGAGGTATTGCAGATATGTCTAGCATATTTTTCATGGAAGAGTTGGTTCAAGAACGTTTTTGGATGTACAAACAACGTAATCCCGGTGATCATATAATACTAATATGTTTATGGATTGTGTCGAGAGGTTTTTTGAAGCGGCCTCTGTGAATGAGCAAGTATTTGATGGAAATAATATGCGTTGTCCATGTAACAAGTGTAAGAATATGTTATTTCATAAAATTGGGATTGCCGAAAATCGTTTGTTTACCTACAAATTCATTAAGAATTATTATAATTTGACTCTTCAAGGAGAGAAAATAGTAGAAGTGGCATATATTGGATGCGTTAAGGAGTATAGTTTTAATGATACTTACGAACCACATCGACGATTATCCTTTGATGGAACCTGTGGCAGGTTTCAGAATGGTAAGTGATATAGCTGGGCGGAGCAGTATTTCCCATCAGTTGTACCAAGAACAATCTGAGAAACCCGAGGAAGCGGCATTTGAGTTGTATAATATGTTTAAATTGAGCTACGAACCTGTATTTTTGAAGGTTGAAATCCTGCACTTGATGGTTGTAGTAATGAGATAAATTATCTATTGCCATCAAATTGCTTCAAACCAAGATAGACCACAGATTGTGAGAAGCAACACATAATTCAGTTTGTGGGATAATAAGAAATTTGCTTGACTGCGACAACCGGATGCCTATTGTGTTTCGTCAAACAAACAAACTGGTGAGAGGACTGTGCATTTGGTACACTTGAATTATGTATGTGTATAAGGTTGTGTTAAATTATTATTTTTATGGAGAACCAAGATAAAAAGATCCACGTAAATCGCAAAGTTCGAGCAATTACAAGAGGAATGCGAGATGCCAAATGTTCCACCTTTTTTATCATACTTCGTCTTCAAAGGTGGCATATGAATGAAACAACAACTGCATACATGAGCTGCTTACTTTGGGTCATTTGATCGATGACTTGCTGACTTTGTGGAATATTGGAGTGGATACATTTGATGCGTATACAACAAGAAAAACTTCAAAATGAGGGTTATTCTAATGTGGACTATGTATAGAACTTAGGTGTCCATATTATATGGATCATATGAAGACGTTTGTGGTTAAGAATAGAAGGGAAATTTCTTATTTAATTGTCACATGAGTTCTTACCTGAAAACCTTTCGTACATGTAAAATCGTTGAGTTTTCTTTTGGGGACGGTTAGAATACAATCCTCCGGTAGATATACACCATGGTCACATAGCTGATGACAGAGTATGCCGTATGATGGTGGTAATTGAAAATGGCACACATGAGAATCTATCAGGTTTTATCACAGCTGGATAAAGAAAAGTATATTTTGAGAGTTGCCTTATTGAGCAAATATTAAATTAAGGCATAATCTTGATGTCATGCACATCGAGAAAAATATGTTCAAAAATTTCTTTAACACCATGATGAACGTCAAAGGGAAAACGAAGGACAATGGAGTTAAGTGTCGATATGACATTGATTTTTATTGCAACCATCCAAAATTGGAATTGCAGTCTCTTCGAGGTAAGTTAGTCCTAGCAAAAGCTAAGTACAAACTTACTCCCAACCAGTAAACATGAATATGTCATTGGATCAAAGGACTCCAGTTTCCAAATGGTTACTCGGCCGAATTGGGTAACCATGTCGATCTACAACAACGTAAGCTAGTAGGGTATAAAAGCCACGACGTACACATATTCTTAGAGAGGTTAATGTCGATTCCAATTTTTGGGATTCTTCCCACCACTATATGGGAATCCATATCAGAGTTATGTACATTTATTCGAGAGATTTGTGCTTCATCATTAGATACTGACCACATGATGATCTGGAAGGTAAATATCGTTGAAACTCTATGCAAATTAGAGACAGTTATTCCTCCTTCATTCTTCGATTCTATGGAGCATTTAGCTGTTCATGTTCGCAAGAGAAAATATAATCAGTGGATCGATGTACTGTCGCTAGAAGTGCCCATTTGAGCGATTTATATATACGCTGAAAAGGATGGGTAAAAAAGTGGGAGTTGTCCCTGCTATTTAATGCATACGTTCAACAAGAGTTCACATTTTTTGGATTTGATTACTTGGGACCTAAATTCAAAAGAAATGCTCGTAGACTTAAGCGTAATGAGGTGCAACATAATGAAGGACAAATTTTTATATTCAATTATCCAGTCCATGGAAGTTGAATTACTCATAGAAGAATGCTGACATCAGAGGAGTTTTGGAAGGCGGAAACTACATTTATATGAACACAACGGAGGTTGAAGATTACATCAGGTAAATGAAATATGTTAGTTATATAATTATCTCTTTTATAATCTCTGATGTCCATTATAGTTGCTTCCTAAATAAAATATGTCTATGTCAACCAAGACTAAGTAACAAATCAATAGTTTTGGAGACTACTCATCGTTTCACAAAACGACTCCAAAACTATGTAAGTTTAGTAGATTACATTGTTCGCATGTTTGAAATTTAAAATATTGCTGATGTCATATTTTAACAGATTTGAAACAATCAAAGTAGTCATACAATCCTACCATGGATTTATGAGGTGACGTTGGGTTTTGATTGGGCTGTACAATGCACGAATACATATAAGATAAATAATTACAACTTTCACACTGAGCTGCATAGTGAATGGAGAATGACAAAAAACTATCATGCCCATGTTAAGGGAATGGAGGGAATACACTACTATGATGTCATAGATGACAATCGTCAAACTACAAGCTTGTCCTCTTCAAAAGTTGTTGGTTTGATCCATTTTTAGTGAGGTCATTCACTGCCAAAAGTATAACAAAGATCAATACACATAGGCTATATGGGACATACAATCCTTTCATACCGCCGCAACAATCCGAACAAGTGTATTTCACTGACTTCCCCAGGCTACAAGGCAAAACTACACAAGGATGGATTGCAGTGTGTCGTGTCAAACCTACTAATGTTATTAATATGATCATATCCCCTTTCAAGACGCTGGTGAAGACTTGGAATAAAGTCCGTTTGTGAATGAGTTAGTGATGTTCAATAGTATAGCCGATGATGATCTGAAAGAGTAAAAAGACGACAATATGAACGGGGTTGACAAGCTGACACATTCTCAAGATTTGACCCAAAAACTTAAGGAGAAACGGATTCTGATGATGAAATGTATTATCCCTATTCAATTTTGGTTTGTAATTGAAGAATTTTAAGATTGTTTTAAGAATTTAAATAAAATTTTAACATACGCATTTTTTAATTAGAAATGTAAAAGTATTACATTACAAAGAGATACAACGATTTTACGATGCTTATACGACAATGACCCTAATTATATACGACGATTTTACAAGAATTATGAGATGGTGACCCCTAATTATACGATGAGTTTACAATGGTTATGCGACGGTGACCCCAATTACATATGAAGAGTTTATGATACTTATGCGATGGTGATTCCATGAGATATGACGATTTTACGATGCTTATGTGACGGTGACCCCATGAGATACGGCAATTTTATGATTCTTATGCAACGATATGATGTCTGTCGCATAATCATGGGATATCTGCCACATTTATGCGCATATAAGAAAACAAATCTTTTCTCTTTCTTTTCTTTCTTCTTCTCCGCTCCTGCTTTACAGCCTCCGCTCTGCAACTCCAACTCGACACAAGTAAATCCTCTTCTACATCTTATTCTCCAGGTTGCTCGACGCTCTGTTTAGGATTTGTGGCTCGGTTGTTGCTCGTGGATTTGTTGACTTGATTTGTTGCTCGGTTTGCTCATAATGGTTGCTCGGTTATTTGGATTCGATGATGCTCATATTTGTTTAGGGTTTAGGGTTGGATTCTCATTTTGGTTAAGCTAGGGTTTATGACTGGTTGCTCATTCCCTGCTCAAATTAATCCTGCTTAATTCGTTGTTGATGTTTTTGATAATAAGGATTAGTTGAAGGCAAATTTGTTGATGATGTTCACTTTGATGATGTTTTGATGTTTGATGAAGGCAGATTGGTGTATGTTTGATTAATGCAGTTTTTGTTTATTTATTGTTATTAATTTGGAGTTCAATTAAAGTTTAAGTAGTCATACTGGACTTAGAGATTGATAATTGTGGTTTTATAGAATAATTGTATCCTAAGCTGTTTAATTTATGAAGTTAGCAATGAGATTTAGTAAATGTTTATGATTTTTAATGCTACATTTTTATATATTATTATTTTTCTTCCATAATTATATAAATTTTTAATTGATTTGTGATTGAGTGTGTATGAGTTTAGTAGGAATGAATTGTAATATAGGCCGCGCTCCAGTTTGAGGAAGGAGAAATGGTGGAGGACAAAGTGAAGGGCGCAATGTTGGGATCACAATCCAAGAACCATGACATGATTCAATGTCATTGACTAGGAGCACAAACCCACAAGTAGATAATACAAAGTATGGTCTGGATCACACATCCCGGAACAATAACCGGGAAGAGAGTTTTCATCATGCACTATTATGGGATCCACACACGACTCGGGGAACGTCCCTCTGACCGCTACTCCCTGGAATTTGCTAAGGGGACATCGTCAAGAGTTAATAATCTCCATGAGGATACGGATTTGCATGACATGTCATCCGCTATTCCAGAGGAGCGGACTTAGGACCAGAGAATCCTGATAGTTGCTACCAGAAAGAATAGGTATGTGTATTACACCAAATGTATCTATTTAATAATCATATAATTGAAATTGTAATAACTTGAATTTTGTAAGTTTCACCCCTTCTTCGATTGTGTGCCAGATTGCTAGCCGTTGCATCAGCACTGCTACCGACCCATTGGACATTGCTATGTGGTGTTGAGGCACGACATTTGAGCGTTAGTTTCACCGCTTCCGAATAAGTGTACTAATTATTCTTATAAGTAATACAAATATAAATTGTATGATTTAATTTATTTTTTATTCATGCAGAAAATAGCAAAATCAGCCCCGGAACACACATTGATGGTTCGTCATAACTTCTGGGAAAAGTGGAGGGAAGTTATACGAAATACTTTGTACTCGTACCACATGAGGCGTTCAAAGAAAGGTGTAACCTTCTATACTCCTGATGTTTTGGAAAAGAACTGAGAGAAGTGAGAATCAGACTCGACATTTGCTAGTCTATCTTCGTAGAACAAGAAGAATTGTGAATGGGAAGTGTTGGATAGAGGACCTAGCAGGCACATAGGCGTGCCACATCCTGCTCAGTGGCATCGAGACCAGCTGGTAACCCTTGATTGTAAAAACAAATTTCGACTTAGTAAATATATAAATGCACACAAATTTGTTAACTTTAATTTATAAAATTTATTCTTGTAGAAGAAAGACTTGGGGAGGAGTCCCAATTACAAGGAAATGTACGGCCACCTAAAGTAGAAGCCGGACGGACTCTACTTGAATCTTGAAGGTTAGCAGACTATGGTATGAGGATTTCTATTTACTATTTTCTTAATTAAAACTTTTCAAAAATAATTAAAATCTATTATCATACAAGATCAATATGAGGAGAGGCGCATGGGTAATAGTTTACAGAACCTACTAAGGATGGCGAGGACTTGGACATGTTTGCTGCTGAAGTGGGACTTTCTTAGAGACACAAGCTTTCCAAAATCTTTTGTGTTGCGTCTACTATGGTTCGGGGGAGCTGATCCCAGGGAGAGGCCATCCAACCCAATTTCACACCCCAACCCTTTCTTCGCAGATAGAGGAATCACTTGAAACGAAGATGACTGCATAAATCAAAAAATTCATAGACAACATGGCAGAGATGACGAAGCAACAAGTTCAGAATGCCTTGCACGCGGCTGGGAGCGGTCTTTCTAGGCATCCACCATCTAGTGGATAGGATGGTGGCAGCGGCGCCCAAGACCAAATGCCTGATGGTGGTCCAGGCGAAGATAATGAGGCTTGATTTCGTTTGTATTGATATTTGTAGTCGTAAATATTCAAATTTGGTTATATTCTATATGTTTTGGATATTAATTACAGTTTATTTATATCCATTTTCAATTATTTAAAATTTTAAACATTAATAAAATAATTGTTGACATTTTTACTAATTTTGCTAATATTATACAAAACCGTCAAATAAGCATCGCATAACAGTCACATTTTATTTCCAAGATTTCGTCACATAATCATCGCAACCCTGTCGAATATTTTTATGGTTACCACCACTAAAACCGTCGTATTATCGTTTTATTATTGGTCGTGATTTAATGATGACGATATGACGGTTAAAGAATTACTCGAATATGCCGTATTATCATCGGAAACATAGCTCCAATTCGTCTGATAACCATCGTATAAGGATAGCATTTTTTGCTACGGATATCCAACTATTATCCGACGTTGTAACATCTTCATATTGTTATCGTATTTTGTCGCTACAATTCAAATATTTAATCTACATACTATCATAGTACATTCTTCTTCAGCGATGTCTCTAAGATAAATCAAAATTGCATATGCTGCCACAAATTTACTCTTCTTCACGCTCACCAACCTTATGTTTTGTCTTGAGTTGCTCTGAAATTTAGATTTCAATAAGTAATCTTTCGTTTAGTGCCCTGATACGTGTTGTTGTCTGTGTCAAATTTAATTATTCCAACTCATCATAAATAAAGAATTAAATCGAGGTTAAATCCACAGACAACTGGTTCTTACAAAGTTATGATCAATCCAGAAACAAGTAGAGACATTTTCAATTAATGAGAAATATAATAATCACTTGTGATTAATGTTTATCATAGACACTAAATAACATAAATGATAAATCTCATAGTCTACTCCGACAAAAGTAATATACTAGTTGATATATCGCGAAAAAGATGATATATTCCACATCTCTTAGGCAAACATATCCCGACAAAAGTGATAGTACTTGCCTAGTTATTACTACTTGTCTATACGGTAAAGCTTAGTTTCTAAAAGTGTTAACAATATAATAAGTCACAGTGAAATAGGTCAGACTAAAGTAACCACTAAATTCAGTAATTTAAGATCATAAAATTAGCAAAGAGAACTTGTAAAAACAAAATATGACATATGCATTAAATTAAGCCTCAAAACATGTTGTTAGAAGTTCATGTATGAAATTAAAAAGAAAAGAAGAGTAGAAGAAGATTGCTGAGGTAGAACTCCAAAACTTCATCGCTTCACTCTCAATAACTCTCCACACCTCTCAGTTCTCTAGGTGAGACTTGTATTCTCATTTCATGGGTAATTTGTACTGTTGTAGAGGCTCTTATTCATGGATAATTTGTATTATATTTGGATTTTTTTTTGTGTATTAATATTCCACTTAGTTGGTCATCCCTGAATTTATTTATATATAATTGTAATAATTTCTTAAATTTATTTGTGTATTTATTAACTATATCTCCAATTATTGAAGGTAGGGCATGATTCTTTTTAAAAAATAGTTTGTCACGTATTAGAATTTGGCGGATGAATTCATATTAAAAAATTATTAGAATTAACCCTGATGACCTAATGTAGTGTTGAAATGTATTTTCTAGTTTCTCAGTTTCATTTTTTATATCGTGTTATGCTTCCCCACAAGTGATTGACGTGATTTTGAGTTATAAGAAATATAATATATGACACATATTTTTGATAGTTATATTTATTCAGTTTCTCTTGTTATCCAATTTTATTATCAAAATATGTGATTCCAAAAGCAAATGATAGAGAGTACCTTCAATCGACTGGTCAACTAATCTTTTTATCCCGCTTTAATACCAAGTTATTGACTATCAACTCATACAAAATACAGTTTGTTTTTACATTAAGTAAAATAAATTTAAGTTAATTATTTTATTCTCATAATACTTGAGGGATTAAGGGTAAAGCTAAATGAAAATGATGAATTTAGTAGTCAAGTAACTTCATACATTTACTAAACTTAAGTGTACAACTAACACATTAAACAATATTGTGTTTAATTATACTACTTCACATTCATTATGATATTCATAAAACCTCCTAATCATCTTCATAATAATCGTCCGTTTATTTTCAGTGCGGGTACTTGTCAATTGGACCTTTTCAACTTGGTCCGATTAGATTCATATTTAAAATTCGAATTCACACAATTATTGTAATAAAAATAGAAAGGAAGATGTTTTTAGTCTCCATTATATAAAGTGCAAGTGTAGAGAGGAGTGTAATGATGCATGAAGCAGGCTGATGTGGAAAGTCATGATGAAGGTGATAGCTAAAAAGATAATTATGAGTGCATTTCTTCTCACATCTCTCAACATGCTGCAACTGCATTTGTTGAAGCTGCACATCTTTTCTGCATTGTGTACGGGAGAAATTAAAGAGAAGCAATACTACTAACTGCCAGGAGCAAGTAGAGAGATGACACTTAGCCTTCATTAATATGACCTGTAACGTATTAGTATGTGAACTTTAAAGGCAAGATAGTTTTGACATGCCACCGCCCTTAATTAGCAACAAATACTTTTCCAGATTCTTCTACATCAAAACCAGTAGCTAGTTCAAATTCTCACAAGCAGCAGGTGGGTACTGTTGCAGTGCTACAATATTAAAATTGAGCTTAATTAACACATATATGCTACTGCTACTGCTACTGCTACTGCTACCTACCAACAATGAAGGAGTCGGATTCCAGGACCAAATAAATGATGTGGTGCATGAAACGCATTGAAAATTCAGTAAATGCGTTAATGACCCAACACCACATGTTATTGACCCACTTTGTTACGACAACTGTCAGGTGAGAGGGAGATTTGGGAAAGCTAAATATTCCAATTATGATGGAATCCATCACATATATCGCCATGGTTGAGTTTAAATTTAAAATAAAAAAAAATGATGACTCGCCAATTAAGCACTACTCGCTGTATCACAATAAATATCACGTTCTTCAATTAAACTATCATCAATTTCTTATTTATCTATCAAATAACTCAGTAAACCAAGAATAAGATCAATATAGCCAAGCCTAAAACTCTTGTTGTTATCTTTCCATTTCGTAGTCTTCAAGCTTGTGTCTACATTAAAATTTAAAGGCTTCAGAAGCACTTTGCTATTGAACAATTTCTTAATTTATGTAACCGTATAATGGTGATTGCTAGGTTTGGGGTAACTGTCGGTTGCTTGTGGTTGACTTTTACTCTTGGCCAGGTTTTGTTCCTTTTCGATGCTGGGATTTTGAAACCTGTATACCGTTGCCACCACCTCATCCATGCAAGGTCGAGATTTGCTAAACATTCTACTGCGAAAGTAGCTGCTTTTTGGGGTCGGTCAATTCAGTACTGCCCATCAGGACGACCGTCTAGAATGGGGAACATTCTAGCTAGCTAGGTTTGTTCATCAAATAAGGCTTTGCTCACTCAACCAGATTGTGGACCAGATAACATTTCTATAAAACCAACACCGAAACTGTCCGGTCGCTTTTGGCTGTCAGGTGTCCAGTTAAAAGAAGAAGCCAGCGAAGAAACAGGCGGGGAGAAACTATTAGGATGACTTGAACAACGATTATATATCTTGGGCCGTTTCATTTGTCGGTTTTAGTTGTAGTAGTATATATACTTTTGTAATCCTGTTGAAAAAAAGTTCTCATCACTAATAAGTATGTTTTTTTGTTGTCTGTGGAGGTAGTTAACAGACTATTGGTGAAACACGGCAAAATTTTCGTGTCGGATGACTTGAATTAGGGTTATATATCTTGGGATCGTTTGACTAGTCCATAGGGTTTTGATCGTAGCACTAAATATATCTTTGTAACCTTGCTGAAAAAAAGGACTTTCCTCACTGAATAAATCTGTTTCTTCCTGCCCGTGGAGGTAGCCAACAGACTGTTGATGAATCACGTTAAATTTTCGTGTTTGACTATTCCTCTTTTGTTTATTCTTCGTTTATCAATTACATCTACGATTTAGACAAAGAAGATGTCTCTTATAAGCATGAAGATTGACATGTTTACCGGGAGGAATAGTTTTAGTTTAAGCCGTATCAAGATGCGAGCCTTACTGAAGCAACAAGGCGCCGCTTTCTGTGAAGAAGAAAGCAGCCGTTGATGACTATGAGTGGATAGTCTAAAGGAGAAGGCTCATTCGACAATCATGATGTGTCTAGCTGATGACATCCTCACATAGGTCATTGATGAAGGAACTGCCACTGGTCTGTGGTTGAAGGTGGAAAGTTTGTACATGACGAAGTATTTAACCAATAAGTTTCTTTTGAAGCAACGTCTGTTCAATCTGCGTATGAAGGAAGGTACGCCTCATAGAGATCATCTAGACTAGTAAAAAAATAATATTATTGGATCTATGTAATATTGATGATAAGGTTGATGATGATGATGCTGCCTTAATTCTGTTGATATCTTTACCCGGGTTATACGAAAATTTTATTGACTCGTTTTTGTTGAGAAAGATAGTTTGTCTCTGAAGAAAGTCAGATCAGCTCTTCATATTAGGGAAGCACGCCACAAAGTATCTGGTTCCAGTATAGAAAATCAGGCAGTCGGGTTAGATGTTACTGAGAATAAGGGACACAGAAAGTCTGGTAAAATTTTCAACTCAAGGTTTTTTAATGCTAGCGATGTCTGCAATTACTGTAAGGAGAATGAGCATTGGAAGGAGAATGTCCTTTGAGGCATAAGTCACATGAAGGTTCTGCTGCTGTGGCGGAACAAGACGCCAATTCTGAAGAAGATAGTTGTTAATGAACAGCCATATTATGAAGATGTCTGAGTTCTTGATTCTGGGGCGTCTTACCATATTTGTCCGAACAGGGAGTGGTTTTCAACACACAAACAGACAAATTGAGGCAATGTTTCTATGGTCAATAGTGATGCCTATAAAATAATTGGAACATGCTCAATTAGGATACCGATGCATGATGGATCATTCTGTATCGTGAACGAAGTAAGACATATTTCACAAATTACAAAGGATCCGATATCACTAAGTCAGTTAGATAGCAAGGGTCTAAGCTTCATATGAGTGGGTGAAATACTGAATGTTTACAAGTATTCTAAGGTGGTACTGAAAGGTGTGAAGTGTGGTACCATTTACTGTCTGCAAGATGCTAAAATGATGGACTATGCGATTGCTGCACAAAAATCCTAGAATGTTTTTAAACAGGTGGAGCTGTAGATCACTTTAGATGAAAATGGATCACATCACAAATATAGAAATGACCATTACATTGGACCTCCAAGGAGGTATGGTTTTCAGGATATTGTGGGCTACGCACAACATGTTTCTGAAGACCTACAAAGAAGATGTTGATGGTCCTTAGGGGCACCCTGTGGTTGGAAGGCACATCTATTCTGAGTATATTTGTTTCTGACACTTCGTTAATGCATCTGGTACATCTGTTATTTGTGAAGATTCAAGTCAAGGTAGATATTTGTTAGGATGATTTGAATTAAGGTTACCTATCTTGGGCCCAGGCTCATTTTGATTAGAGTTTTAATCGTAGCACTATATATTTGTAAATGCTCCTCATTAAATAAATATGTCTCTTTCTACTCGTGGAGATAGCCAACAGACTCTTGGTGGACCACGATAAATTTTCGTGTCTGACTATTTCTCTTCTGTTTATTCTTCATTTATTAATTACATCGCATCCGTCTCAACAGAAACAAACCGAAGGTGGCTGGCTACTTATCAAGCTAGTAAGAACCAGAAAAATACATAATCAGATTGCCAACTAGAAATACGTTGAGGCACCCATTAGTGCTGCTCAACTCAATGGCAAAGGGCACAAAGTCTATTTTCTCATGGATCCAAAAAGAAAAGTCTAAAAAATTGAACAGCCTACGAGAACAACAACTATGAATTGCATACTCATTAACTGAAAAAAAATGCAACAACACTAACTGAATCATGGTATTATAGTGGGAACTGGTCTAATGAGTGAGAAGATTGAGCATCTACAGAGGAGACGATGCCAGATATTCTGGAGCAGCATACACAAATGTCCCCATGAATCTTGTCCATATGTGGCTCGTATCTCCAGTAGGCCCATCTCTGGCAAGTTCTGTTATAAACATACAGCCTTATAGTGAATGCTTCTTACTAAGTTTATGAAGTCTAACTAAAGAACAAATCATTGCAGTAATGATAGGTACGGAATCTAACAATATATTATAAGTCTTGAAGTGTCGGAAAATAACTTGGGTATCCGCATTATTAAGGAAGGCCAGCCTGAATAACAGACGGCACCAAGAGCAACTTTCATTCTCCTGCTCTATTGGTAAAGTAATATATATGATGGAAGAACACTTTTCAAAAGAACAGACAGCCTGAATAAATGACTGCCTCGAGCCATAAACTCATATAATAGAAGCCTATGCTCATCCTCCAAGGATTAACCAATTAATTTCATAAGATTAGGATGTTGCAGCTGTGCTAGACAGTTTATTTCAGCCTGAATGATGTAAGCAATCAACTAAGTTGACAGCACATACTAATGAAGTAGAAATATCTTAGGAATGAATTGACCAGAAATGTACTGAGCTTAAGGTTGTTTTCAGCTATCACTCTTCTTGTGTATATATGCACATGAGTAAGAGGCTCAAAATAGTCTCTTTTGTACTCAGTTACCCTTTTTGTACACTTTCTTTTTTCCATTTGGACAACTTTCTTGAGATAAATAGTTTTTTCCCTTCAAATAAGAAATGCGTGTCTAGCTCCCGGCCAGTGAAAACAGGATCCAAAATCAGTATATTTCCCAGCATCGTAACTATTTGGTAACTGTTAGCCAACATTTCCCTATTAAAGTCTGCCGTCTCATCCATTACATTTCCTTAAGGAGGCCTCATTTGCTCATCAAAGTTACTGACTTCTTCTGTTTTCACTTCTGTCCATTTGCGCTTGTGAAATTATTAAAAACAGTACTAATGCTATAAACACAAACAAACAAATAGGTTCTGCATGAAGAAAACCACAAACTGATGCTCCCAACTACACACTAACATCTCTTCTGTCGCTTGCCTGTAAATCTCTATCCAAAAGATGGAATCAACATAACTTCCACCGAAGACACGTTTGGAAATTCCTGCCAGCGCACGTTTAATATAAACCAGACTTGTGGTTTTGAGCTTGTTTTTTTTTTTTTACCAGAGCCCCAGCTCTTGTTCTCTTAGGAATCGAATCCTAATCGCTTAGATATTTGACGTTCCTTTTTGCCACTACATCACGCAAGACCTACTTTTTAAAAAAAAAAAACGGTTTGCAAAAGGTTGGAACCGGCAACGTTACCTTCAGAGCTAGCCCGGATCAAAGGAGAATCCGCGCTTCACCAACTGAATCGGTGGTTGGACAAGTGGACCTCCGGTCCGAAATTGATTTTTAAAATCGACCCAATTGATTTTGGTATAAATAAAGACCTGAAACCCAAGAAAAAGCATTCTAAACTTGGCCAAGATTTGATCTAATTCTTCAAGAGAGGAAAGACAACTCAAGACTCACATAAGATTAAACATGAAGACACGCCTTTGTAGTGAAAGATTCTTCTTTACTTTCCATTTCTTATTCTTTTATTCTCTTTTATACATGTATTCTGATTTTATCATCATGATTAGTGAGTAGTTGTCTTATTTCGGGATCTTATAGATCTCATCCTTGTACTCAACAATTCATGCGATCTTAATAAATCTTTTTGATTATATTAATGAAGTTTTTTAATTCTATTATTCTTAATTTGCCGTTATTGCACGTCTAACATTGATTGAGATGTTTTCTTGTTAGAATGAGATTAGGTTAAAAACCAAAAAGATGACTGTGTCGGATAATTAACCAGATTAAATAGAATTAATATCGAAGCATGGTAGCTATACTGTTAGTACATGAAAACCCTAGGCTTAATAAGTTCAAACTGCTGATAATCCGTGATTGTGCAGCGTTCAGCAGTCTAGATTAATTCAGGCAATAATCCGTGATTGGGCGGCTTGCCTGATGTTATTAGGCTATTTCCATAACTCCATAGTATGATTGAATTGTTAGAATTATTGCATGATTTATGAGTTAGGCATGGGTGCAGTTTGACTCTGGAATATTGATCTTATTTGCATAATTTTGTTCTTGCATCAGAATCACTTCGTTATGTAATTATAACTTTTTCATTATTTGTTGGGACATGTAGGACATGTACCCAGTAAATTTTGATGGAACAAACACCAAGCTAAGTAGCAGAATATTCTTGCATTACTTATTATTAGATTTTTAAATCTATATGGATTAGATGCATATTTTTTGATATTTAGAAACGAGATAATTAAGTAATCTAGGAAATATTCGAAATATTATTAGGATTCTCTTTTAGATATTTCGTAACCATATTTCAAATATTTAGAAATATCTTTATCTTTTATCTTGTTATTATCTTTTTAGTTTCTTGATTAGGAAGCAAGAAGATCCAATAAAAGATAGAGATTCTAGCACTATAAATAGAGCTTCAAAGTCTCAAATCAAGACGTCGGTCAACAGAAGAGCTTCAAAGTCTCGTTGAAGGGACAATTGGAGCTCGGTGATTAGCCGCGGACAGGCAGTGTCGTTGGATGAGGAGCATTGATCGAGGTTACTCAGTAGTGACGGAGTGAGTCATTGATTGAGGGGGAGCTGAGACTGAGTTTGAAGAACTCAGAGTGTCCGACTACTTGGCGGGAGAGCTTGGAGTGTCGCCGATTGATGCTGAAGCATTCCGTGAGCTACATATTGTAATAGAATAGGCTAAGTCTGAGAGCCAGAGCTATAGCTCTTTATTACCGAGAGTGTGTAGGCAGCACAAAGAGAATCTGTGAGTTCAGATTGCTAGCTAATCTAGGTGATTAGACTGAGCATTAGATTTCGACTAGGTGAGAAGTAGAGGTGTGAGTCCTTGCACGTCGAACTGAGATAGTGGAATCTTGAGGATCGGAGCATCCACCCTAGACGTAGGCAAGTTGCCGAACTGGGTGAACAAACTATTGTGTCTTTCTTATTCTGACAGTAGAGTAATTCCGCAGAAAGATACAGAGAGTGTTTAAGTAGAAGCTATAACTCCGCATCAGCAACGTTGAACAATTTCATGCTGATTATGTTTCAAATGATACTTATGTCTAATTATGTTAACTTGTCAAATAATCAATTAGTAAAGAATAGACAATCTAGAACAAGAATTCCAAAATAGAAAATATAGTGTTACTCTGTGTGAGAAGTTTCTTGATGTTGTTGGATTTGCTTTAGTTTGTTCCTGATAATATTAAGTATCAAACTCCTGATGCTTATAATCAGACAATATCTAGTCCTCAAGCTAATGAGTTGAAATTAGCTATGGTAAAGGAAACTCAGTCCAGGTATGAAAATAACACATGAAAGCTAGTGCCTAGACCTAAAAATGTTATTATAATTGATTGTAAGTAGGTTTATAAGATTAAGGAAGGCAATACCTCAACTCACTCACTTAGATTTAAGGATTGGCTAGTTGCAAAGGGAAGGGGTAGACTACATGAAATATTTGCATTAGTGGTAAAATATAAAACTTTGATACTAATATGCTTGTTATAACTGATGTGCATGACTTAGAGATGCAACAAATGGATGTAAAAGCATTGTTATAAATGGATGCTGAGACCTCTCTAATTGATCTCCATCTTCTGATGGCCAGAAGTTCAAATAATGAGAGAGAAGGAAAAAAGGTAGAGGCTTTTTGGCGTCTCGGATGGGATGTTTGGGTGGGAGTAGAAAGAGTCTTCTATTAGTCTTGGATTCCATTTTGTTGCATAAATTGGAAGAAGAAGATGGTTAACCTGCTTGCTGGTTTTGGTTAGTTATTCTTCTATTGTCTGCTTATGTCACAACAAACGCATAAACCTTCTTTGAAGGGTTGCTATTGAAAAAAAATTTAGATCTACCCCCTCCCATAAAACCAATATGCAATATACCCTTTCTTCTAAAATCATTTTTCAAATGTCCTGTTTCATATTAAGATCGATTTTGTAATTTTGGACCGGTCTTTTTGTTCAGTTTTGGAATGAGACCGCTCTTGTAAAGACCGGTCTCAAGTTTAATACACCACCTCCGGCAGCTACTGGAACCTCCATGCTACAAACCTGGAACCTCTCAACCAGATCTTCTCTGGATAGAAGCAACTTCTATAAGGCTTAATCTCATCACAATCAGCTTCGCGAGCACCATAAGCATAGTCCATACCCACCTACAATGTTTTAGCAGGGATATTAGGCTTACCAACACACCACAGTCGACTGCTTTCTTTTGGAGATTTTAGTAATTGTGTGCTGCAAGGAGGCATAGTGGGGCTAAATGTTTGAGGACTAACTGGCTCAAAGGAGGGTGGAACTTGACGTGGGTTGGAGTTTGAAAATGGAGGTGATGTTGATGGTGGAGGACTTGCAGGTTCAGTGAAGGGTGGATCTTGAGGTGGGTCAAGGTTAGAAAATGGAGATGATGGTGATAGGGGACTTGCTGGTTCAGTAAAGGTAGGAGACCGGTCTCATTCCAAAATTGAATTTGAACGGTTTTTTTAAGATTGGTTTCTTGATTTTTAATGAGACCGGTCTCAATATGAAATGGGGCATTATTTTAGGAAATGAGTATATGAAATATTAGTTTTTGGGGGAGGGTGGATTTTTTTTTTTTTTTTTTTTGATCGCGGTTTTCAGATGCGTCTAACGATGAATTTGAAAATATAAAAAATAATAGTGAGGATGTCACAGTGAAAAATGGAGATAAAAGATATTTGGATTGTTTTTTATTTTTAAAAACATGTTTGGATTTTGTACCGTGGTATTACAACTCAAAAATTTATTTTCAAAATTTCATTCCAAAAATATCATCTTTACTTTTTTAACAAATTATTACTGCTATTAACGGATTTTTATTTAATTGCTCAGCAAGCACTAAGTTGAAAACCATGTGACTTTAAAATAACAAACGATCTGACTTGTTTGACCAAAAAAATGCTGATGGATTCACCTCAAACCGTTACTAGTAGTAACAATTTATTATTTTCAACTCATATGTATTCCATCTCAGCATGTAGCCATCAATTAAATGAAAAAAAATACTCACAAACCATTATTTGTAATAGAATTTTTGCCATAAAAGTGACGTAATCTTTTAAAAATGACATTTTTGGAATGAAACTTTGGAAGTCACAATATACGTCGTGTATGAATAATGGTGATGTTTCAAATTCAATGTTAACTGTTCAGAAATAATATTCTAGAGTTTTGCATGATTCAATAAATGGATTTTTTTAAATTTTCGACTTCCCCATTTTTCGATAAATTAGTTTTTTTTACCATTTTTTTAAAAAATTACACTTATATATTTTTCTACAAAATGATACTTTGGATTATTTTTATTTAAAATAATTCAGCGTATGCATGATGATACATTAAAGTATAGTTAATATTTTGAATGAAATACATATGAAGGATAAGTAGACGGTTTGAATATTGATTTATATTTTATTAAGGAGAAGAGAGAGTGGGGGTTCCTTCCCAATAGAGTGTTAAAGCACAGATTATTCAAATTCGTGGGCTGGTGCATGGGATGGTTTTGGTTTTATAAAAAGCATAATTGTAGTTGATTATTCGTGTATAATTCTCCATTGGGTTTTAGTTGGGCTCCAGGTAGGGATGATTCTCTTTTATTTTTGAATTTCTCCTTCTCGGATGGCTTCAAAACGTCTTCTTCATGTACATCGTTGAATAAGATTCTCTCTCTCTCTCCTGGTTATCTAGGTATATGTCAATCCTCTTCCAATTTTTGTCTATTACACCTTGTATTCTAACGACAGCCATGGTAGATATATAAATATACAGATATGATTATAGAATAAGGATCGTTATCACCCTTTATTAATGTATACTTCTATTTATGAGGAATATTTTCTAAACTTCTCTTCTTCGATCTACATTTATCATTTTTTTCTGTTTCTCTAAATTTATCAACCTAACATAATCCTAATCCACCATCAAAGCCCGCAACGACCGGCATTTTGTCATTGTCGTTCATCGGGAAATAAGGAAGTCCTTTATCCATCCACCGTCCAGGTCTCTCTATATTTTTTAGTCGTCACGGGTGACAAGTATTATGAATGGGATGTATCCTGTCTAGATGATACGGCCATCAATCATTCATTCCTTGGTTGATGAGATTTTCTGTTACCTTTGGTAATGTGAAAAATCTTGGGGACGATCTTCGTCAACATTTGTCTGTTCCTGGCAAGCATAATTTAGATGAGTTCAACCTATTAAATGTCCGCAGTTGCTCTAAATTAAATGTCAGTACAACTTAAACTTGTTTTAGATGTAGGAGCGTGAAGAAGAACGTATGCATATGAGTGTGTGAACTGTGCGTGCGTTGAAGGGTTTGACAAATAATGTAATGTTTTGCAGTTGCACCACAATTTTAATCAAACGTTGCCATAAGAAATACTTTAGCGGTCACTTCATCCTGCTATGCGGTGCGGTTATCATTTTTGGCACCATTACCACAATTACAAATTCAAACTCTCATCACTAAACCTTGAGAAACAACTGACTTATGGTCATCCATTTTCTAAGCTAATTGCGTCTGCACAGTCCTACGTCTCTGTCTACCCAAAAATTACCTACCAAATGGAAAGTCAACAGCTGCCTTTTTGTCTAGTTGAATGAACAAAGTCATTCATAACTGTCATTTTATTTTCTTGATTTTTACATTTTATGTCACAATTCTGAAATGTCGTTTATGAATAGTTTGCGTCGCATGCAGCTAATATGACATTATGTCTGTCATATATGTCACGTGACATAACTGTTGTCGCATAATCCATTAAGCGACATGATAGTTTTAGACATGTCGCATAGACTTTGGCACACAATTAACATAAGTTTGTGCGTCGCTTTAGTACTGTCATTTTAGAAGTGTAATCTGACCGTGTGATGGCAGAGTTTTATAATCTTTATATTTTCACAGCTAATGTCAAACGTGTCGCATAAGAACCCTATCATCAAACTCCACTTTGAAGATATGAGTAGTTATCTCGAGAACCGTCTTATGTAACTCTTGTATGTGTCATTTCAGTTTGGGGTATGGATATATACAATGTGACAGTCATCACATTAGTAAGTTGTCATACAAGGTATCTTACGAGATATTCAAAAACAACTAGGAAGATACCTCAAAAGCTTAGTTTTCTAATCCAAAAAACCAAAAGATTCATAAATCCAAACCGGATAAGGGTAGCTTGCACCATCGCTTGGGGACGCACCCATCGATCCATTCTTTATAAGCTGCTCTAGTGCACGAATCCGCTCCTCAAACTCAGCAGTCTTAGCCTTTTCTTGTTCATCTTTGACAGCATTTTCTTCATTGGCTTTCATTAGCTCTTCTCGCAATTGAATATTCTCTGCAGATTGATCAGCAACAGTCCTTGGGCGTGGAGGCGTTTTAAATAAACTGCGAACATCATCGACATTGGTTGCCTTGTGTTTAGAGATCACCTCATAATAATGATTGCTTGAGTTTCTTCCGACGGAGCATCATCATAAATACCCGAGTCATTCTCAGCCTCCTCATCCAAAACTTCTTGAACTTTTTGTTTCATTTCTTCCTACATAAAACAAGTACAATCAGCATTCTCTTGAAGTGTTAGCCTCGACAAATTCTATAAGCAAAAAGTTTGTAAAACAACAACTGCATATAAAATAGTTTGCATTTAAACGCTGATTCTTTTGATTTACATTGTCTCAACAGATGCATTTGCATAACAACATTCCAATTATGATACGTAATTAACAACAGAACCAATTCAACACTGATTGCACAATTTAGGAGAGTTACACCGATTGCAATACACTGATTACATAAAATAGAGAAACCAGTAATCTGATTCAATAGAGTTGATTAAATGACTCAAATAAGATTTTCTTGAATCCCACACTCTTTATCACAAATAAATAAGTCAGAACAGCCACTTTAATCATTAACTTAATGGAAGAGCTGGAAACACATTTCAATGTTTATGAAAAAAGAACACATAAAGTACTATCAACATATTTAAAAAAACATAAAAATAGGTTACCACTAATGGACCACCAACAGGGTCGGCACCATATGCTACTTCATACGTCCCGACATATGGTGTTTTGTGTCCTTCTTGTTGTAGTTTTTGAGCCCTATGATAGAAAGATAGCTTTCCAGAATAATGGGTAGGTCGGATGACGCTATTACCAGTGACCTTCATATTATCACATTTTTCCTAGCCAAATGCAAATTAAGCAGTCATTCAATAAAATTGATGATTAGATACTAACATAATACCTTATATGGTTGTTCTTGAAAGTGGTTAACCAGCCAACCCATTCATTCTCGCGGTGCTCAAACTCAACCGGCACCGGCTCAGCACCAAACTCCAAAATGTTTCCTGCAGCTATGCTTTCATCCTCTGTAGTTTCACAACCAATTGTTTGACACCTCAATCTCGAAATTAGCATAACATTGAAAGTTAATTAAAAGTAGCACATGTTTAAAAGGCAAATGAAAGCGTCAATAGATGAATGTATTTACCATTAGGTGTGTGTAAACTATGTTCCAATATGCCTTTGGAAGTTCAGCGTATGACCTTGCTAACTTAGGCACTTTTCCCCTGATGCAACTGCTGATTTCATGGACAAGCAAACTCTTAGCATTCGGGTCAGCTTGGACAAGGCCACAGACTCCTGGCTTTATTTTGATCTTTGACTTCAGCAGTGTTTTCATTGCATACACCTTGGTACCATTGACCAATCCACGTTTATGCTTCTTTATTTGTTCCTCTCCTATAAAGGTTTGCTTAAAAATTGAGTTCTAACATTTCATAAAGCACTATGGAAATTATAATTAAGAATACAATATATTACCTATAACGGGTTGGTCTGGATCAAATTTGCACCTGATGCTCCTGCGTGCTAGTAGAGGCTGTTGACTGTGTTGGCTGAGTTGCTGTGTTAGCTGAGTTTCACGGACTGTAGGATGAGAATAATCGATTTGCTGGGATGGTGAAGGGTTAAGTGGTGGTGCGGCCATAGGATTCAGCGGGGATGATGCCGGAGGATTCACTAGGGGTGAGGCCGGAGACTTCAGTGGGGGTGAGGGAGGGCTAAGTGAGCTATGTTGTGACATTGAAAGAGTAGGTGTAGTGGGTATACTGAGTGTAGCGCATGTAGTGGCGGTTGTTGTGACTGTGATGGTTTTTTTCCGTGGTTGATTAATTTTCCAAACGATTTAAGGGTGGTGAATCGGTGGCTGAGGCGGGCTTTTTGGTTTTGAACTAGTTTACTATGGTGGTTCAGAGGGTTTCAAAGGTTGCTAAATCGGTGGCGAAGGCGGCCTTTTTGGTTTTTGTACTGGTGGAATAGCTAGCTAGAAGGGGTTCAAAAGGTTGCGGATTTGCTTCAGAACAGATTTCTTCACTTACTACTTGGACTTCATGCTCCCCTCCGGCCGACCGAAGTCGCTTTCTTGTGATTCTCTCCGGAGTTAGCTTGTTTGGTGGATGCCTAAACTTGGGTGAGCGGAGCATCATACGGTGTGTACTCTCTCCTTGAAAGTTCCTCAAGCTTCTTTTCATAGTCGGTGCCATTTCTAGGGTTTGTAGTGTATATGGGTTTTGGTGGGTTACAGATTTAGGGTTTACAGTCGCCGGAGGTAGGTGTAGTGGGAAGTGTGGCCGGTGGTGTGAGCTAGGGGTGTGCACGGGACGGGTTGGGAAGGATTTGGTCCGACCCGTACCCAACCCAAAAAATTAACGGGTCAACTTTTTATACCCAGACCCGACCCGAAAAAAATATGGTTGACCCAAATCCGTCCCTAACCCGTTCCGAAAATATTTGAAGAAAATATTTTAAATTAAATAAGACAATTATTATAAAATATAATTATATTCAAATAAACTGGTATTTACAAAAATTTGGGGAATGAGAGTGAAGCTTTCACATGCAACTGTCAATTTCTAGAGTGGTTTTTTCTTTGAGTGAGTTAATCTTCAAAAAAGTGAATGCATATTACAAGCGTAATAGGTTTATATAATATAATTCAATTCAAACAGATAAGGTATACAGCTCGGTTGGAAAGGTGTGTGTCAATAGCGTGAAAGGCTTAGGTTCGAATCCTTGCTAGGTTTGAATTAATTTTTAATATCATGAGTGTCCACGGGCCGGGTTCGAATAATGTGTGTTGAGTGCCACGTTTTGTGTAAACATAGTTTGTAAAATCAAAGGAACAATATATGCTTTGATATAAATTAAACACAAACCTAAAGGTCATCTTCATCCTCATCTTCAGTAGTGATTATATTTTCATCGGTTTCCAAGTCATCTTCATTAGATATATTCGCATAAAATTGTACTTGTGTAGGTATTTGTGGTGGAGAGCCTACATCAATCTCTATATCATTAATTGGTATACTAGGTAACGTACTCGATATATTTTCTTGATACGGTTCTTCTTCTTGAGAAAACATTTGAGCTGCCAAATCAGAATTTTCATCTCTACCAAGTGAATTATCACTATATACCCTTCTATGTGAAACAATATTAACAATCTTTCAACTGTCTCCGACCTTTGGATCTTCAAGATAAAACACTTGTCTTGTGGCAAAAGCTAAACAATAAGGTGAATCCTTGTACCAACTGGAAGACGTGTCAACGGAAAGAAGTCCATGATCTGTCTTAGTACTCCCTATTTCTAAAGGGTCAGTGTTGAACCATTTGCATTTGAAAATAATAACCGACATCTTAGTTGGATAACGTAACTCAATGATATTCTCAAGAATCCATAGTATCTCATGTCTTCATCTTCAACCTTTACCTCAGAATTTTGAGTTCTGATCTCGATCAAACACTACAAATTTCACTCCGTTCACATGACAACTAGAGAAACAATTTGTACACTTGTGGTTGATAAGATAGAACATGCAATTGATAATCATAGCCTTCGTGCTCCTCTTCTTGCAAATTATTCATCTGCATGCAACCGGTAGAAACATAAAATTAATTCATTATAAAATATTCATACTTGTTCAAAAGAGAGATGTTATGTGTACCCAATTAGAAAAATATGTATGAAAGTGGTTGATGCGTTGTTCACGTGTGGCGTGAAGAAATTACATCTCGAATTTAAGCTAGTCTCATTTTCTCCATTAAATTTGTTAGCTGCCGACCGCCATAAATGATATTCATCAAGCCATCTATGATGCCCCTGATAAACCATTCTGCCACAAATATGTTGAGCATCAACGTCGTCTAAGCAGATTGGACACGCTTTGTACCCTTTAGTTTTCAAAGCGCCTAATATTCCCAACCCTGAAAATCACTTATGGTCCATATAACTGTTGCTCGCATGACAAATGATGAACCATCATACCTATCAAATGTGACAACACCTTGGTTCCATAATGTTTTAAACTCATCAACTAACGGTCTCATGAAGACATCCAAACATTTTTTAGGGGACTAACTTGTAATCAGCATAGTGAGGAAGTTGAACTCACATCGATGTTGGTAAGTTATAGAGCATCACGACAATTGGCCATGTACTATGAGAAAGACTGGATACTCCAAATGGGTTACATCCATCTGTTGCAAATCCAAGACTATTAAGGATATGACATCTTTGACAAAACTGCTCAAGACATTGCTGAAGCACTCACTGGAGTTCGGTGGCTGGAACACAATCTGAACACTAACAAAACAACAACAACAAAGAGACAGAGACTACTGAAGCACTCCCTGAAGATCTAAACCTGAGTCTGCTTCAGCACTCTGTGATGATCTATAGCTAGAGCAGAATCTTAGCGTTGCACGGTGTGGTACGGCTGGGATCGAGGAAGCTCAGAGAGGTATGCAGACGTCATCAAGAGCTCAGCAAACGCCAGCAGGTGGACTAAGAAGATAAAGATCCAAGTGTTCAAATTTGGCAACAAAATCTTCAACAAACTTGCTAGAATCTAGGAAAAGATTCTGATAATGATCCTTAGCGTTTTTGGCTTGCTGGAGAGCTTTAAAATGAAGGCGGGGCAGCAGCATAAAAAGGGAGAACACGATCAGAGAGAGCAACTCGAGCGCACACAGGGAGTTCACAGATTTCAACTTATGATAGTAGGTTTTATATACTGAGTTGAAGACGTGTGTGGTGCTGAGGGAATCAGAACTCGTGAAGTTTGATTCTAGGTTGGTTCTGAATTCAACTGGAGCACTGCTCGTTGAAGGGACAGTCGAAGCTCGGTGATCAGTCGCGGATAGGTATTGTCGCGGGCTACGGAGCAGTGATCGAGACTACCCAATAGTGACTGAGTAAGTCATTGATTGAGGGAGAGCTGAGGATGAGTTTAAAGAACTCAGAGTGTCCGACTACTTGGCGGGGGAGCTTGGAGTGTCCCCGACTGAAGATACAGCAACTCTGGTGAAGAGTGTGCTGAAGCATTTCGTGAGCTACATATTGTAATAGAATAGACTAAGTCTGAGAGCCAGAGCTGTAGCTATTTATTACCGAGAGTGTGTAGGCTGCACGAAGAGAATCTGTGAGTTCAGATTGCTAGCTAGTCTAGGAGATTAGACTGAGCGTTAGATTTCGACTAGGTGAGAAGTAGAGGTGTGAGTCCTTGTATTACGAACTGAGTGGAATCTTGAGGATCGGAGCATCCTCCCCAGACCTCCCCAGACGTAGGCAAGTTGCAGAATTGGGTGAACAAATATTGTATCTTTCTTATTCTGTCAGAAGAGTAATTCCGTAGAAAGATACAGAGAGTGCTTGATAGAGCCTAGTTATACACATTATTTAGGTCATAACCCTGTGCTTGTTTGCAATATTTCATGAGCAAGATCACTCGTTTCCAATATTTTTGTATATCAGGTCAGAACGAGTCCTTGAGTCGGATACGCGCTAACAGGCAGCGTTCTAGGAGTGAAAGATCAGCCTGCGGAGCTAGCGGCGCAAACAGAAGAAGAAATGGCGAAAGACAGCAGAGGTGCGCTACCCGATTGCGCCAATCAATGCTGTGCGCCAGGCGCAAAGTCCCAGTGACCAGATTTGGAAGTTGCCAAAAGATGAAACTTCCTGGGCACTATTTAAACAAAGAAAGTCTAGGGTTTCAAGAGAAGCGGAACATCATCACTCAGCGGCATTCCAGAGGCACTGCGCGGCAGAACTGGAAAACACACGGACCTGTTAAGGAGATTTGCGCCAGCCGACTGCGCCAGCCAAGAGAAGACACTGCACGCACTGTTTGCTACCGTTTTCTTGGATTCAGTAGTTGTTATTTACTATTTTATGATGTTTACCACTAGCATGTCTAGCTAAACACTTAGTGTTGGTCGGGCATGAATCTATGATGTATTACCTTTGAGACTTGAGCTTAATGCGTAGTTTACTTATTTGTATTAATTCTGTGCGTACTGAGACAGTTAGTTGCATAAGTAGGGGAAGCCTTGAACCGCAATCCTATTTGTGTTGCTTGCTTGTCACCTGTTAAACTAGTTGCATGCGTAGGGGAAGCCTTGAACCGCAAACTTACCGTGACAACTAGGAGTAACGAGTTAGGGTAAGCAGTTGCTACTGTGACAGGATTCGCAGCTGTTTAGTCTAGTTCTAGGATTAATAGCACATGAACTTTGAACGGAACATGCGCGTGTGTTAGGAAGCCTTTACCGGACACTAACCCAAGTAGGACACAAACTATAGACATTTAGAGTCGATGATAAGGAATGCATTCATAGAGGATTGTCTGCCCAATACTTCTCATAAAGATAGTACTTAATCTCTACTGCTTGCGCACGTCTAGTGCAATTCCCCGCATTACGATATTCACTGTTACTCGCGCATCGCGCAAAAAACCCCCAATCACTCACGCAACCCCCGTTTTCTTAAGTGTAGGTTACTGGCTAAGACTCACTGCTTGCTCCCTGTGGAGATCGACCCTTACTTAACCGCTGTACTAGTGGGAGAGGAAGGATTATATTTGACGCGCACGACGACGCGCGATCAAATTTTGGCGCCGTTGCCGGGGAGCAACACAGCTAAGTTTTAGCTAGCTTACATTTCTCATTTTAGTAACTAGTTATTTCATTTTGTTTTGTTTTCTCGTTGTTGTTTCTGACAGCGCACAATCACATCCGCCTGCGCAACCTTGAAACAGTTGCGCTACGCAGATTCTAGTTGCGCACTGACAGACGCAACAACTTCGTTGCCATTTAATTCGTTTCTTGAGTTTGGATCAGGACATGGAGGATAACAGTGTGGTTGGAGATAACCTGGGAGACAGAACCCCAGAGGAAGCAAGGGCACATAACCGCGCAGCCCTATTCAGAGAGGAAGTGCAGCGTGAGGTCGACGCACGGATGGCCGCTGAACCATACATTGTGCCACCCGTTCGTCCAGTCGCGAGGCGCAGGACAGTGCACGAAATGTCAGCCCCACTCACTGTTAACCAGCCATGGTGCATAGTGCTTCCGCCCAACGAACAGTTCGAACTGAGGAGCTCACTCATCCATCACATGCCCAAGTTTCACGGAATGAACAACGAAAATCCAGTCAAGCATGTGCGGGAGTTCCTAATCATTTGCGAGAACATGAAGACCTTGGGGGAGAACGAAGAAGCGCTGAAGATGAAGGCATTCCCATTTTCATTGAGCGATGCAGCCAAACACTGGCTGATGAGCCTACCCGCAGGATCAATCCACACATGGGAGCAGCTGCAGAAGAAATTCTTAGACAAATTTTATCCAGCAGCGAAGATTGCGCTGCTCAGAAGGGAATTGGCCGCGCCAAGGCAGAGCGCAGGGGAGTCTTTGTCAGAATACTACGAGCGTTTCAGGGAGCTAGAAGCCAACTGCTACAATCACGGGCTTCCTCAGAATGTGCTGATAGAGAACTTTCTGAATGGACTGCTACCCATGGAGCTTCGACTACTGAATGCATGCGCAGGAGGGGACATTTGCAACATGTACCCGGAGGATGCATGGCAGCTGATAGAAGATTCTGCTGGGCAGGTAAGACATCAATTGACACTTGAAAGTAGTTGTAATCGTTCTGTGCATCAGGTAGAGGCAAGCGCTGAGATCCAAGAAATGAAGACCATGCTACAGAAGCTGATGAGTGCGCAGAGCGCACAACCAGTTGCGCCAAAGGTATGTGAATTCTGCAGGTCCACTGAGCACAAGACAGACGAATGCCCAACACTTTTTGAAGAAACTGGAGATGTAAATGCCCTTGGAGGATGGGACAACAGAGGACCGCAGAGGCAGAATCAGCCGCGCTTTGGGCTTGCTGCAAATGGATTCAGATGGAGAGAAGAGAACAATTTCCAGAGGCAGCCCACTGATCAGCGCGCGCCACAGCAGACGCAACAAGCTGCACCCTACAATCCACCGCATCGCCGCACAGACGCACCAGCGCAGAACAATCAGCAACCAAAGCGATCCTTGGAAGATATCATGGGGCAGCTAGCAGACACAGTGCGCAAGAATGACGAAAAGTATGACAAGAGGTTCGAATCCATAGAGAAGCATCTATCACAAATTGCAACCACGGTGTATGAGCTGAAAAAGAGCGATGGCAACCTGCCTTCGCAAGTGATTCAGAACCCTAAAGGAGGAGTTAATGCAGTAACACTGAGGACTGGGCGCACAGTGGGAACAGAGCAGACCGCGCAGGCGCCCGCGCAGCCAGTTGCGCAAGCCCCAGATCCAGCAGCTCAGAGTGCGCAACCAGAGCAAGAGGCGCAATCAGAAGCGCCAACCACGAACCAGCAGGGCAATGCGCCAGGTATGTCTCACTCGAAAAACAAGGACAAAAATTGTACTAACATACCTGCTCCTTTCCCTGTGCAGGCACCACTGGCAAGAAAAGAAGCACTGGACAAGGAACTATATGAGCTGTTCAGCAAGGTGGAAATCAACATACCTCTCATAGAAGCTATTCGACAGATTCCCAGGTATGCGAAGTTTTTAAAAGAGCTGTGCACAAATAAAAGAAGGACAGGCGAATGCGCACAGGTAATGCTAAATGCAGGCCTCAGCAATCGTGCAACAAAAGGTACCACCTAAGTGCCGAGATCCAGGTACATTCACTATCCCTTGCACCTTAGGTAAAACCACGGTAAGCAACTGCATGATCGATTTAGGCGCATCAATCAATTTATTACCATATTCTCTCTATGCGACCTTGCGCCTTGGACCACTAAAACCTGCAGGTCTCACAATTCAGCTAGCAGATAGATCGTGCAAACAACCTGCAGGCATGATAGAAGATGTCCTAGTTCGAGTGGGAGAGCTGGTGTTCCCAGCAGACTTTTATGTGCTCGAAATGGAGGGTGAATCAAGCGCCAGCGGTGCGCAGATCCTCCTAGGCAGACCGTTTCTGATGACTGCGCGCACGAAGATAGACGTGTGGAGGGGCACGCTCTCCATGGAGGTAGATGGCGAAGAAATCCATTTCAACATCTTCGAAGGGATGCAGCACCCACATGAGGACGCTACTGTGCACGCAATGGACAGCTTTGACGATTTAGTCACAGAAGCGCAGTGTGCGAGCGCAACCATAGGATCAGAGCTACTGACACAGGCAGAGCTGGAGGAGCAAGAGGAGGAGCTAAGCAGTGCTGAACCAGCACCCACGCAGGTACTTGATATAGTTCATATTTGCACCGCTAACAAAATCTTGCCCTCTATTGAACAGGCACCCAAGATCGAACTGAAGCAACTCCCGGAGCACCTCAAGTACATTTTCTTGGGAGATGAGGACACCCTGCCAGTGATCATCAAGAAGGGATTGGAAAAAGAGCAGGAGGCGCGTTTACAACAGGTGCTGCGCAGGAACCAGCGCGCTATTGGATGGACTCTTGCTGATCTGCGCGGTGTGAGCCCAGACGTGTGCATGCACCGAATTCTGTTGGAAGATGGTGCCAAACCATCCAGGGAGACTCAGCGCAGGTTAAACCCAAATATGATGGAGGTAGTGCAAAAGGAAGTCCTGAAGTTGCTTGACGCAGGGGTCATTTACCCAATCTCAGACAGCAAATGGGTCAGCCCGGTGCACGTTGTGCCAAAGAAAGGAGTAATCACGGTGGAGGAGAATGCGCAGGGCGAGCTAGTTCCCAAGCGCATACAAACTGGCTGGCGCATGTGCATCGACTACAGGAAGCTGAACGCTGTAACGCGCAAGGACCACTTCCCGCTACCCTTCATGGACCAGATGCTGGATCGCTTGGCAGGTAAGCCTTACTTTTGTTTTTTGGACGGATATTCAGGTTACAATCAGATACCCATAGCTGCGGAAGATCAAGAGAAGACCACGTTCACATGCCCCTTCGGAACATTTGCGTTTCGGCGTATGTCTTTTGGGCTGTGCAACGCGCCAGGTACGTTCCAACGCCTTGTCATGAGCATCTTCTCTGATATGATTGGTATATGCATAGAAGTGTTCATGGATGATTTCACTGTATATGGGAGTACCTTTGATGCATGCTTAACACATCTAGATAAAGTCTTAGCGCGCTGCATCTCTAAGAACTTAGTGCTAAATTACGAAAAATGTCATTTCATGGTAACGCACGGAGTAGTACTAGGTCATATCATTTCAGAGGAGGGTATTAAGGTAGACAAAGCTAAGATAGATATTATTTCTAATCTGCCTTATGCCACCAACGTGCGCGATGTGAAATCGTTCTTAGGGCATGCTGGGTTTTACAGGCGTTTTATTAAGGATTTCTCTAAAATTTGCATACCCCTGTCTAACCTGTTGCAAAAAGACGTGTGCTTCGATTTTACTGATAAGTGCAGGGCGGCGTTCGACAAGCTGAAAGAAGCGCTGACCAGTGCGCCAGTAATGCGCGCACCAGACTGGAACCTGCCATTCGAGCTGATGTGTGACGCAAGTGACTACGCAGTAGGAGCAGTCTTGGGGTAGCGCGAGGACAAGAAGCCGCATGCCATCTACTATGCATCGCGCACACTGGACTCCGCGCAGAAGAACTACACCACCACGGAGAAGGAGCTTCTGGCAATTGTATTTGCGCTGGAGAAGTTCCGAGCATATGTTCTAGGCGCCAGAGTCATCATCTACACGGACCACGCAGCTATCCGCTACCTCATGTCCAAGAAAGAGACCAAGCCGCGCCTGATGCGCTGGGTACTTCTGCTTCAGGAATTCGACTTAGAGATCAAAGATAAGAAGGGCACAGAAAATACCGTCGCTGATCACCTGAGCAGGATCTTAAAGGATGAGGAGCCAGGGCAGATCAAGGAGACATTCCCTGACGAGCATCTGATGGCGCTAACAGGTAAGGTACCATGGTATGCGCATATCGCAAATTACCTGGTCACAGGTACGTTCCCTCCTCATTTCAATAAAACTCAGTGCATGCGATTGAAACATGAGTCCAAGCATTACCTTTGGGATGATCCTTACATGCTTAGAATAGGTCCAGATCGGATATTAAGACGTTGCGTGCCTGACCATGAGATTAATTCTGTGTTGATGTTTTGTCATGCGCACGCCTGTGGAGGACATTTCGGTCCCAAGCGCACGAGCAGGAAGATCTTGGACTGCGGATTCTACTGGCCGCACCTATTCAGAGATGCCTATGACCACTGCAGGAAGTGTGACAGGTGCCAGCGCACTGGAGGAATCTCCGCGCGCAACGAGATGCCGCAGACCCCGATTCTGGTGGACGAAGTGTTCGATGTTTGGGGAATCGACTTCATGGGTCCATTTCCCCCATCTGCCGGCTACGAGTACATACTGGTGGCCGTGGATTACGTATCCAAATGGGTCGAAGCTAAGGCCACGCGCAAGGATGATGGTAAGACTGTCGCTGATTTTCTCAGAACTAACATATTTTGCAGGTACGGAGTGCCTAAGGCAGTTATCAGCGACCAGGGGACGCACTTCTGCAACAGGGTTGTGGCGCAAGTTTTCAAGCACTATGGGGTGCGCCACAAGACGTCCACCGCTTACCATCCGCAGACAAATGGACAGGCCGAAGTTTCTAACAGAGAGATCAAGCGCATCTTGGAAAAGACTGTGAGGCCGTCGCGCAAGGATTGGAGCCAGCGCCTGGATGATGCGCTATGGGCATACCGCACTGCACACAAGACGCCCATTGGAACCTCACCATTCCGGCTGGTCTATGGGAAGGCATGCCACCTGCCAGTAGAGCTCGAGCACAAGGCATATTGGGCCTTACGTATTTGTAACTTGAACTTGGATGAGGCAGGAAAGGAACGCGCGTTTGAGCTGAGCGAACTCGAAGAGCTGCGCCTAGACGCCTATGAGGGACTACGCGATTACAAAGCGCGCACCAAGGCGTTTCATGACAGGCATATCCTCCGGCGCACATTTGAACCAGGAGACCAGGTACTGTTATTTTCATCGCGCCTGAAGCTCATGCCTGGGAAGTTGCGCAGCAAGTGGACGGGACCATACACCGTCACCAAGGTTTTCCCCTACGGCACAATTGAATTAGAAGACGGGCACCAGCATCGTTTTCAGGTTAACGGGCAGGGAGTCAAACGGTACTTGGGCGAACCTTGGGATGGCGCAACACGCAACATTGACTTGGCCGAGCCAGAGATAGTGGACGCGCAAGCTGCTGCGCCAGACGCACCACCAGATGTTTCAGAGGGAGAACTAGCACCCATCGCCTATATCTCCTCTTCCTCTGCATCTACCCTCATTACGAATAATGTATCACATGCTGACCCTCCCTTGTATCCTTTGCGCAGGACCAATGAGATCGTAACACAAGCACTGGCGCAAGGACACTCAGGAGCAAGAGTGAGGGGGGCTGCAGACGCACTTCTTGGCACGTAACGAGGTACCGTCGAGCCAACGACGTTAAACAAAGGCACTTGTCGGGAGGTAACCCGACACGTTTTAATTTGGCACATTTTATTCTGCTTGTTTTGTTTTTTGAGTGTTTTTAGTTAGATTAGGGTTTGGTAGTTTTTAGTCACACAAGTGCGCAGGACCGTGCGCCTATCAGTGCGCAGGTCCGTTGCGCTAGCCAGAGGGGGGTATATAAGGCCAGACTTAGAAAATTCCCAGCACTTTTTCACTCGACCGTTACACACAAGCTCCCGCCTTCAGACCTCTGCCGTCGATCAGCGCCCAACCCACCGTCCATCTAGAGGGATTCAAGGACACCTATACCTCTGGACCGCGCCTACATGCTGCAAATCAGGGCGGTAGCCATTCTGGACGATGGCACACTAGAGTGGTGCTACTGTCTGCAGCCAGCCAGACCACCGCGGGCCAGAGCAGAGAGCAGTGCGCGGGCCAGAGCAGAGAGCAGTGCACAGGGCGCAGCAGCCGCCGCAGCAGATGAAGAGATGGAGGAGGCCCTAGAACCAGAGGTGCCTCTAGTCAGGCGCCCAAGGACTCGGGCGCAGACTGGAGCACACCAGAGGGCCCGTGCACCACAGGGGGAGCCAGTGACCATTTCCATCGAGGATTCTCCCCCTCGTGCACGTGCCAAGCGCCCAAGGACTGAGACTGAGGAGGCGCCTGAGGAAGCCACTGCCGAGCAGCGCATGTTGTTCAACGTCATGCGCGTGCTCGAATACTTAGCGCCAGAGGGGGCGGATTTAAGTATGAGTCCACCATCCGGGTGGAAATTTGGAGATGCGATTCCCCCTCTCCTCAGCCTGCACCATCCACCTCCTACCCGAACCCCAGAAACCCCAGCAGCACCCTCTCCAGCCCCAGCCCCAGCCCCAGCAGAGTCAGCACCTGCATCAGCCCCAGCAGCCCCAGCAGCAGAGCCCACCCCTGCACCCGAACCAGTACCATCACCAGTAGCTTCCCCTGCCCGGCCTTCTGTTCCGGAGTCCCCCATTAACTTTCCCAGCGTAGACTCCGATTCCATATGGGAGTCACTTTCCGAGGACGAGCAGCCTGACCCCCTCACCATTGTGCCACCATCCTCCAGCACCGACTCCATGACTGATTCTTCAGAGGATGAGGCGCATGGGTCAGCAGCAGCGTCTAGCTCGGAGGACTTCTAAGGCCTTGGGCAGGCGCAGTGATTTTCTTTAGGGTGGTGTCTTTTATTTTTGCTGCGTCTAGTTGACTATTATGTGTGCTGAATATTTGTGCCCTGCATTCTGTGACTCCCTCGCTATATTTTGTGTGACTATTTGTGTTCCCTTTTCTGTTCTTTATTTTCGTTGCATTGCATGCATGTGCGCAGCCTCCGTGCGCTTGAGCTTGAGTCGTGGGGACACGTCTCTGTTCAAGTGTGGGGGGAGGCGTTACTCTTACATTTCATGTTTTGAGCATTTTTAGTATAGCTTAGTTTAAGTTGAAGAGAATTAGTAGCAGTAGTGCGCTAAGGTGCAGGATGCGCATGCGCTCTAGCTTGTGTTGCGTTATCCGTATTGCGTGCGCCGTTCTCTACTGTTTTAGCATAATTTTTTCGTTTTTTTCTGCTCCTGTCAGTTGGGATATCCAGGGGATGTGGAGTTGATAGAAATGCTCCAGAGAGGCGGTTAGTCGCTTGTGCTTCGAAGGCGAGGTATATGGTCGAGTGCGCTAGTGGAGGCCGGTGCTTCGCAACCTTCGGAACAAAAGAGCGCGCTCAGTCACGCAGATGCCAAAGGCGAAATACCCAAAGCGTGGCGAGGTGGGAAAACAGACCACCTTCTCTCTGGAAATCAAGCTAAGGAAGGCGGGCGCGGTTGCAAACGCGTGCGCTGACCGGCGCAGACAACCCAAGGAGGGAGAGCGGAACGAGTTCCATAGCTGCTATCCGAAGGCTGAGATTGGAACTGTTCTGGGAATGAAACAAATTGGAAAGGAAGCTGTACAAAAGAAAAATACCAGCAGAAGCAGATGATTTGCGTTACAAAGAATCAGCATGCGCACTACTTAGTACCTGCGTGCGCAAGACCAAAAGGATATCATCAAAGGCTCAGGTTCCCAGGAAGTGTGCGAACGAATCACGCACTGGAAGAAGCTCGCGCAAGAAACCATATACCTATCTTCGGAGCGGGAGCTGACAACCAGGAGCCTAAGAAGAGCTATCTCCCAGTCATCCAAAGATCTTCATCCCGGCTAAGAGGTAATGAAATTTCGGGATTATTATATTAGAACTATTGAGTGCAGTTGTGCGCAGGTGATAGAGCAGCACAAGCTGAGTGACTGTGCATTTTGCGCTAGAATGCAAGGCTGTGCGCTAGTCTCCAGAAAAGGTAATTGTATCCGCGTTTCAGTACTTGTTCGGGACGAACAAGGGGCAAGTGTGGGGGGTTTGATAGAGCCTAGTTATACACATTATTTAGGTCATAACCTTGTGCTTGTTTGCAATATTTCATGAGCAAGATCACTCGTTTCCAATGTTTTTGTATATCAGGTCAGAACGAGTCCTTGAGTCGCGCGCTAACAGGCAGCGTTCTAGGAGTGAAAGATCAGCCTGCGGAGCTAGCGGCGCAAACAGAAGAAGAAATGGCGAAAGACAGCAGAGGTGCGCTACCCGATTGCGCCAATCAATGCTGTGCGCCAGGCGCAAAGTCCCAGTGACCAGATTTGGAAGTTGCCAAAAGATGAAACTTCCTGGGCACTATTTAAACAAAGAAAGTCTAGGGTTTCAAGAGAAGCGGAACATCATCACTCAGCGGCATTCCAGAGGCACTGCGCGGCAGAACTGGAAAACACACGGACCTGTTAAGGAGATTTGCGCCAGCCGACTGCGCCAGCCAAGAGAAGACACTGCACGCACTGTTTGCTACCGTTTTCTTGGATTCAGTAGTTGTTATTTACTATTTTATGATGTTTACCACTAGCATGTCTAGCTAAACACTTAGTGTTGGTCGGGCATGAATCTATGATGTATTACCTTTGAGACTTGAGCTTAATGCGTAGTTTACTTATTTGTATTAATTCTGTGCGTACTGAGACAGTTAGTTGCATAAGTAGGGGAAGCCTTGAACCGCAATCCTATTTGTGTTGCTTGCTTGTCACTTGTTAAACTAGTTGCATGCGTAGGGGAAGCCTTGAACCGCAAACTTACCGTGACAACTAGGAGTAACGAGCTAGGGTAAGCAGTTGCTACTGTGACAGGATTCGCAGCTGTTTAGTCTAGTTCTAGGATTAATAGCACATGAACTTTGAACGGAACATGCGCGTGTGTTAGGAAGCCTTTACCGGACACTAACCCAAGTAGGACACAAACTATAGACATTTAGAGTCGATGATAAGGAATGCATTCATAGAGGATTGTCTGCCCAATACTTCTCATAAAGATAGTACTTAATCTCTACTGCTTGCGCACGTCTAGTGCAATTCCCCGCATTACGATATTCACTGTTACTCGCGCATCGCGCAAAAAACCCCCAATCACTCACGCAACCCCCGTTTTCTTAAGTGTAGGTTACTGGCTAAGACTCACTGCTTGCTCCCTGTGGAGATCGACCCTTACTTAACCGCTGTACTAGTGGGAGAGGAAGGATTATATTTGACGCGCACGACGACGCGCGATCAGTGCTTAAGCAGAAGCTATAATTCCGCATCAGCAACGCAGCAGAATTTCAAAGACGAACATTACGGATCTCTTGAGCAAAGTCTAAAAAATCTGTATCAAAATCTTGCCACGCTTTTCCATCGACTGGATGTCGAATAATATCATATCTATGCTATGTCTATTACCATGCCATCACATTTCCTTTACTATATGGGATGACATGTAAAGTCTTTGTAATCTAAGAGTCAACGGAAAATATTTAACCACTTTTTTAGGGACTCTGCTAATCCCTTAGTCTTGGATATATCTTGATTCGTTGCAAACTGGGCAATTTTGTAGGTTCTTATTCTCCTTGTAGTATAAAATACAACCATACTCACATGCGTGAATAATCTCGTAGCCCAAACCCATTTTCTTCACATCACGGTAGCAAGCAGGATGCTTATTTTCAACTGGAAGTAATTCTTTAGCATACCACTAAAGCTCTTATCAGACCATACATTATCAACCTTGAGCTACATTGCTCTCAAAATTGTATCAAGCACAGTTTTGTCATTACTAGCATGAATTAGATAGAAGCTTCTGATACTTCTCGGAAGCTTCCTTTCCAAAACGATCATATTGAACATCCTCCTGCATAGTATGTGTGCCCATGTCATGTTATCTCGGTATGGGAATGCATTGTTAATGATCTCTATTGTTGGATTTGTACCGTAAGTATCATTAATAGGGTTCATTTTTCCTCTCATATTCTGCTCTGAAACATATTGTTCTCTCATCATGTATACAAAAGGACAGCTAGCAACTTCCCCTTGAGAAGTCCAAGTGATATAATCATGCATCGTACCACTATGAACCAGATGCCCATAAATTTCATCTAATGTAAGACGTCTTATGTTAATTTGTGTCGTCTACATGGGCATAAATATGCATCCTCCAAACAATTCTGTCTAACAAATTTAATAAATTCTAGAATTCCTTCAGTATATCGAACATCACATCTCTCAAGTTCCATCCATCTTTTATCCATTTCTTGCTGTAAAAATTTATCAGCATTATATAAAAAATATATATCATATTAAAACATGCATGCATTGTTTAGTGATATCTAAATTGAAAAACTTATATGACACAATCTGTACGTCACAAATGTCCGTGTCATATATGACAGTATAAGTGATAGCAATTAAATGTACTAAAATTATTCATAGTTGATACAAACTAAATTAATACTAACACATAAAAAGTTGAGAATTACCGAAACTTAACAAATTGAGAAGAACGTTGTTGGTTGATGATCTGCTATTTTAGTTCCCCGAAATTTGAAAACAACTTCAAAGAACTTGAAAATGGAAAGTGAAGAGAGTGGTGGAATAAGGTACTAAGTTTTTTTGTTTGATTTATAAAGGGTTGATGTCATAATTAGTTGGTGGAAAATTGTATTATGCATTTATTTATTACAATTTGTTGATACAACATTGTGTTAAGAGCAAATATATGTTTTCAAATATATGAACTGTACTTTTGTAACTCAAATACATGTTAAGAGCAATAAAGCTATGTGACAGCCGAAGGCAAAATTACATTTGAAGGTTGATGGGACAAGGGCAGTCGAAGGCTGCAACATGCAGTAGGTTGGAGAGACGTGCCCAAGGCCATACTGCAGCATCTGCAGGGATTTGACAAGGCCGACCATGCTGCAAAAAGTAAAAGTAGATTTTTTTTCCATGCAATTTGCTTTCATTTAGTCAAATCCTATGTAACAAAAACGAAAGTGTAGTTTCGAGATTGTTGCATAAGTAGCATTTCATGACATGTATTTGTTGTAGTCAGAGGTATTGTCACATTCAAATATATGAAAACGACAATTAATCTGATATTGTGCACGTGGTGCCAGGAAAACTCTCCTATATGACAAACAAATGCCCGTCAGGACGTGATCTAGTGGCAAAAGGGATGTCAAACATCTGAGCGACTCGGGTTCGATTCCTGATGGGGTCAGAGCTGGGGCTCTGATGGGGGTTTTGGGGTAGAATAGGAAGAATAAAAAAAAAAATTATGACAAACAAATGTATAAGATGTATCACTACTACATATGTCATATATGACGTTATTTTCTTGCGATATATTATGTATTGTTACGTTACATACTTGCGATAGTGTACCTATGAATGGAGGCATGCAGATATAAGAAATGCGTAACCACATGATAACAACAACCACATTTACAATATCGCAATAACATAACACGCATGCATGTTTTGTATTCATGAATCAACACTTATGATATGAATGACAAATAAAGACGACTGCAGATCCCTAGATTGGGTCTTGACTCGCATTCCATCTTGAGAGACGAGCTCACACATGCATGCATACTCATCGAGTAGATCTTCTAGTCCCTGGTACCATTTCTTCATCGCCAAATTCAGGACCATCCTCTTAGTACCATTTAATTACGATGACACCGGCAAAGGAAACGACAGGGACGAACCGCCGCTCTCGGACCCTAAACCCTCCTCAAAATACAAATCGGCCAAATAATTAGTAACATCCTCGGGCGTAAACCTGACCACCAACCTCAAACTCCCTCCAATTCTACTCTTACGCAATCTGAAAAACTCGCAATATCTCGGCACCATTTTTCTCGCCACGCACATCTTTATCTCGTCTCGCAGCTTCTGATCCGCTACGACGCACGTGCTCTGCTTCCTGTACGCCTCCTCAAATCTCGTGTTGAATATTTTAAACCTCTCCTTCGCCTCCGCAGCCGACATCGCCGTCGTGGACTCCGGCAACGAGTCATGCACTCCGCCCCATGCCGCCGTGTCGTAGCTTGAAACGAACTGGTTGATCTTCTCTTCCTGCTTTTGCATCCAGCTTTTGCCCAGGACGTACTTCAGATTCGATCTGCGGACTATGGAGACCACGTGTTGCAGATTGTTCGCGAGGAAGAGGTACGAGGTTGACGCGTCTCGGTAGCGCTTCGACCGCTCGTCGATCTTGGACAAGAGGAAGAGGATCAACCACGCCGCCTGAACTGAAAACGCAGGCAACGGAGCATCCCCGGGGCTCGAAATCTCGAAGTACGAATCCGGCCACGGCGATCTAACCGGCAGAGGATGATTCGAGAGAATCTCATTCACAACAGTGGCGTAACCCGATAAGCACGAAAGATTTTTCATCACGTAGATCGTGAGCGGATCGACGCCACCCCCGGAAGACGTCACTTTTGACGAGTGCTTCTGAACGGCCGATTCGAACTCCAGCATCATCGATCTGGCCGCATCAGCGAGTTTCGGGAGCGAATTCATAGCCTGGGCACGAACAAGTGAACTCGAATCGGAGGAAAATGCGGCGTCGATATCGCTCCAGTTGTCAACAATGACGGTGTATATATCGAGGACGCGAAACATCTTCTCCGGCGACTTCTTACTTTTGGCGACGACCTCTGGAAACTCAAAGAGGAGACTGGCGCCGTCTCTGGAAATCTCGGTGAAGCAGGACTCGCGGACGGCCTCGGAGGCTTCGAAAACGTGGTTACAGAGGATCCGTTCGCCAGCGAAGAGCGTCTTCAGCGCGATTCTGGTCGCGTGCAGCCACCTCTGGATTTTCAGGTCCTGAGATTCCCAGCTGAGTTTGTTGAATTGTGTTTGGCTGGTCTTCCCGACTCCGAGCTTGTACAAGCCTTGGTCGATGATCGACTTGCGGATGATGGTGTAGATTTTGATACATTCCTTGCCGTAGCCGGATGCGATCATGCAGTCGGCGATGCTTCTGAGGTTGTCCATTGCGAGGATGGAGACCTGCTCCAGCTCCGAAATGGAGTCTCCTGCGGAATGTACAACCTCGTCTTGAATAGTAGTACTATTATCATCGTACTCCGAAACGCTGGACCCGGACGAGGTTCGGGAGGACCGAGCGGAGACGGATTCGGGGTCGAGATGAGCCCTGTTGGTGGAGAGGATCTGGTAAAACTCCTTTTGTAGCCTTTTCACGGCGTTCTGCATGAGGTTGTGGGCACGGACCATGTTGCCGGAGGGATCATTATGACCAATCAAGTGCATGGATTTTTGGAGATCGAACACGCACTTGATGAAGTCCATGGCTTCCTGGCGGCTTTCGTGGAATAGGGAGGTGTACCCAGATGCGTCCGGGTTCCACTTGGTGACCATGAGATCGGCCCTGGCGATGCTTCGCTCGATCATGGACTGGGTGTTGCGGCGCGGAGTGGATGCTAGGGAATAGGATCCCCCTGATGGGGATGAGGGCTTGGATTTGAAGGTAAGGAGTAAAGTTTTCATACCTTTTTGGGGCATTTATGAAGCTCTTATTGAGTTATATATATTGTTGCATGGTGAGGAAACGATTAGTATTTCCTATAGTCATAAGAGCAATAACAAGAACGTGCTTGGGAGTAATCATGAAATTAAATGACACATAGAATGCTTGTTAGCATTGCATGGGATGGATATTGACTTGTTGACTTTTCAAATGCGGGTTCTACCATTAAGCGAGCAGTTGAGATGAAATGCGTCTTCTTCCTTTTTTTGGTGCTTTAGGATGCAGGCTAGTCCGCCATTGAACCTACGTAAGTAGGGTTTTAATTTATATCATCTGGCTAATTGGTTGACATATGGGATGGGGTTTCTTGAAAACATATACACGTTAACGTTGATTATAAGAGTGTGAACTAGATGGATGACTCCTCCCTCCTTCCTTAAATTCCAACTTGCATTGAAGATTTATTATCTTCCATGATGATGTGTTTTCATTTAAACTAGGTAACGGTCATCTTTCCCCACGCCAACCGATGATCAATTATACATTGTAATTGTATTTTTGAGACATTCTTCTAGTAAGAATGTATACTGAATTGCTCAAGATCAGAGTTCAATAACAATCTGCTAAGCGTCAAAAGTAGTGAAAGAAAAATGCACGATACAGTAACTTTTTACAAGGTTCACCAAGTAAACTTGACTACATCTTTGGAGCCCCGGATCCGGGGAGGCTCAGCTCAATTCTTCATTATAATCAAGTGTTCAATTACAAGCACAAGACGAAGGAGCACAGCAGCACAAAACAACGTGACTACGGCTATGCACAAACAACAAGAAAATAGCAAGAAGACAGGACGGAAGGGAATAATCCCCCCTCCAAGGCCCCTGATTGGAGCCTCAACGAAGGCGCACCGTCCACGAAGAACTTCGCCTAAGGAAGCTCGGTCGCTGTCCTTCGATCCCGAGCTCGGCACACCACGATTCCACAACATCAGCTCTCGCACGAGCAAACCTTGCTCGTGCCTAGCAGCCTAACTTCACTCGGCCAGAGACTCTGCTCCTTCTTCTCCGAATGCTTTCGCTCATTGCCTTCTTCTTTCTCTCTTGATTAATTGTGCCCTAAATCTCTATTTTTTTCTTTGCTTGTTCTGTGTACTTTTGCAAAATGCAGCGTCAAGCCCTTATATACTCAAAGCAATACGTCGTCTCTTTAAACCCCCAACGGTCACTTTACTTGGCTGATCAAAAACAAAACCAAAAGAGCGACAAAAGGATCAAAGTATAAATGTACCCTATAAAACTTTTAAGCCTTTTACAAAGCCAAAAAAACATTCCAGCCAAAAACAGATGACCTGAATTTTTAAGCAATCTATCAAAGCTTAAAATAAAAAATACTCAATTCAACATCTTCTATGTTTGGGTTGGCTTGGGTTGGGTATTACTTTTATACAGCAAATCATCCACAAGTGCCGGCCCGGCTACATCCAAGTTTCATTTGCACAGCTGAGCTGGGAGTGTGAGATGTTAATGTTTACTGCACTGCTTGGCATGGGTAGCTAAGTCGGTCTGAGTCTTCCATTATCTTTCTGATGGCACTTCGGGATGACTTTGAAGGTCTTCGTGGTCTATTCTGCATCAGAGTCCTCTTCCATCTGTTGATTCAGTTTATCACGAGCTGATGGCAAAGAAATCCCGTGTTGACAAAAAGGGCATTCTGCCACTTTCCAACAACTCTGTATTAGCAGTGTTTCCCCGAATGCCTGACTCTAGAAAGTCTACGTCAAGGCCTACTATTGACTAGTGCAGTTATTGTAAGAAGAAAGGGCACTGGAAGGCTCAATGTCCCGAGTTATTAAGGATAAAAGGAGGTCAATCAGGCAACAATCCCCCGCATCCGAAGACACCATCCATAGCAGCTGCTGTCCCTCCAATTGATTCTGGAACCAATACTGATTTTGCTACATTGACGGAACAGTTTTAGAAGTTCATTGCCTCCCAATCACGTCTATGTCTGCTACTTCTTCTTTAGGTGTACATTCTGGTAACATGTCAGGTAACTCTTTTCCTGCATGGATTCTTGACTCTGGTGCTTCACGACATATGTCTCATGATTCTAACTCTTTTTTGTCCATTCAGTCTTCTTCTTCAGAACCAATCATGACTGCTGATGGTACTTCCATGCCAGTAGCAGGAATTGGATCTATTTGCACTCCTAGTATGTCTTTTTCTAATGTATATCATGTTCCGAGCCTTACTTTAAATCTTGCTTCTGTTGGTCAGTTATGTGACGCTGGCTTACTAGTTTTTTTCTCTCGCTCTTCTTGTTATGTGCAGGATCCCCATTCGAAAAAGCTGATTGGGACAGGCCGTAGGCAAGGGGGCCTTTACGTCTTGGATGAGTTGAAAGTACCTGAGGTTGCAGCATCTGGTGTTGACCTGTCTTCTTTTCGTTTGAGTCCTTCCTCTTCTACCTTTTATTTGTGGCATTCACGTCTTGGTCATGTTTCTGGCTCTCGTTTGAAATATTTAGCTTCCACATGAAAATTAGGACAATTACAGAGTCATGATATTACCGATTGTCGCGGGTGTAAGTTAGCTAAATTCTCAGCATTACCTTTTCATAAAAGTTCTTCCATTTCTTTATCACCATTTGACTTGATACATTCAGATGTCTGGGGACCTTCACCTATTCCTAAAAAAGTTGGATCCCGATACTATGTCTCTTTCATCGATGACTGTACTCGCTACTGTTGGGTATATTTCATGAAACACCGCTCTGAATTTTTTGAGATTTATCAGATGTTTCGTGCTCTTGTCAAAACTTAGCATAATGCCGTTATTAAATGCTTTCGTTGTGATTTGGGAGGTGAATACATGTCTAAACGTTTTTCTGACCTTATTGCTTCTGATGGTACTCTTTTTCAAACCTCTTGTACTGACACTCCTGAACAAAATGGTGTTGCTGAAAGAAAACACATACATATTATGGAAACGACACGCTCATTTTTGTTGTCTGTATCTGTTTCAAGTCAGTTCTGGGGTGAAGCAGTCCTTACTTCTGTTCATGCTATTAATAGAATCCCTCAGTCTGTCACTTCAGGTCTGTCTCCCTTTGAGAAACTTTATGGTCATTCTCCTGATTATTCTTCATTGAGAATATTTGGTTGTGCTTGCTTTGTGCTTCGGCCTCATGTTAAGCGTAGTAAGCTCACCTCTCGTTCTGCTCTTTGTGTCTTCCTTGTCTATGGTGAAGGTCAGAAAGGTTACCGTTGTTATGGTCCAATCAGTCGAAAATTTTGCATGTCTCGTCATGTCTTTTTTCTTGAGCACATTCCATATTTTTCTATTTCGGCTGACACTCCTAGTATAACTAAGTCTGATCTCATTCATATTGATCCTTTTGAGTCTTCTGTTGGTGATGCTTCTGATCTTATAGATGCTCATCCTCAGCATGCTGATGCTCCACAAGCTCCCCCTGCTCCTATGGCCTCCCAGGATGACGCTTTTGCGACTGAGGATTCTATTCCTTTTGATCCACCTCGGCATTCAGTGAGACCTCGTAAGTCCACTCAGTTACCTGATTTTATATATTCCACTTCTTTTGCTTCTTTTTTGGCTTCTATTCACCAGATATCTAAGCCTTCTTCTTATAAAGAGGCAGCTCTTGATCCATGTTGGCAGCAGGCAATGGATGATGAACTCTCTGCATTGTCCAAAACAGATACTTGGGATCTAGTTCCTCTTCTGAAGGGAAAGCGTGCTATTGGTGCACGTTGGGTTTATAAGATTAAAACCAAGTCAGATGGGACTATTGAGCTATTCAAAGCTCGTTTGGTTGCTAAGGGTTTTGCTCAGCAATATGGTATGGATTACGAGGAAACCTTCGCGCCCATCTCTAAGCATGTCACGATTTGCACTCTTATTCCTGTTGCCTTTGTGAAACAATGGTCTATTTCTCAGTTGGATGTGAAGAATGCATTTTTGAATGGAGATCTTCAAGAGGAGGTTTATATGACTCCTCCGCCAGGTGTTCTTCATAGTTCTGGTGACGTTTGCAGACTAAAGAAAGCTCTTTATGGATTGAAACAAGCACTACGAGCCTGGTTTGAAAAGTTTTCGATTGTGATTTCCTCTTTAGGCTTCCGCCCCAGTCCTCATGATTCAAAACTCTTCTTCAGGTGTACTCCTTCTGGTCGTACATTACTTTCTTTGTATGTTGATGATATGATTATCACATGAGATGATGTTGGTGGAATTTCGGAGCTAAAACAACATTTGGTTCGGGAATTCGAAATGAAAGATTTGGGACCTCTACGATACTTTCTGGGCATAGAAGTTGCATACTCTCCACGAGGCTATCTTTTATCTCAGTCTAAGTATATTGCTGATATTCTTGATCAGGCTCGGCTTTCTGACACTCGCACTGCTGATACACCTATTGAGGCTAATGCGCGGTATTCTTCCACTGATGGTATTGTCTTGTCAGACCCTACTCTTTATCGCACTATAGTTGGCTGCTTAGTATATCTGACTATCACCAGACCAGATATTGCATATGCGGTGCATATTGTTAGTCAGTTTGTTTCTTCCCCTACTACAGTACATTGGGCAGTTGTACTTCGCATTATTCGGTATCTACGTGGGACACAGTTTCAGATTCTTCTATTTCCTTCTACTTCTTCCTTGGAATTGGGGGGTTATTCTGACGTAGATTGGGGTAGTGATCCTTCAGATCGCAAATCAGTCACTGGATTCTGTATATTTCTGGCGACTCTCTCATTTCTTGGAGGAGCAAAAAGCAAACAGTTGTCTCTCGTTCGTCTACAGAAGCTGAATATCGTGCTATGGCCTCTACTATTGCTGAGATAGTGTGGATACGTTGGTTATTGGCTGATATGGGTGTTGCTCTTTCAGGACTTGCTCCTATGTATTGTGACAATGCTAGTGCTGTTCAGATTACTCGAAACTCTGTGTATCATGAGCGTACAAAGCATATAGAGATTGATTGTCACTTTACTCGTCATCAATATCAGATTGGGACTATTACGTTGCCGTTTGTTACTTCCGCTATGCAGATTGCAGACTTGTTTACTAAGGCCCTTTCGCTCCACGTTCTCGGTTCTTGATTGGCAAACTCTCGCTGCTTCATGTCAGTGCATCGTGAGTTTGAGAGGGGATATTAGAGATAATAATATTAATAGGGCTAGTTTAGTAATTTTACTTTGTCATTATTTCCTATATATTCTTGCTTTCTGTATTATGTAGAACATTCTCTTTTCCATCTATTGAAACCCTAGCATCGTTTCTTTCTTCTCTTCTTTGTCTTCTACATTTTCTTTACCCTTTTATTCTTTCTTTCTTCATCTTGTCGAGCCTTTGTCCCGTCAACTGCACGGGCTGCTTTCACTTGATTTGTGCCCATCAAACTACATGCGACTTCTCATGGTAAGTATCTTTTTCTGCAAGCAAGTTTATATCCATAAAATCTCACCAAGAGCACAAAAAGGACTACAACTCTCTCTCTCTCCGGCTGTATCAAGCAAGTTTCATGAAGTACGTTGTACAAGATTTGAAGTTTGATTTCATCAAATAATAGTAGGACAACTCACAAATATATATGCCAAATTAAGACTCTATATAATTAACACTTGGAGCATGAGCTTATTATATATATCATGATTACTCTTAGATAAACACAGAAAGATGATCAAAAGGATTATAGTCTTCAAATTCTGATTATAGACAAACCAAACAGCTCACGAATGAATTAATTACTTTAAACTGATTATCATATCAGGGGCACAGCCTCTAAACGCCTTCACAAGGCTAAACGGCAAATGGGCTTCCCTATATGATAATCGTATCTGAAGATTAAATCAATGTGTCTGTTCTGGTCTTATCAAACCTTTATCAAACTTCCATGTCTATCTAAATACATGTAATCCTTTGTCTACTAGTTTGTTTAATGAAGTATTATGACCACATCATAATTGTCTGCTATGTTAAGAGTGAATTGCCTATAGTATGGTCGTAACAAGATCGATACATGAGTGAGATATGTATACAGATGTCAACACAGATTCATCACACAGAGTTGTTCAGTCTATAAGACTGCCTGCCATATCAAGGGAAACAAGAAAGAGAAAAGGAGTGGAAGATGCAGTATGCAATACTAAAATACGTAAACAGAAATACTTACAAGTTGTACACAAGCAAACCTTTCTTTTATTCCTTCAAACTTTATAATACAGGGAGAGAGTTACAAGAGAAAGAGAGAGAGTCGGAGAGGAGGCTCTAGTGGTGCGTCTTCTCCTTACAACCATTGCTACTTTAACAAGAAAATAAAAAAACATAAGGAATCTAAAAAGTAAAAGCGGTCCCATACTTTATGAAAGTAGGTGACTATAAACAGTATTTTCCGACTATAAGCAGTAGCATCTTTATGAAAGACCGGGTCCCATGTCCCTTCATGCATTTAGAAAACAACGGCTGATTTTTTGAAAACCATGGGCTTCATTTGGATGATGATGATGACTCGCCTTTGTCTTTAAGTGGTTCAAGGAGAGTCTCCTTTATTGCATCGAAGACGTCTTCAGTAATAACATCGTCTTTTGGCTCTTGAGCAAATTGTGAGGCCATTGAAGCATCAGACTTTCGAGACATTGTCTCACCATCATAATTAAATAAGTCTTTCTTCATTTCTTTCAAATAAACGGCTATGAGCTCTTCTTTGGAGAGACTTTGAGTCTGTCCCTTGAGTTTATCAGCTACAAGCTGAGACGAAGCATTCTCTTTCCTTTAAATTGCTCTTCATACTGAAGGATCTTATTATTAATAAGATTTAAGGTATCATAACCATAGATCAATTTGCTCTCTGGGTCTGTCTTCATCATTTTATCCCAGAACTTTGAGAATGCCATCCTTTTAATATAAGGAATAAGTTCTTCGGTATAACAAAATTTAGAGCCCATGCCCAAATCCAAGGAATATAAAATTCCACAAAAAATTAAAAGGAAGATATTCCTTCCAGGTAACATTCTTTCTTTTCATTATCAATGACTTTCGGTGAAACATTCACCCATTTATAAAAAAATTTCTTCCATTCTTCTGGAAGGATCTTCTCAGTTGTGCCAAAATATTGCCACCATCTGATGAACCACAATGGGATTTTGAAGTTATAAACTTCGGAGCATATTTTAATAAACCATGAATGTCTTTTCCTTGCATTCTCATATAAGAGATTCTTGTTGAAAGCATCCATGTAATCATAAAAATTATATTTTATGGGATTGAAATTTTTTGGATAACAAAACTCTTTTGTAGAAAGGGGTGAAATTCCCCAATCTTCAACGGTTATAACCCTTTTGATAACAATTTTGCTGAAATTATAAACTTCAGTCTGTCCTCCACTGGAGAAATGCTGAATATCACGGCCATTTTGTGAGAGTATATTCTCATAGTATTGTCGGACTTTATAAGTCCTTGCAGGAAAACATTCTTTCTCTAAATATCTGGTCATTAAATATTCTGGATTATCTTTCCATTTGGAATATTTCTCCTCAAGCAGAATTATAACTTCTTGCTTCTTATTTAGAATATAATCTTGATGACTATAATCATCGTCCTCGTTTCCTATTACTAATGAATATGATGGGCTAGGAGGATTATTACCTAAGGAGGGAGTATTACCATCCTTTTGTTTCTTGTATGCCTGATATTCCTGGTAATCCTTGTCATTGCAGCTATAAGCTGTCTGTTTCCATGTTGGGCCAAAATATCTGAGCCTCTGCCTATTCCCCTATAAGAGAAAGATCCTTCGCCTGGTGTACACATACCTGAAATATTATCGAATGTATTCTCGGGTTAGGAAATCGGGAGGACTATATTCTTCTCTTTTTTATATAAAATTTTAAAATCAAAAGGGGCAAGATGTGCTTGCCATCTAGCAAATATTTGTTGAAACAACATGTTTAAAATCTTTTTGGAACATAAATTTAGCAGCTCTACAATCGGTATTAATAATAAATTTCTGATTGTATAAATCATCTTAGAATTTTAAAACACATTTAACAATAGCAAGAATCTCTTTAGCCACAGTTCCATAATTTTTCTGTGCATTATTCCATTTTCCAGAATAAAATCTTACAAGATATTCTTGTTTACTATTCGGGTTTATCTGTTTTAGAATTCCTCCATATCCTAAATCAGATGCGTCTGTCTCAATGATTTTATCCCAATTTGGATTTGTCAACATTAAATAAGGTAAAACCCTAATTTTGTCTTTAATTTTTCTTACAGCCCTAGTATGTTGGTCTGTCCAAGATTTTAGTGTCTTCTTTAACTTTTCATATAATATTGATGTATCTTGAGCAAGATTTTCATAATATGATATAATTATGACTCCCTAAGAATCTTTGGAGTTGGCTTTTATAAGTAATAATATCAGGAAATTTTTCTGCAAATACAATGCTTATATTTATAAGAATTATATTTCCCTTCTCAATGTTATGACCTAAGAATCTAACATTTGTTATCTTTGGAATAAACTAAAATATCATCTATGTATACAATTATGAATTCACTATAGGGTTGAATATATCATTCATAATCTTCTGGAATTCCGAAGGAGCATTTTTTAATCCAAATGGCATAACATTCCATTCGTATTGCCCTATAGGCACATTAAAAGCAGTTTTGTATCTATCAGACTTATCAATATGAATTTGCCAATATCCTGATTTTAAATCAAATTTTGAGAATATGATTGAATCATACAACCTGTCTAATAGATCCTTTTTATTTTGAATAGGATATCTAATCCATTTTAGAACTTTATTAAGAGGTTTATAGTTTATAACTAATCTAGGAATACCTCTTTCTTTTTCTGCATTTTTATTGACATAAAAAGCAGTGCATGACCATGCCGATTGTGAAGGACTTATAAGTCTTTTTTGCAATAAAGAGTTAATTTGTTCTTTACATAACTTTAAATATTCCATGTTCATTTGACACGGTCTAGCCTTAGTAGGAATTTGGTTTTCAGTGAAATTATCTTCATAAAAAAGAGAAACAATATGTTTCTTTCTATCACAAAAAGCATTTGGATGATCACTACATATATCCAGCGAGAATTGATTGATTAATATTTTAATCTTACTTTGTAATTTAGGATTTTGAAGCCTTTCTTTTATAGTTAGAAGACTTAGTTCTTGTTTAAGAAAATACAATTGATTTTCTTTTAAGGATAGGTCATCATAGATATTATGTAAAACCTTAGTTAAAGGTTCAGAAATAAATTCAAAAGAGATATCATTTCCTTCAAAAGTCCCTATAATACCTTTATTATCAACTTTTTTTAAAGGGTAAAATTTTTCTAAAAATGGTGTGCCAAGTATAACTTGGTTGGTTATATTTTTTGCAAGCAAAAAACTTGTTTGAATGCATTTATTATTTATGCATATTTTTGCTTTTGGTAATTTGAAATTAATTTTTAGATAATCTCCCCCTGCATGAGATAAAGTATTAGTTGTTTTATGAAAATATCTGGTCGGAATCAATTCTTCATGTATGACATTAAGGTCTGCTCCACTATCAATAAGAGCTATGTATTCTTGAGAATAATAGTTGTCAATAAGGAGCTTAATTTTTACATGCCATTTTTGGCTAATACCATCTCTAAGGTAGATAGAAATTGGTGGTTCATATTACCATCTTCTTCATTAAAATGATTAATTCCCCCGTCTGAAGGAGGTTTTACTTCTTCAAATATATTTTTCTCAATTTTTGAAATTCTATAATCTAATTTTTTATTTTTCGATTTTAAATCTTGTATTTCATCTTTTAGAATTTTGATCTCAATAATCAGATCATTAGTAGAAGTAGGATTCTCTTATATCTTCTTTTGTCTGATTCTTTTATAAACTTCAGACATCATATATGGTTCAGAATTTCTCTGATTTCTAAAATCTTGGTTACTAGAAGTGCTAGGAGCGTTATCAATTTGATCAATTATTTTAGACTTTAATTCGGGGTCCTTTATAATTTTTAAAACTTCTAGTATGTCATTATGTTTTAAAACATTAATTTTTAAATCCTGAAATTGGGAGAGAAGTATATATAATTCTTTTTCTTCTGAATTATGAGTTTTATTCTTTAGGCAAGGTTGGCCTAGTGTGCAAGGCTCGCATTCTGATTCTGACTTGGATATTATTGGTCCATTATCAAGGATGTTTAATTCTTCATCAATATCAGATGAGGATTTGCTAGAATCTGAGCTTGATTCTTTGTCTGAATTTAACAATATTTCAGAAAGAATATCTTTCATCTTATCATTTGTTTCTAGAATATTAATCGTATTTCTTACCCAGCAAGTTTCATGGCTGTGGCCATATCTGCCACATTTTTTACAAGTTAATGCTCTATCGTTATTACGTCTTTTCTTATAATAGGGTTTATAATTCCTTCTTTGATCTCTTTCGACAATTTTCTTTTTAGAGTAGTGTTTTTTCTTCTTTTTATTATAAGGACTATCTTCTTTGTATGACTTTTTACTTCTTCTAGTATTACTAGTTGAAGGTTTATCCATGGCAAACTGATCACAGAATTGACCTAATTGGTGTTTTTCAGCCAAATTTTGGCGTTTTAACTGCTTGTCTAGTTTAATCTGACTATAGAGAGCTAACCCTTCTTGAGTACAGATACTAATTAGTTTCCCATAAGTATAATTTTCATAGGGAATTTGATTATAGTTTTGTCTTAGAACATTTCTAACTCTATCAGCGAATAAACTAGGAAGACCATCTATAAACTTAGATTTCCAATGAGTACTATTACACTCAGGGAGTTCCATAACCCTACTGAGGAAAGTGTCTTTATACCACCTAAAATCTGTAAGCGTTTTATACCTAAGGTTTTGTAACAGTGTCCTTATATTTTCACTGTTTTCAGTATATCTACCAATGAAATGTTCAATGATATTAATAGCTAGTGTATAAAATGCGTCTTCTTTAATTTCATTATTTTCTTGTTTGGCTGTATTAAGAATATTTAATTTTTCTTCCGGGGTTACATAACTATCCCTCCAGCCTTTTAACTGACCTGTAAATCCTGATGTTATTAACATTGCAATAGTTTTATCTGTGTTACCATTAGTTTTACAGATGCTTGAATACATAAGCATCCTGTAGACAGTATTATGGATTTGATGGTATGCAAATCCATCGATATTCCATTCATAGATATGACTACCATTATAATTGTTTGATATAATTTCATTGCTTTCTTCAATCATAACATCAACAGGTGTTGGTCTAGGATAATAGTATTTTCCCGATATGAGTTTATCTGCCCACTTTGTGATCTTATTAATTTGATCTTTATAAACTTGTTTATAATCAGTGTTTTCAATTAACTATTTTCTAAGCTTTTTATCTAGAGTATGTATTTTTAAATCTCTGAATTTTTCTTCTAGAAAGCTTTCTAATTCTCTCACTGATTTTAATTTGAATGTTGTTATTTCAGGACGTGGTTGAATACTTGGAATAGCAATTTCTTTTTCTTTTGAAATTCCACTTATAGGTTGGATTTTGTTAATAGCATTCATCATTTGTTCTACTCTATTATACAAAGCAGTAATTTGTTCTCCTAAAACATTTAGACACAAATTTGTATAATTAGTTTGTTCAGACATACTATTAATATGTTTACAAGGTATTGAAAGAGTATCATTTTCTAGTAGCTTATTAAAAGCTGAAAAATTATTATTTTTCCATTCATTTCGATTTGAAAGCTTGTTGCGGTGGATAAACTTGTTTTAATATATTTCCATTACTGAGTTTATAATTTCTTTCAAGAACTTTAACATATTGTTCTAAATATGTGGAAATGAACTAAAGAACAAAAAAAGTTATTTTATTGGTTTTAATACAGAATTTATAAAACTCTTCTTGAAACTTTGCTAGTTCTTTTTTATTAAAGCTTTTGAAAAATCATGTTCTAAATGGTTCCCACTTGGATGAATTGAATTCTATATTAATAGTTTTTTTTTCTTGGGATCCAGGATTGAAATCAAATATTTGTGTTGTCATTTAAATAGAAAAGTTCATTTCAGACTTAGTTATTTCTGGGTCTTTGTTATGAAAAGAACTACTATTTAGTCCTTTGATTATATTATGTTTGTCAGTAATTAGTCTTTCGATTTTCTCATAATCTGTATCTTTTATATGAGATGTTGATGCTTTAGACGGGTTATAAATCTGTTCGTCTAAAGGTGATATAAAAGAATACATTGAAGTATGATCTTCTATGTCACAAAGATGAGGCTTTGTTATCATCTATAAACTGAAGAGTGACTGATCCTTCAGGTGTTTGAATAATATTCATTAATTCTTTCTTAACTATCGGTTGAGAAGGCATAGCCTGTTCTAAAGTCTAATTTTCTGGAAAAGTTATTTCTTCCCACTTAATTTTTCGTCTAGTAGTGATGTTAGACTTACTGAAATTACTCTCTATAAGAATAGTTTCATTTAGTGATTTGTCCATTATCCTACAGTGATGATTCAATGTAAATAACGGTTTATAATAAATTCTATAACAGATGGCTATTACTTTTGTGCCTGATTTATAATTGTAGCCATGTGTTTTAACACTTAGTGTTAAAGCGTCCAAAATATTATTGTCTGTTATTGATAATTGAAGATTAAGATATACGTCAAAATATACTGGTCCATGGGCCAAGCTGGTTTGTATTATTCCCATCAATGATTGTTTCCAGTTCAAATTTCTATAGTTCCTTAGAGAAGCTAAAGCTCTCTGATAGTCCTTCCAAAGTCAATAGTTTGAAGGCAATTTGTACAAGTCCAATATGTATGAATTTATAATTCGGTTGATATTCCATCAAGTCACTTTTATTAAGTAATTTTATTGTCATTTCCTCTGAATAAAGAGGGATAGTTTCTTCCGTAGTTTTAACTATTTGTTTTAATCCGAGTTTTTCGAACATACCCATTTTATAAATGATATTAGTTTCAATTTTAAATATTATCCACTTTTTAAGTAGTTCCAAATTTCTTAGTAAAGTCATATTCTTCTTTTAAGCTGTTTTTAACCGCATGACAATCTCTTTTAATTAAATGCATGAATATGTTCTAATAACAGTTGTGCGAGATATGTTCCAATACACATATCTCATAAGCGTACGTGAATTGAAAGTATCAACCAGCATAACTGTAACTGCAGTTATGTCGTTCACTTGCGTCATTGATATGATGTCGTTTCATGTCAACCCCTCTTGTACTCAATTCTTTCAAGCCTCATTACAAATAGTCTCATTCATTGACTCCACCCAACTACTTATATAATCCACTTGTTTCAAATTTTACTAGTTTTAAGGAGTCGTCTGCCTCTTAGAAAAGGTTTATAACTTCACCAATAAGGTAGTTCTGACGATAATACATATACGACGCCGTTTTACAAATGACTTCAATATATAGGACGACTTCGTTGTGAATGGGCTGGGCTGAGGTGGGATGGGCCTTTGACACATAAATCTCGGCCCAACAAGTTATCATCTCCATCTCAACAACCGCGAAATCTCTGCTTCCCACTTTTTTCTTCCCTTCAATCAATCCTTTGCAAGCTGCAACACCTCCTTCCTTTCCGACCACCGCCGATCATCAGATCCTCCCTCGCAGGCCTCGAAAATGCAAGAAGAGGAGCACATTATCAACGAATTGACTCTCAACCGCTGATTCGAAGAAGATACGAACTAACGGAACCCCGAGCATCATGAAGCAGCTCCACAAGCAATCGGGCGGCTATAGACGCGAAGACGACCTTCCGACCGCGCACTCGCAGCCTTACTCACCCAAAGCCCTCAAACACTCCAACAGATCCCTCCCCAAAGCCATCAGCTACATCCTCCGCGAGCAGCGTCTGCTGTTCATCGTCATAGGTATTCTAATCGCCTCCACCTTTTTCGTACTGCAGCCTATCTTGTCCCGTTTATCGACTTCCGAGTCTAAGTCGGCCGCAAACTCCGTCGGGATCTGGAGCCGGGATCAGGTTTCGTCGCCAGGAAGAAATGGTGGTAGTTATGGGTTGGGGAAGACGGGGAGAGTGCCTGTGGGGATCGGACGGAGGAGGATGAGGATTGTGGTTACTGGGGGAGCTGGATTTGTGGGGAGTCATTTGGTGGATAGGTTGATGGCGAGAGGGGATGATGTGATTGTGATTGATAATTTTTTTACTGGGAGGAAGGAGAATGTGATGCATCATTTTGGGAATCCGAGGTTTGAGCTTATAAGGCATGATGTTGTTGAGCCTATTTTGTTGGAAGTGGATAAGATCTATCACCTTGCTTGCCCTGCATCGCCTGTGCATTACAAGTTCAACCCCGTCAAGACAATCATATCCTTGTTGTTGTTGATTGTGTGTAGCTTTGACTGGGTGGTATTCTCTGTATTCAATTTAATTGTGCGTAATGCTAGTGTCACAAGAACTCATTGCTTTTAGATACACCTATATTAGCTGAAGAATCTAACAACATAGAAGGTAATTTCCATGAGATATAGTTCTTGCTGTTTGGTAGTAGCAGACTGGAGTAAGATTTTTGTATATTCATTGGATAGTAAGTCCCGAAAAAAAGCATTTGTTTCAATGGCACTTCGGGTTAGTAGCACAAACAATTTTCAATGGCACTTCTGTTTCAAAATAGCATACCAACTGTAGATGATCCCACTTCAGTTTCAAAATAGCAGACCAAATTTAGATGATCCCACTTCAGTTTCAAAATAGGAGACGAAATTAGATATCTTTTTTTTAGAAAGAATATTTTCTGGGGTTGTAAGAATATATATCTCACCGGGCAAGGTTGAAAATGGCATACAAACTCATTTCTTCATCTTTGAGTTGTTGTATTTACTTTTGAGTTGAAAATTATTTCTAAATCACCTGCTGGGTCTGTCAACTGCTGTTGCTAGATTATCTATTTACTTGAGATGTTATTTGAGATTCTTAACTGCATTAGTTACAAGACCAATGTAATGGGTACCCTGAATATGCTGGGACTTGCTAAGAGAATTGGGGCTAGGTTTTTGCTTACTAGCACAAGTGAGGTTTATGGTGACCCGCTTGAGCATCCACAGAAGGAAACTTATTGGGGACATGTGAATCCGATTGGTGAGTCTAAAATACTTTATGTTTCCAGTCCATATGCCATGTGTAACCACTGATTTGACTATCAAACTCTAGGGGTTCGGAGTTGTTATGATGAAGGAAAGCGCACAGCCGAGACATTGACAATGGATTACCATCGAGGTGCAGGAGTTGAGGTAACTACTTGCAAATATATATTCAATACTTTTCCTTTAAATAGTGTGAGCATATACATATATATATACAGTGTCCCTATGACCCAGTAGTAATTATTTGTTCCAAGTGTTTGAACCTATTTCGTATGCATAATATATCTACAAAGTATAGACACCAATTTTGCTGCTAGCCACTTTTCCATCATCCGAGGACAAGTCATCTTATGCTTTGTAATATGTAAAAGTTAGGGATGAAAAAATGCAGACTATATGGTTTGATCTGGATTAACCAACTGTTTATCATGTGCAGGTTCGTATAGCTCGAATCTTTAACACATATGGGCCGCGTATGTGTCTGGATGATGGGCGGGTTGTTAGCAATTTTGTTGCACAGGTTTGATATGCTCATGTCCTTGCATTCCAGTAAATGAGCACCTAGTTGAAGTTTCGAGGCTAAGCAAAGTTGTAATGAGTTAAATCTTTCGCTTTTGTAGGCTATTCGCAAGCAACCATTGACGGTTTATGGTGATGGAGAGCAAACAAGAAGTTTCCAATATGTTGCCGACTTGGTATAATTTGAATATCTGTGCATTTTGTGTTTCTTTATACTTGGTCATGGTCTGAGTATGTTTGATTATGGCCATGGTTGATTTCCTACAACAATATTATTGCACTTTACTGGTGGTCAATCTCCTACACAAATAATTTATTCAACTTTATTGAGTCTTATTGCGGACCTTTGTCTCATCACGATGTTTGATTCTTTTAAAGCTTGATCCTTGGGTTATGTACTTTCTTACTGACCAAATCGCTGTTATGATAATTACTAGAAATAAATTTACTCTATCAAATTAATTTTTTTTACTGCAACAATCATCATTCTCTCTTTGATATGCTCTATAGACAGCCATATGTTTAAAGAGTTGTTTTTCAAAGTCTTGAGAGAGAATTTTTAAAATGTGCATTTAATTTCCATTGTTTTGAAAGAGCTACTTTATGATACAGGATAGGACTTTGTTGCTTAAATCATTATTCTGCAAATCTTAATGCTTTGAGCATATGGACTTTTTGAGTATCCCTAGGCTGCTTAGTCTCTGCTTCTTAGATCTTACCATCCCCGCTTGAGTTTGATGAGTACTGGTCTTTCATAGCAGAGAATTTTCCAAGTGAGAATTAGAGATTGGCAGTGCAAGTAACAAAAATCAAATTGTTATTGGACTACTGTACTCGTGCTTAAGAAAAATATATTTCTGCAGAATATCAGTGATGATAAGGGTGTTGGTGTACACCTAAGATGACATTAGTGAAACTTCTGTTTTTTAGGTTAATGGACTAATGGCTTTGATGGAGAGTGAGCATGTAGGGCCTTTTAATCTTGGCAACCCTGGTGAATTTACGATGTTGGAACTGGCCGAGGTTTGTTTTTTTGTTTTTAACAGTTAGTGTTCTAGCTGTCTTGTAATCGATTTGCTAATTCCTCCCTTGTTGATGTAGGTGGTCAAGGAGACTGTAGACTCCACTGCAACAATTGAATTTCATGAAAACACTGCTGATGATCCACATAAAAGAAAACCAGATATCAGCAAAGCAAAAGAATTGCTGAATTGGGAACCAAAAATATCTCTCAAACAAGGACTACCTCTCATGGTATCTGATTTTCGGAATCGCATACTTAATGAGGATGAAGGAAAGGGGCAGTAATTATTTGACATAAATCAGTATGTATAGATTGAATAATACATTTGTATTTGTGGATCCCATTTCCTCCGAATGGCACGCTTCTTCCTCTCCCTCAGCGTATCATCTCTGGCGTCAGTAGCTGCTGTTGCATTTGTGTGTATTTAGAAATATTTATTAGTTGATTGTTATTCCTAGGATGATAATGTACCTTAGGGTTTAAGTTTGGACAAGTTGCAAGTCAATGATATTATCATTGATTCTTTATAATGCAACGGCTCATTTTTGTTAGTAGCAGGAAGTTACATAGGCCCTTAGATAGTTTTCTTTTGAAAGGGGGATCTTATAAATAAAAAGAGTTTACAAAGTAGTAGGAACCTGCTAAAACCAAAATTACAAGAATCGCCCATCTCTGCACTACCTACTCTTTCTTCGCTCCTATTCAGAATACATCATTTCAAACAATGACACCACAAAATCAAATACACTTTTGCCAAATCCTATCTCAGGATGTTTAAATTTTGACTTCCAAATAAGGCATTTCGAAATGCCTCCACAACTATGTGCTTCGTTCTTGAATATTCTCTGATTTCTATAGTACCAAATTTCGTGGGATGAATGCCATTTTATGGAAATTGGCCTTTATCAAATTTTTGTTTAGCTTCAAAAGCCATGGAATGAGCCTTAGGCAGTTGTGCTCCAATATTGTAAGTACCCAAGATGACGCCTGCCGTGACCACCAATTTGTTCCTTTCATCCAATATTCTTTCAACCAACTGGATCATTCAGTCTTACCAAGTCTTTTGCCCCCAAAAGGCCTTCATCTTTCGGTTCGGTTTGCGTATGTTTTCCCAGCTAACAAGATGAGCTCCTCTTCTACTACCACATCCTTTCCAAAGAAATTAGCACATAACCGCTTTGATAACCTGTCTTCCAACTAGATTGGATTGGAAGTAGAAAGTAACAGGTTTTGTGCCAAAAAGTTAGAGAAGATTGGATTGGATTGAATTGCATGAAGCAGAAAGTGGCAGAAGCATCGGATTCGACAAGGTATAAAATTAAGAATGAAAGTAGCTTTGTTGCTAAGCCACCCACTCCAAGTATGCCATATTCCCTCCCATTTGAGTTCTCTTTTCTCAAGTAGCACACAGCATTTGTTCCCCAAGAATATGGAACATGGTTCTCTCCTCCACTTTACTTGCACCTTCAACTTCAACGGATTTGATCAATTTCCTCTTCTTCTTCTTATCCCCACCCCAGCCAACAAATCCCTCACTTTACCTTGACCCTCTTCTGGACGAATTTCTTAACTGCATACCTCTTTATTCTTACCTCATCTTTAAACCCATGTACCAGACTCCAGCACTGATACATAATGGCTGATGTATTTATAGCTGTAGGCCACTCTTTCTACAGGTCTGTCTGTTAGGATGCTTCATAAATAATGGCAAGTAGAAGCTGTCAAATGGCTGCTTGATTCATATATGCATTTCCAGTTTCTGCTTCTACCTCTCTATAACATGAAAGTCCCAGATTCCAGTTTGTGGTCGAGTATAGATGAGGCTACTACTGCTCATGCAGACACGCCTTCCACCAGCTCCGCTTCTGATCTTGGTGCCAGCCCGGCCATTGATCGCCACAACCCAATTATTCTATCAGATTCACGGAGGTCTTCAAACCAACATGCAAAACAAGTAGCTGCTGCGGCTCATCAGAAGAAAAAAAGTGTTACTGATCAAAAGGCGAAAAGAAAGAGTGTTGGAAAATCAGTGGATTTTATCAACGGGAGTAGTTGTGCTATGATGTCTTCAAGCCTGTTCACTCCTCCAGGGTCTTCAAGATACCTTTTAAGTGAAAATATGATATCGGATGATCTTTACCCGGCGGCCGTTTTGGCTTTGGAAACTGATGAAAAACCTTCTTCATCTTTGGACAGCAATTGTATATTCAGCAGTTCATCAGACAAGCCCTCTAACAAAAACTCTGAACAGGTGCTTTTTTCATTCCCCAATATAATCTTGTGATACACAGTTCTGGGGCGGCTGATCAGGATTGGCATTTGATTAGCAGGTTGTGGTTCTGAGAGTGTCACTGCACTGCAAGGGATGCGCTGCCAAAGTCAGGAAGCACATCTCAAGAATGGAAGGTATTTTCATAACTTTGTAAAGTGCTATCAGTTCAGTAATGGATGGGATTTAGCTTTTCTGACAGTAGAAAGTAGTGAAAATTTATTAATTCTCTGCCTGGTTAGTAAAAAAGATGAACCCCGATCCATTTCTTGCAAGTTTCTCAAGTTTTGTGGGGTTGGCAGGGGTGACATCTTTCAACATAGACTTCGCAGCAAAGAAAGTTACAGTTGTGGGAGACGTCACACCATTAGAGGTCCTCACTACCATTTCCAAAGTGAAGAATGCTCAGCTATGGACTCCTGAAACCCCCATTTTGTCGCGCGTTCCTCGCTGACTGACTATCCAAGGAAAGCAGACCGAGGCCACCCAACCATCCATTTTCTTAAACAAGCAAGCTTTTTGTGTTGTTTTTTGCTCAGTGAGTTATGGAAACAAAACGCATGTGATAATATTCAACAAGTGAATGAACATAGAGTTGAGGTTAAGCAACGTTAAACTGCCCTCCAACGTAAGTTCCGTCAGGCTTCCAATCTCGCGGTGCAACATCATCGGATGCCACCATCCTCCCTTCACTGTTAATAACCTGGAACGACAAGCTCTGCCCGGCCAACGACACATGTTCCAAGTTCCAGATCTCATTTCCACTATTCTTCATATCCAACCACCTTGTCTCAGACCCTTTGATCCTCAACCTTGACACATCTCCAGCTCCTCCAACGTTGTACACCAAAACGCTTACGAAATTCATATGCCTAATCACGCGAAACCGAATCCCACCCTCCCTGACACAAGTCACAGCCCTAAACACTACGGGCACAGCCGCGCTAACATTCTTAGAAATCACCGAAAACACTGACTCAGGGAGCTCGAAGTGCTTCAGTGGCTGCCTGCACCAGTTCTTGGCGGTGTCAAGGTAGCTTGGGGAGCACATGGATGTAGCCGTGACTCGGACGGAAGTTGAGTCCCCCGCGCAGGCTATCTCGAAGCAAGCGCCGCAAGAGAGTCCCTGGTTGTACATCGCAATGCTTATGGAGGCAGTTCTGTTACCGTAGTAGCTCCGGACGTTTTCGAATCCGCAAGGTGAATTCTCTGTCAAATCCAAACATCCTTAAAAACACATAAACTCACGAAAAAACAATCTCTTAACTGGAACATGAAACTAGAACACAACTGGTGTAAAAGTAAAATCACACTGTGCTTATATGGAACATTTCCGTATATTTGGAATGCTGATTACCTTGCGCATTTATGGTGGATGTGGCAAATGCGGTATCCCAACCTCGGTTTTCAGACGTAGCGAGTGCAAACAAGATGTTGGCCACGGCCAGGAGCAGAGCGGACCGGACGGCCATGTTTGAGAAATGTCGGTTCTAGGAAGAGATTGCCGTGGATTGAATTATTGAGAAGATATTTGTGGAGGATGTCATTCATTACTGGGCATGTTTTTCTAGTTAGGAGTTAGAGCCAGGAACTTGTCAGTGCCAGAGCTGAAATTGGTCGGAGCAGGGGACAGGTGCAAGGTCGTTAAAATTAATAGACGGCTTTACCCTCGCATAATGACCGTACACGAAGCTGTAAACCGAACCAAATTGAACAAGTGTTTTATCAAATATAAAGCAGAATGACTCGACCCGAACGCAATTCAGCTAATTTATGTTGGGTTTCGCTGTAGGTTTTCTCTTAACTAGTTCTCTCTCTCTTTCAATCTCTTTTTGTCTCTCACAAACTTGATCTGTTTATGTATCTTGATTTCAATCTCCTTTTAATTTGGTGACGTTGGTGGTTACTAGTTGTTGTAGGGAAGTACATGTTGAATCTTTCTCTTGTTCTTTTAGTTGTTGATATAGGTTGTTTAGCAGGGCCGGCCCAAGCGTGAGGCCCATGAGGTAGCCGCCTCAGGCCTCACGCTAGGGAAGGCCACAAAAAAAAAAAATTACTTTCCACCGTCTCTTTCTTCCTTGCTCTCTCTGAATCCCGACTTGGCGACTTCAACGGCAACTTACGACACTTCATCTGAGAATCAATACCCTCAATCGGCTGCTGTCTCTGATCTCCCCAATCCCGACAGGCGAAAGGCGACATCCCAAGCTATCGATTTTTTTGTTTTTCAGGTAGGTTTTTGTTTATTGTCTGATTTGATTTAGCAGGCTAAGCATCTGAGGATTGAGGGAAGACCTGTTCGGCTAGTCGCCATCAGCTGCAGGCTGCTCCTCCCCAGACCGCAGGCTGTCTCCTCCGCAGTCCGCAGGCTGCTTCTTCGCTGCCACCTGCGAAGACCTGAAATCTGGATTTGCCAGGTTCTTTTGCTTCATTTATCATATTTGTGTGTTGGCTGTTTTTTTTTGTGGTAGGATTGTTTAACAATTAGATCATTTGAGTAATTGATCATATTGGTGTGTTGGGTCTTGGCTGTATTTTTGGTGATTTGTGATAGAATTGTTTAACAACTAGGTCATTTGGGTAATTGATCATATTTGTGTGTTTGCTGTATTTTTGGTGATATTGTGATAGGATTGTTTATCAATTAGGTCATTTGGGTAATTGGTTGAATATTTGTGCATAATGTCAAATCGTAAACATGAATCCGGCTTTTCAAAAGTCTTAAAAAAGAGAAAGATTGATGCTTTAAAAAAGTCACAACAAGGAGCTCTTGATAAGTTTATAGTTAAGGGTCCATTGAATGAAACAAATGAAATTGATGATTCGTGTTTAGATGAGAATGAAATGATTGAAGAAGAAGTTGCTAAAGAAACGAGTCATGTTGATTTACAATCATGTGAATTGATGGATCATAGTAATACTTTAGATGACGTAAATTCTAAAAATATATATGATCCAAGTCAATGGACTCACATTGATAATAAAATGAGAGATCTACTAGTTGAAAAGGGTCCTATTCATGTAACTAATATAGATTTTCCTAAGGATTCGCAAAATCGACATTTTTCATGGACACATTACTATCATTGTTTACCGAATAAAGAAAAATATAAACGGAGGTGGCTTGTTTATTCATGTGATTTAGATAGGATATTTTGTTTTTGTTGTAAATTATTTGGTGTTGGTTCTAATGGAATTATGCTAGCTAACAAAGGTTGTAATGATTGGAAAAATATAGGTAGAACTCTTAAAAGTCATGAATCAAGTGATGAGCATGTTAAAACTTCTATAATGTGGTATGAGTTAGAGAGTAGATTCGAAAAGAATACGACAATTGATAAATATGCCCAAGATATGATTAATAATGAAAAGCAACATTGGAAAAATGTGTTATTTCGAATAATTTCGGTAATTAAAACAGTTGGCAAAAATAATTTAGCTTTTCGTGGAAAAAATGAAAAGATTTACCAAGAGAATAACGTAAACTTTTTAAGTCTAATTGAAATGATAGCGGAGTTTGATAGTGTCATGCAACAACATGTTAGACGTATTAAGGATGATGAAATTCATAATCATTACTTAGGACATAATATACAAAATGAATTGATTAACTTAATAGCAAGTGAAATAAAAAAAAGATTATTAGTAAGGTAATTGATTCAAAATATTTTTCTATCATACTTGATTGTACTCCGGATATTAGTCATCAAGAACAAATGTCATTTATATTACGTTGTGTGGATGTATCATCTAGTCCTCTAAAAGTTGAGAAATATTTTTTAGGATTTATAAATGTAGATGATACTACCGGAAAAGGTCTTTTTGATGTTATTATTAATGAGCTATCAAATATTGGTCTTGACTTTAGTAATATGAGGGGACAAGGGTATGATAATGGATCGAATATGAAAGGAAAACATCAAGGGGTTCAAAAACGATTTTTGAATGTTAATCCTCGAGCATTTTACACTCCATGTGGTTGTCATAGTCTTAACTTAGTTCTTTGCGATATGGCTAATTCATGTAATAAAGCAAAAACAATGTTTAGTATAGGTTGCTCTGAGTTGTTAAACGATCCTAAGAGTGTGTTCTTTATCACTTAAAAAAGTTACTGATGTTTATTACTTTATTGATATTTACTGATAAATATTGATATTTAGGGTGTGTTCTTTATCACTGAAAAAGTTATTGATGTTTATTACTTTACTGATATGTACTGATATAAGTAAAATATCATTTACATATCAGTTTTTGTTGGATCGTTAGTTAGCGTTTCCTCTTGAGTAATTCAGTTTTGAGTTACCCGAGAGGTATTGCAGTGACATTTCAGATTGAGTTACCCGAGAGGTAATGTACCGGGTAACTCAATAACAGCGGCGTAATTAAAAATAATAAGAGATACGAATACTCACGATTTAGAGTGGAAACCTCAATGCCAATCAGGCACTGAGTAAAACCACTATCTTCCAGTATCCGCTGGAAGGATTTGCGAAAGATGAACCGTCCTTTATTTGATTTCTTGTCGATTCCAAAACTAATAACTTATCGCCTACAACGACTAAGCTTATTATCTTGTACTCGCTCGACTCAATCCGGCTAACGAACTCTCCTATTCCGTGCTTGAACTTAACCGTTCAAGATGTCAAATATCGCTCCAAGTTTTTCCGTTCTCTTTACCGAAAACCGCACCTTGCAACGACCAGCTCCGTCGCCCTTTTATTTCTTGTTGGATATCTCAGATACGTCTTGAATTATTGCCCTGATTTGTGCACAGCCGCGGGTCACAAATCTGCAATTAATTCAGATCCAAATTAGTTACCTTTAATATGAGATAAGATAGGAAAGTAATTTAATCTATTTCTTATTTTAAACCATGAAATAACCTTTGGAATCTAATATATATCTCATAATACATATTAGATATATTCAAATATTCTCTAAAGATATTTGAATATTTGCTGAATTTTCTTTTCCGAATATCTTTTTATTTAAGATAAGGAAATCAAAATCAAGTTTGTTTCCTTATCTAAATAAAGGATAATATGGTCAAATATCCTATAAGATATATTAAATATTCAACTCGATCATCTTCACGGATGTTACGCTCACTTGTGTTTTTTCCTGCACATTCACAAACAATCATCAGTCAAGTGTTTATCATTATCAAAACCAGAGAATTCAATAGTTTTTATTAGAAAATTAGTCAATGAATGGGTTTTGTAATGACTCGTTAACGCAGTCAAAGTAATGTTTTCCACACCCACTCCCAATTATGAAATGACATAAAAAAAAGTTTATGGTCACAAAACTGGAATATTTTTCATACAATTACGCATTATTTTACTTTTTATAGGAAAATATTATTTGGTCGACTCTACCTATCCAAATACACTTGAATATTTGGCTCATTACAAAGATAAGGAAGTTCGTTATCATATATCAATGTTCCGAAATGATCATCCACCTATTGGAATTTATGAAACGTTCAACTATCGACATTCATCTTTATAGACAACTATTGGAAAATCTTTTGGTGTTTTGAACAACATTTAGAAGATACTTCGGGTCATGCCTAAGGTGTCGGATGTGCGACAAATTAATTGACGTAAGTCTTGCTACATTTACTTTGCATAACTTTATTCACATGCATAAATTAGAAATACCTATTTTATCACACGAGTTAGTGCAGCGTACAGCTGATTATGCAAGCATATCCTGAAAATGAAGTAGAAGATATGGAGGACGATGAAAACATTTAGCTTATAGTTTTTATTATTGTTTGGAAATGTAATATTATAGTATTTTAATGTCAAATAATAATTTTGAGGCTTTGTTTTTTTATTAGTGAAAAAATTTAGTGATGCTTATTACTTTACTGATAGTTACTAATATTTAATGATATTCGGTATAAGTACTTTATAAGTACAAAAGAACACACGCTTACTGATATAAGTACTTTATTAATATAAGTACTTTATAAGTACAAAAGAACACACTTACTGATATGTATTGATATTTACTGATATAAGTATCTTATAAGTATAAAAGAACACGCACTTACTTATAGGTACTAATATTTACGTGGAATGTGTTAGCTTGTTGCTCGTTCCATATGTTGTTCACTTATATACACATTAGGTGGGAAGGGAGTGTTCACAATCAACCTGTCTGGAGAGATTCATTAACGCAATCAAAGTATTATTTTTCACACCCACCCCCAGATATGAAATGACATGGACAAAATATTTACGGACACAAAACTGGAATATTTTTCATATAGTTACACATTATTTTGCTTTTTATAGAGAAATATTATTTGGTCGAGTCTGGCTATCCAAATACAATAGGATATTTGGCTCCTTACAAAGATAAGGAAGTTCGTTATCATATGCTAGCGTTCCGAAATGGTCATCCACATACTGGAAATTATGAAACGTTCAACTATCGCCATTTATCTTTACGAACAACTATTGAAAAACACTTGAAATATACTTTGGGTCATTCATAAGGTGTCAGATGTTTGACAAATTGACATAATTCTTGCTACATTTACTTTGAACAACTTTATTCGCATGCATAAACTAGAAATATCTATTTTATCACACGAGTTAGTGCAGCGTACAAATAACTCTAACCTATTCGACGCAAGTAGAAAAAAGCATATGAATCATGTGCAAAACATGATAGCATCTGAAATTATGCAAGCAAATCCTGAGAATGAAGTAGAAGATATAGAGGAAGATGAATGCATTTTGCTTATAGTTTTTATTATTGAAAGAAATGTAATATTATAATATTTTCATGTCAAATATTAATTTTGAGACTTTGTTCTTTATCAATTAAAAATTTAGTGGTGTTTATTATTTTACTGATGGTTACTGATATTTACATATATATATATTGATATTTACTGATATGTACTGACATAAATACTTTATTAAATACAAAAGAACATACTCTGAGTTCCATTTGTGCTGGTGTATGTGATCGGTAGGCATTATGTTATGGGCATTAGGCTACTAAAATGAGCTAGAGGAGCACAAAATATCCTAACAAACTAACATATTTCATTATGTAAGAATCTGGTCAGAGACTAATTTGGCATATACACGAGAATAGTTTGTTATGAGTCACTAGTACTAGCCTATATAAAGAGGCAAAATTGAATAAAAAAGTAAAGAAGAATTATGAATTATTTTTAGAACTGCCCTGTTTTGCTTAGAATGTTTTTGATATACGACACTTTCAGAAAATGTTTTTGATTTGCCCTATTTTTTAAGCGCCCGGTTCTGCTAAGATCGACTGGTTCGATTTTCTCCTCCTGTCTGTCTTAATCAAACCGTCCGGTCTTAACAAAATCGGCTGGTTACAAATATAATTGAAGTTAGGTCGTTTAGTTTAGGTATTGAACCGGCCGGTTTTGTAAAAGACAGGCCAATTTGATTTTGATGATGTAGTATGACAGTGATTGACAAAACCAGCACTAGTGAACAAGGAGCAGCTACAACACAAGTGAACAAGGAGCAGCTACAACAGGGGATGCTATAGCAGGAGCTTGTTCAAGTGGCTGCAGCATCTGTTCGAGTAGCAGTAGAAACCTGGGCCTTTGGCTAGAAGGCCTGGCAGCCCTGCGGAGAGCATCAGAAGAATTTCTAAGTTGCTGCCAAGAATATTCCAGTGGGGAATTCCTAGCTAGAGAAGGAGATTTGTTTTGGAGATCAAAATCAAATCTAATCTCCTAAAAATTAGGAGATAATTGTTCTTTTTGGGACCTTGCTAAATTCTGGTCTTGCTTAAAGCTGGTGCTGCTATTTAAGTGAGAGGAGTTCAGAGCAGAGAGGGGGATCGAAGCTGAGGGATACACGAGTGCATACACAGAATTCAGAGAGAGCAATTTTGGTGTGCGACGGACGAGTTCTTCGATCATCACCCGAGAGCAGAGCGTGAGCTCAGAGCTGTGGTGACAGAAGGAGAAGGAGATCAGGACTTGCGTAGTCTGATCCGAGCTTGATCTGAAAGCCAATTCAGAGCAGTGGTGCTTGTTGGTTGATCAAGGGCAGCCGCGGAAGAACTGACGAGTGAGTGGCTCGGTCGAGTGTCTAAGCGACAGTTCTCGCTAGTGGCAGGAGGTCACTGAGTGAGGGGGAGGATTCCAGAGTGTGCAGCGCTCGTGGAATCGTTCGATCGGCTCGACAGAAGGCTTTGGAGCGACGCGGACAATTGTGCATCAGCTGTGTGCTACAGCAACCCTGCTGAGTGAGTGTAGTTTAGAATAGGCTGAGTTTCGAGTAGACAGTAGCTATTCTAGATTGACATTTGTAGAGGGTGTGCAGACACAAGTCAGAGGCTGTTCTGATTGTGTCCAGTGATCCACACAAGGTTGAGTAGCATAGGTTGCGTGGGTTTGTAACCGAGTGTACTTGGAGACCTCTGTGTTTAGTGGATTGAGGACTGGAAAATAGTCCTCCCCAGACGTAGGCAGTTGGCCGAACTGGGTGAACAAACTTCTGTCTTGTTCATTGTTTGCTGAGACAATTTCCGAGTGAACAAGAGTGTGCTGCAACAACTGCTTGTTCACAAATCTGTCTGACTGAGACGCTGCGAATTTCAGATTTTTTTATACGGCCGGTCTTGTTAAAAACCGGCCGCTTGTTGATAACAAACCCACGGCCAGTTCTTCTCCTCCTTCCTCTTCCTTCTATCTACTCTTCTCCCTCCCTACCGACATCCCTTCTCTGTCCGGGACTTGAAGCTGTGACTGGCGTGAAAGGTGGCTGAAGGTAAAGATCATTCTAAGTTAGAGTATGTATGGTATGTTCGTGAATATATGTGATACTTTGATATGTGAACCGAATTGAATGTAAATGGGTGTGTGATACACTGGATTTGAAAGTGTGTGAGCCTGTTATCGATGGTTTGAAGAGTATGTATAGTAATTTGTTGATTTTGTAATTTTTAGGTTGATGTTATTTGGAGATGTGAAATTATTTGTTAATCTTTCAGGGAAGGTAACATATATGGATAATATGGATTCAGATCCAATAGTTATGTATAGCTTTGCGACACTTGAAATGCTAATGATGGACAAGTTTGACCGAGAAGAAATGAAGTCCCTTGAAGAATTAGATAATGATGGTGTTTTTCCGGTTCCCGAACCGGAACATGTATGAGATATTCCCGCATTCAGTGATATATCAGCGTGGGACGCGAATAACCGTATAGATGAATATTTGGGTAGTAATTATGAACGAATTCCGACACTTGGTGTCGGAGCAACATTTAGCAGCAAAGAGGAAGCAATTTACTCCGTCCATAAGTTTTCTATATTGAACCGTGTCGAATATTTGACGAAGGAATCAGAACCACGGTTCTTAGTACTTCATTGTCGAGAAGGTGAGGGGAATTGTCCTTGGCGGATAAGAAATGCAATGAAAAAAAATTGTTCATACTGGGAGGTTCGTAAATACAGAGGGGATCATGCATGCGACAATGATAAATGACAAAGTCAAATGTGCACCTAACCCGACATTTTATAGCACACGAGATTGGCGATGTCATTAACGGAAAAGGTTGAGATTATCTCATGGGGAAATAAGAGCCAGAATATTCAAAGATTATTGTTATGAAATTCGGTATTTGCAGGCCAGGCAACAGGCTCTGACAAATCTATTCGGGGATTGAGATGAATCATTTAGAAGATTGCCCGGATTTACGTGGTACGCGGAGTGAAATATGCGGCGAGAACTCAACCTTAGGTCGTCATGACAAATAGGGTGAATCATCATGACAACATGGTTACATCACACTCAGTATGTGTATTATGAAATAAGTATAATTCTGAATTTTACTCACAGTGATGGTGCGCTCTGAGGCATTAGGCATGTATGGTTGTGACCGGTCGAATCTTGGCTGGATGAAGCGGCGAGTAGTGGTTGAGTACCAGGTCTGACAATCGTGGTTAGGCTCTTCCTCAACGTCGGAATTAACAACCACAGTGACAACGTGCAATCGACATGTCTATGTATTCCTTCATTTCAATTGCCCATTCTTTTCTTTTCGCCCTTGTCAACATGTGTTTTGGGTCGGATGCTGCCCGTAATTGTGGAGGAATGACTTGTTTCATACCAAATTGGCGCATCACTCTTGACGGATGATGCCACTCAACTATGTTAAAGCAGACAAATGGTACCTCCGACCACCAACTCAATCTGCCTTCAATGCAATTTGGGTTAAGTAACGGTAATACCTCTTCGTTGTATGGAGTCCAACAAAAATCACTTTGGCTCATTCGATTCAATTGGTCTCGATAGAAAATCTACACTTAATCTACATCAGAAATAGTTCAACATATATTAACATAATCACTTGTACTTACGTGTAGGACCATGCTCCTCACAAATACGGATCCATGCCCGCATTAATCGGTTGCAAAGTCCGACTGAATCCTGTAGGACGACCTATGGGAATTCTTTCCTAACTCCACAGCTGCAACAACAGTATGCAGCCGCCCATATATTTTTGCCCTTCGCGTGCCACGCTGCACATATGTCTGTACAAATACGCAAGCACTACGCTCCCCTAACTATATGAGCTGATTGTGTCGAGGTCGGCAAGCAGTGGAAGGTAGTGCAGGGAAATCCTGTCCCCTGATAGATCGAGCATCAGAGATGACCCTATCACGCACAATATGTATGCTCTGGCATGCATCTTCACTATTTCCTCAGATGCGTCAACTGGTATTCCACTCATATTTTTGACAAACCATCTCCTCTTGGCCAATGAAGGCAACCTCGGACACTCCGGGTATGCGTCCAATAATTTTATGTTTAATTGATCGGTTGGATTCCCGACCGATAAACGCGTGCGTTTATTGATCGTTTTCACTCATTTTTGGAGTATTATGACCATTTTCTTTTTTCAGGGCAAATCAGCTCAGGCGCCATGGAGAGTAAAGTTAGAGGCAACTGCAGCAAAAGAGTCGAGGAATATGTCAAATTTCCCCAAGCACGTATTGACCGTATCTCCCGGACTGACAGTATCCATACGTTCGGCACGATCGATACGACCGTGTCGAATCTTTGATTTTCAGCTGAGTTCGTATCGACCGTGCGGAGTAGATAAAATCGTATCGGTCGTATCGACCGTATTGGTACGACCGATGCGGATAGCTCAGCTTATTTTCACAGAATTTGAAGGGATAGTGGAGGCAGATTGGATTTGACGAGGGAGACGAGCTGAGACGAAAAAGGCCACGAAGAAGAAAAGAAGGAAGAAAAGAGGTGTTTCGATCCTTTGTTACTCGGGTGCATGATTGTAATCTATTGTTTTCGTTAGAGAATTGGATTCGTAAATCAATCTTTATCTATGAAAGCAATGAAAGCATTTTCCATGTATTGTGAGTAATCTACCTAATTCCAAGGTTTGATGAATCTTGTCTAGTGTGTTCAAAGTATTGTGATGATGTTTTAAATGAAAGTTTAGATGGATGATTGATGGATTACGATTTATACTCAAGTATGTTAAGTTATGCATGCTAGATGTTTGAAAGAATGCCAGCATGAAATTCGTATTAACTTAAGTACGTTATTGAGAGATACATACTTAGGCAAGACGAGAGTAAAACCGGCTTTGATCTTATTGACATACGAATGTAGCGTAAAGAGGTAAGTTAGAGGTTAAGTAAGCTTAATGCGAACTCTTTTACTGATCATCATAACGACGGTTTGTGATTAGTGGAGGGTATTAGAGCGAATCAACATATTGAGAGATTGAGATTCGACTTCCGTAATAGATTGATATTCGAAATTGAGCGAAAGCTAGTTTAGAAAATTGATCTATTCATAACCTCTATAGTCTTCAATCATCCGTTCATCTTTGTCACTTTCTTAGAAAACACTAGGCAAGTGAAATCAACCTTGGAATGTTCTCGAAATTTGGCAATTTAACCTTAGCTTGCTTGTCTTAGTCCAAATCATTACAGAAAATCAATTCACAAATAAAGATAGCTAAACAGAACTAGATTTTACATAGTGCATAAGCTTAGTTTACTCCTTGGACGACCCGAAATACTTCGGTTTACAAATTGTTTTGACTGCATTGGAACTTCATATTCACTGAATTTGGAGTACAACATTACTACTCGTCAAAATGGCGCCGTTGCCAGGGAGTAACGAGTTAGCTTGTCATTAGATTAAATCTAGCGAATCATTTAGACTACTCATTTTAAGTTTTAGTACTTTTATTTTCCTTATCCCACTTGTGCTTTCACGGTTGTTTTTGTTTGTGACACATTTCAGGGTTCTCTATTGTTTGGATGCAAACCCGATCAAAGAGCAAAATCAACAAGAAAAAGAATCCAGATTTGAGTCACTCAACTCCTCTTGCAGTATCCAGTAGCAGGAGTAAGTTAAAGAAAGCCGTCACACCTAGGGAGAATAAGACACCAGAAATGGAACAACAAAGGAACAATGCGAATGATCCTCCTCGAGAAGAACTTATTCCAATGATGCCGGACTTGCCTGATCAAGGTCGATATCAGCGACGAGAGGTACAGGGAGAGCCAAGAGCTATGAGGGATTACAAATTCCCAACCATGACCACGTTACAATCACCAATTACATACCCAGCAGTGATTGCCAACAATTATGACATCAAACCGGCGCTGTTAGCCTTGGCTTCCAACTCGCCTTTCTCGGGACTTCCGAATGAAAATCCAAGCGCCCACTTGAATTCATTTCTTCAGCTGCTAAATACATTCAGGATCAATGGAGTTTCAAGAGATGCGGTTTGTCTAAGAGTTTTCCCGTTCTCACTAGCGGGAAAAGGTAAGGAATAGTTGTGGAGCCATAATCCCGGGACTTTCAGTACTTGTGATGACTTGGCACAGGCGTTCTTGACTCAGTATTTTCCGCTTGGGAAAATTGCTCAATACATAACCAACATCAACAACTTTGGGCAAAAGCAAGGTGAGACAATATTGTAGAAGCTTGGGAACTCTTCAAGGGTCTATTGAGAGCTTGCCCACATCATGGTCTGCCCAAGTGGCTTGTCGTTCAATCATTTTATAATGGGTTGGACTATGATGTGCGAGCTACTGTTGATCAAGGAGATGGAGGATCTCTTATGGATCACACACCGAGGATGGTGAAAGAATTATTGAGAAGATGTCCAGCAACGCTCACAGATGGACAAGTGAGAGATCCAACCCATGGAAAGGCTCCAACACTCAGTCAACCTATGTTGTGGACGCAAATGACGCTATTGGAGCATTGTCGAGGAAGTTCAATATCTTGATCACTACCATTGGAAACTTCAATGCAAATCAGACCGGTAGTTCTTCGTCAGCAATAGGGTGTGAGATCTGCGCATCACTAGACCATGATTCAACCTATTGTCCGCTCACAATGCCTCTAGAGGATGAAATCAGCAACGAAGATGTTAACTTCATGGGTAGACAAAATGTAGGTGATTATGGATCAAGTGCAAATCCCGCTTATCATCCTAGCAATCGAAACCATCCGAACTTCTCCTACAAAATCCAAGAACCTACCCCTCCTGGATTTCAACCTAGACAATATCAAAGCAACTAGAGATTTCAAACAAATCAAGAAAGTCAAAATTTTGCTTGGAACAATCAGCAGGGGCAAGGGAGCTATAATAGAAGCCAAGGACCGGTGCAATACTCGAATAACTATCAAAACCAGCTTTCTCAAGGGCACCAAGCACAAGCACCGCCTCAGGCTTCTTCGAGTAACTCTAATCCTACCATGGAGGCCATCCTTGCTCAATTTGTAGCGGGTCAAGAGAAGTTGAATGCAAGAATCGATGAACTTGCCATTCACAACAAACATTTGGAAACATAGATTGCACAACAGGCAGCTTCTTCGTCAAGATCACATGGTAAGCTCCCTTCAAAGCCGGACATGGGTAATAATGAATCTTGTAGCGCCATCACTACCAATAAGTGGTATAGTGATAGACCCCGCTAACGCTAGAACGCGTACTTCCAAGCCAAGGTTGGTCTTGGATGAGAAATAGGAGAAGGAGAAGGAAACAACTGATGAACCTGATGTAGAAGAGGTTGAACCCACACCGGTTGAGAGAGATGTAGCCGTCGAGGTACCGGTATATAAGCCTAAAGTGCCATTTCCACAGCGGCTAGCTAAGAGCAACAAGGAAGCTCACTTCAAAAGGTTCTCGGATATGCTAACGAAGCTTCAGGTAACGCTTCCCTTCACGGAGGTAATCTCTCAAGTCCCTACTTACGCAAAGTTTTTAAAAGATATCATTTCTCAAAAGCGTAGGATTGATGTGCATGAAACTGTTGCATTGAATGAGATATGTAGTCGTAGTTCAAAATGCATTACCTAAGAAGTTGGGATATCCGGGTAGTTTTGCCATCCCTATTAATATTGGTAACGTTACCATCGAGCGTGCACTGTGTGATCTAGGAGCTAGCATTTCTCTTATGCCTTATTCACTTTGCAAAAAGCTAGATCTTGGTGAACTTACTCCTACGTCTATTTGTTTGAGATTGGCAGATCGCTCTTCAAGATTTCCTAAAGGAGTTTTGGAAGACGTTCCCATTAGGGTAGGGAATTTCTATATTCCTGTTGACTTTATTGTTTTAGAGATGGAGGAGGATATAAGGAAGTACCAATCATTTTAGGTAGACCATTTCTAGCTACCGCTGGAGCCGTGATTGATGTTAGACATGGCTCACTTGTGTTGCATATTGGTGATGAAGAGATTGCATCAAAATCAGGCGCAATCCGATCATCAAAATCAGACACAGAGAGAGCACCGTCAAAATCATGCATCAAACAAGGGAGCGCGCTTACCTTCCTGGCCTCCAACAACAAGAAAAAATGATAGTGGACGGAAGACGATAGCAGATTTGGCGACCGGAAGATTGCTTCTTTAAAAATATAGAGAATATTAGAGATGCGTTGGAGAAGGAAATATTTATATAGCTGGGCTATTATACCTAATGAGCCTCTTTACATGAGGCCATTGGAGATGCTCTAAATGAAAAAATAATAAACAAAAGTTTATAAAAAAAGTACACCCAATAAATTGTTTTTTTCAAGCTCTATAAGTAGAGACTCATTCTGATATGTTTTGAACACACAAAACAATTCTCCTCTCTCACTAATTTATTTTAGTTTTTCTCTAATTTTCATTTCTGCTTACAAAAGGTCACCATAATTATGAATTCTAATTATTCTAATTGAGGAAAAAATCAAAGCAAAAATATGTTAGAAAATAAAGTTTTTTTGAAGTAAGTTCAAAATTCTTAGTATGACTCACGAAATTATTCTCAATTCCTTGATACATCTTGACATTATTCATACTCTACTTTGTAGGGATTTGGTCATGGTAACGGTTTGTGTACGATGATGATTATGAATATCCCGCCAATAATGAAGAAGAAGAGGAGACGATGATGAGCTTGTTCGACCAACCCAATAATACTATACAAAATTGTTATCACAACAAACATCCTTCCAATCACCTCTTCAAGCTTCTCCAGATCAGTTGGTTGGGAATAGAATTTGGTCGACGGTTGAGGATGAAGCTCTCATCTCAGCATATATGAACACCAATTCAAATCAAGTTATTGGGACAGGTCAAAAGAAAGGAGTGTTTTGAACAAATGTTTGGAGAGTTTTCAATGCTGCGAGATCAACTAAACCAAATGAAATTACTTTCAGGAATACGGATATGGTGAAAGGTCGTTGGGATAGAATTGCTTCAACCATTTTAAGGTGAGCTGCTCTTGCAAGAAAGAGGAGTAGTCAAAATGATGATGATATTCTTAGAGAGGCTCATATACTTCATGAAAGAACGCATGGTAGGTTCATCTTTTTTCATTGTTGGGAATATTTGTGTAGATTTTCTAAATGGAAGTCTATTATATTTAAGTCTTTGTATACTCCGCGCGGTCGTCCAAAACTTCAAGAAGAAAATATTAGTTCTCCTGGAAGCAGAAGTAATGGTAAAAGACCTAGAGGTGATGGTAGTGACTCACATCTTGACACAGAAACCAGTGTTTAAAGAAGGGAGAGGGAGCGTGTCTCGATCTAAAGGTATAAAAAAGCCAAGTCTAGACTGAAAGGGGTAGCAAGTGAAGCAATTGAATGTTTTAATTCTTTTAACGAAAGATTACTACCCTATCCAGAGTCCAGGATTGAAGATGTCGAAAGAAAATGAGAGACTGAAAGTTCAAAAAGAAAAGGTTGCCCTAAAAAAACATATGGAACTACAGACAATGAGTTTGAAGTTGAAAGAGTATCAAAATAACTGGGACATACTGCAAACATTATCTCTCAAGGAAAACCGCTTACCATTTGAGGAGGCAATGTTGAAGTTGTTTGTGAGTTAATGTCTTTTGTAAGTTGTTTAACCCACTTGAGTTGAACTATTCAAGTCTTTAAAGCAAGGAAATGACAATTCATTGGAGCATTGTGACAAATAGTTGATTGAGAACAACAATCATGTGCATTGGTACCCATTTGAGTTGAACTATTCAACTCGTTAAAGAAATAAAATGTCAATATGTTGGAGCACCATGATAAGTAAATTGATTGAGAATAACAACCATGTGCATTGGAACCCACTTGAGTTGAATTATTCTACTCTTTAAAGCAATGAAATGACAATACGTTAGAGCACTATGACAAGTATTTTCATTGAGGACAAAAACCATGTACATTGGTACCTACTTGAGTTGAATTATTCATCTCTATAAAGCAATGAAATGACAATACGTTGAAGCTTTATGTCAAGCTATTTGATTAAGGAGCACTCACTTGAGTTGCGTTATTCAATTCTTTAAAGCAAGAAAAAGACAATTCGTTGATGGTATATAACTTTTGAGCTATGAGACGAAACAAACACACTCAAAAATATTCAATGAACTTCTGCGATTTAAATTTTAGCTTTTCAAGTTCCTCTGATTCGGATGGGGCAAGGAGATTAAAACGAGCTGTAGTTGATCAAGAAGTAGATGATTTTCTAAATCACGTCGTACAACCAAATTTCTCCATTCTCTTTTCAAAAATTACTCTTGCAACTAGGCAGCGACGTACTAAAACATGTGATACTTCTCGTCCTGGCCGAGGCCGAGAAGAAGGTCACAAACGTACGTTTGTTCAATGATTACTTGGCTTCTCGTATACCGTTCTAGAGTGTTTTGACATAGATTCCGAATGCGGAGACATGTATTTCTTCGAATAATGAAAGGTGACGCATCAAATGATGAATGGTTTATAAAAAAAAAGATGCATTTGGACGTTTGGCTTTATCACCATTACAAAAATGTATCGCAGCCCTTCAAATGTTAGCATAAGGAATAACGGCTAACGTTGTCGATGAGTACGTGCGAATTAGTGAAAGTACATCACGATTAGCGCTTATGAAAATTACCAAATGTATAATCAATCAATTTGGATGCGAATATATGAGACGTCTAACTGTAGTTGATTTGAGAAGGTTGCTTCAAATTGGTGAAAACCGTGGATTTTCAGGAATGATTGGAAGCATAGATCGTATGCATTTGGAGTGGAAAAATTGTCCAGCAGCATGGAAAGCACAATATCAGTGATGAGCGGGTGTTACTACTTTAGTTCTTTAAGCTGTTGCAGATCATGACTTATGGATTTGACATTCATTCTTTGGAATACCGAGTTCATGTAATGACAAGAATGTTCTACACCGATCTCCTATTTTTCAAGATGTTTTGGAAGGCCGCCCACCACTAGTAAATTTTACTGTAAATGATAATCAATATAACATGGCGTATTATCTTACTGATGGCATATATCCGAAATTGGTTACATTTGTTAAGGTATGAGGCATCATTGACAAACTCCTACAAGGTGCACAAGAGTCTGCTACAGGAAACGTGTGAAGACAGCAGCTGATGCAGAGCGTTCCAGAATGACCAAGCAGAGTGCACAAGCCGTTGCTACAACAACCTGTGTAGCAAAGAGCTGGAGCATCCTAAATAACAGATGTCCGTGTGAAGTACAAGCTGCCCAGAATTGAAGAGAAAGCAACGAAAGCTTTTTAAATGCAATTCCCAGAGTCAATAGCATGTCGATTAACTTGGAGTAGCCCAAAGAACGTACGAAGGGTTGTTGCCATCATCGCAGCAGGTTGGTAGAGTATCGTGAAGATAGAGAGCAAGATAATGCAGCTGCCCGTGTGAAGATAGCAGCTTGTGCAAATCCAGCCAGAGTGAACAAGTTCAGTGAACAAGCAGTTGCTACAGCAGGAGCTGTAGCAGGGAGCTGTAGCAGCAGTATTGGATGATCTTGCTGAGATCTTGGAGGAGCTTCTAAATATTCAGAGAGAATATCCCAGTGGAGATTCCGGTATCCAGGAGAAGATTTGATTATGGAAACTTTTGTTTCTCTAAACAAATCTAATCTCCTACTAATTAGGAGATAAGATCTTGTTGAGATCTTTAAGGAATCTTCCTAAATTTGATATTGATGGAGCATAGAGTTTTGGAAGGTTTCCTAATGGATTTAGGAAATTCCAGCAGCAACAAACAACTCAGCAAGCCCAAGGTAAAGATAAGATTTCTAAAATTAGTTTTTAAGAAATCAAATCTCAACAAACTTGTAAGAATCTAGAGAGCTTTTTAGAAGGCTTCCTGACGCGTGTCGTTGTGCGCGCCAAACTTGTATTTATATCTTTAAGCTTTAACTAGTGTAGCGGCAAGCAAGGGTCGAACCCAAGAGAACTGACTGTGAAGCGATTCCCTGTAAATACGGAACTAAAGGGGAGTTTTGAGTAAATGGTCGCAAGAACGAATGTAATAAAAGTGTGAATGACAATCGAGAGAATTATTCAGCTCAGGGAATTCAATAGTTACTGTTATCATCGACTTCTAAAGATATGATCATATTCAAACGTTTGGTCACTCCGGCAAAGGTAATAACCTAAAATATCCCGACAAATGTGATACGAAGCCTAGATTCTACTACTTGTCTCCACGACAAAGCTTCGACAAGAGTTAATAATCAGAATTGATGAGCGGATAGTTTTACGACAAAGTAACGCTAACCGTGTAATACAATTCATGTAATTTAAGATCCAGAACTTATGATTGAATAGAAACATGCATTAAATCCAAGTCTCAAACATATATGTCACCAATTGAAAACCTAAACTGAAACAGAAATTTAACTACTCATAGTCATAACTGAAAAATACATTAATCTGAAAAGAATAACAAAAACCGTTCGAAATCACTGTTCATGACGAAATCACTGTTCACGCCGGAATCAACTGTTCACGCCGGAAATACTGTTCACGCCAAAACTCCAAAAATTCCGACCGGTTCGTCTCCTCCAAACCTCTGTCGTGTCCGAGCTGCTGCGTTGTTGCCCAAACTGTCGTCTCTTCTTTTTCCAAAACCCTAATTGATATTGGGTTCTAAAAATTGATTTCGGCCCGCGGGCCCAATTGCTGACATCATCATAAGATGACCGCGCTCCAAGAAGACATTAGCTCGCGCGCCCGGAGAAGACATTAAGTTTCGGCGCGCGGTGCTAATGTTGCTTGCTGGCGCGGTACACTTTGAGTTGCACCTCCTTTGTCGAATTTCGCATTCCGCTCTCTAAAAACACCATTTTGGGTCGGAAGTCTCTTTTCATGTATTCCGAACGTCTGAAATGCAAACAACACTAAGAAGTAACTGTTCACATAAAAACATGTCGAAATAGTTGGGTTTAAACGGTTTAGCGAGTCGTATAAATACGCCCCATCAAACCAGCCCACACTTAAACTTGTTCGTCCCGAACAAGAACAAAAGCAAGACTCGCGACACCAAAGCAATTCTAACATGCCAATGACTAAACACTGACTTTACTTGAGACGTCGTCACTAATCAGTTCATTAATATATGCTCACATTCATTCTTCAATAATGATCAACTAGAAACCGTAATGGTACATGTTACCTGAGAAGTCAAGATGGAATTCAATGGATGACTGGGAGATAGCCCTCTTTAGACTCCTGACTCCATTCTTCAGCTCGAGGTCATAGTCACGCGCATACGCTGAGTTTGCTTTCTCTGGCACGTGAGAAATCCAAGTGATGAGGAACTCAACTTTTTTATTCTTTTCTTTGGTAGGATAGCTTTTAAAACTTTCTCGTTTTGTTTGGTCCGAAGACTTCACTCAACTCGATTGTTTTTTCTGAATTTTTTTTTCTCTTTCACATTTGACTGAATTTTCCTTTTGAGCTTTGCTCTCCAATGTGAATTGCTTGTCCCCCTTTTTTCTTTGAACCGTTCCAATCATCGCCTTCGAATAGCAGCATATGGAGCGCGTCCCGCTCTTTCTCATCATTATCCTTTCAGCGCGAGGCAGGATAGGGGTTACCCACCCATTCCCGGTTACTAGGACTAGAGATAGGATGATTTGTTTTCCCGTCCCACCATTGCATAAACACTGCAATGATGGAGTCAAAGTCTCACCCCTCATAACTTGAAGCGCCAACCTCCACAAACTCAGCGCGCTACGCGACTAATCCCTCGAACCTTTGAATGTTTGTCAAGTCCTTCTAGGACACTTTCTATCAACTCCACATCCTGTAATATCTCAACTCAAAGGAATATATAACATCAAGTAACTCGCATCACAAAATTTTAGAAATCATACAAATCATACATATCAAAACCTCATAGCATCAAACATCATCTCATAAAATCACAGCGTCTTCATCGTAGCATACACAAATCTGAAAAAAAAAACATGACTTAGCTAATACTAATGCATGCTAATAAAGATAAACGTGCTGACAACAGACTCTACTACCCCACCCCACACTGTTGAACACAGCCGTGTCCTCACGGATCGACTTATGCTCAAGGGCGGGTCATGCAACACAACCAAATAACAAAAATGACAAAGAAAGGAATAAAGAAGAAAGAAAACAGAAACTCCCCTAGAACTCGACAGAGCCGTTCTGATCGAATGGTCAAGAGTCCAGGCTAGCCAGCTCCTGTGAGCAACTGTAATACGCGATCGTATAGCCCGCTAGCCCGTAAGAACTCTTAGTCGACAAAAGTACTAGCACCGCACTGCTTCTAAGAGATCTGTTTGTAAAGTTCCTCGAGTGTAGGCTCTCTGTTTGGTGTCATCCTGAAGAAAAAAAAATCAAAACAAGTGTGTATAAGATGTTAGTCAACGCATGTCAGGGAATGGCGCACCGGAAGAAGACATTAGGGGGCGCGGTCAACGAGTTAATGTCTGCTATCGGCGCGCGGATAATGTTCTCACTCGGCGCGCGATTTCTGCAGATTCAAACGAAGAACAGCCATGAACCCTAATCGATTTCGGCCCCCAATACTCAAAATTAACACCCTAAATCAAAACCCTAGTACCCCAGAACATGTATGAGTAACCTACAACCACCAAAAACATCCAATATTTTCCAAAATTGCGAATCAAACCTAAACCCTAATTGAGTGTGGGATGGAATGAAAACGTACCTGGAATGTTTAAGCAGTTGGAGAACGCCCTGAAAATATAGTGAAACCGAGATTTCGAACTTGGAGTGTTGAGGAGTGATCGAATGAAAGGAGAGAGTGGGGTTATGAGGCGCCCCCCAACTCTTGTAGGGCTAGAACGCGGCCTGCTAAAAACGTTTCGCGCTCCGTGCCAACATTACTCCCGCGCCATTTTTAGACATTACGTAAGATAATGTATGTTTACGGCGCGGTACGTAATGTTGCTTGGAGAGGCGGTACTTCCTGAGATACGCCCCAAATTCGCCTCCAAACAATTCAACCCCTAATGGCATTCTAAAGGGAAGACTCTATGAAACACTAAGTAGACACACACTAAGAATTAAAATGGAAAGAAGAAAAAGAAAAAAAAAACATCGGGTTGCCTCCCGCAAAGCGCCTTTGTTTTACGTCGTTGGCTCGACGGTACCTCAACTCAGTTATCGCCGTGAGGCTCGGCTAGCTCGCATTCTTGAGCTTCTGGCTGCGGTCCACCGTAGTAATGCTTCACGCGCTGTCCATTCACCTTGAACCGGTCGTCATGCCGTGGGTTCTCCAGCTCCACTGCCCCGTGATTGAAAATCCGCACCACCGTGTATGGACCTGTCCGTGATGAATAAAAGTACCTGCTGGCCAATCTCAAATGTCCGTCGTAGGATGAACTTGTCATGATAGAGCTTAGCTCACGCCTTGTAGTCTGATTGGCTCTCATAAGCCTCCAGGTGCAACTCCTTTAGTTCACTCAATTGCAACTTGCGCTCCATCCCAGACTTTGCCAAATCCATGTTGCACTCCTTAAGTGCCCAGTAAGCCCTGTGCTCCAATTCTACCGGTAAATGGCAGGCCTTGCCATACACTAGAAGATAATGAGAGGTTCTGATAGGCGTCTTGCAGGCAATCCTATATGCCCACAATGCATCATTTAAGTGCAAACTCCAGTCCTTCTGTGTAGGCTTGACCATCTTTTCGATGATACCCTTAATCTTCCGGTTAGAAATTTCAGCTTGGCCATTTGACTGAGGGTGATAGGCTGTGGATGTACGGTGATGAACATGGTATTGTTTTAATGTGGCAGCCATCATTCTATTGCAGAAATGTGTCCCCTGATCACCGATTATAGCCTTAGGCACTCCATGTCTGCAAAATATGTTAGTGCGGAGAAAGTCCACAAAAGTTTTAGCATCATCACACCGAGTAGCCTTAGCTTCTACCCACTTAGACACATAATCTACGGCCACTAAAATGTATAAATAACCATGCGACGCAGGAAACAGACCCATAAAATCAATGCCCCATATGTCAAACACTTCATCAACGACAATAGGCATCTGAAGCATCTCATTTTTAGCGAATATGTTTCCTACTCTTTGACATCTATCACACAGTTTGCAATGCTCAAATGAATCCTTAAAAATATGCGGCCAATAAAATCCACTGTCTAAAATTTTCCTAGCTGTTTCTTTAGGGCCAAAATGACCACCACATGCATGCTCATGACAGAAACTAAGCACAGAAGAAACCTCATCATCAGGGATGCATCTCCTAAGTATTTGGTCTACGCCTATTTTCCACAAAAATGGATCATCCCATATATAATATCTAGCATCATGCTTAAGTTTCAAACATTGGGCTTTAGAGAAAAGAGGTGGGCATTTACCTCCGACAAGGTAATTCACTATGTGAGCGTACCATGGAGTTTTACCTGTGATGGCATAGAGGTGCTCATCTGGAAATGTCTCAGTAATCTGCCCAGCTTCTTCCTTCCTCACTAATCGACTTAGGTGGTCAGCAACTATGTTCTCAACTCCCTTCTTGTCCTTGATTTCGAGGTCAAATTCTTGCAGCAGCAAAATCCAACGAATCAGCCGCGGTTTAGCCTCCTTCATCATCATCAAGTACCTAATAGCTGCATGATCGGAGAACACAATTACCTTAGTACCCAATAAATAAGGTCTGAATTTTTCTAAAGCAAAAACAACAGCTAGTAATTCTTTCTCAGTGGTGGAATAATTTCTCTGAGCCGCGTCCAAGGTACGCGAAGCGTAGTAAATGACAACTGGCTTCCTGTCTGCTCTCTGTCCGAGCACTGCTCCCACTGCATAATCGCTGGCATCGCACATAATCTCGAATGGCTGGCTCCAATCAAGTGCTCGAATAATAGGCGCACTAGTTAGCGCAATTTTTAGCTCGTCGAATGCCTCCCTGCACTTACCTGTAAACTCAAACGACACATCTTTCTGCAACAGGTTAGATAAAGGCAGGGCTTTCTTGGAAAAATCCTTAATAAAACGACGATAAAAACCAGCATGCCCAAGAAACGATTTAATATCACGCACCATAGAAGGGTAAGGAAGACTAGAAATCAAATCTATTTTCGCTTTATCAACCTGAATCCCCTCACGTGAGACTATATGCCCTAAAACCACACCATATGTAACCATGAAATGAAGCTTTTCATAATTCAGCAATAAATTCATAGACACACACCGTTCAAGTACTCTACACAAGTTATCTAGGCATGCATCAAAAGTGTCACCATGCACAGTAAATCATCCATAAACACCTCAATGAAACTACCAATCATGTCAGAGAATATGCTAGTAACCAACCATTGAAAGGTTCCAGGCGCATTACACAATCCAAAAGACATACGTCTTAATGCAAATGTGCCAAATGGACATGTGAAAGTAGTTTTATCTTGGTCCTCAGGTGCGATAGGGAGTTGATTATAGCCCAAAAAACCATCAAGAAAACAAAAATAAGGCTTACCTGCCAGCTTGTCCAACATCTGATCAATAAATGGAAGAGGAAAGTGATCCTTACGCGTCACTGCATTCAATTTCATGTAGTCTATGCACATACGCCATCCATTCTTGACACGTGTAGTCACCATCTCGCCGGCTTCATTTTTCTCAACTGTGATGCCCGTCTTTTTCGGCACCACGTGTACGGGACTTACCCACTGGCTATCTGAAATAGGATAAATAACATCAGCATCTAAAAGTTTTTGTACCTCTTTGCGCACTACCTCCATCATCACTGGGTTTAAGCGACGATGCGTCTGTCTCAAAGGCTTAGCCCCATCTTCTAGCAGAATTCTATGCATGCACACCACCGGGCTTATCCCTCGTATGTCCCCAAGCGTCCAACTTATAGCCAATTTGTTAGTTTTAAGTACCTCTATGAGCTTCTGCTCTTGCTCATCCTCAAGTCCGCTCTTGATGATCACTGAAAGAGTGTCATTCTCGCCCAACAATGCGTACTTCAAATGCTCAGGAAGAGGTTTCAGCTCTACAACCGGTGCCTGCACAGAAGAGGGCAGCGACGAATTAGTTTTAAATAACTGAATTTGATTAACCTCATACCTGGGCGTCAGAGGACGAGAAACATCAAGTTGTGCAAGTATGGCACGTATATCCTCGTAGAGAGCGTAGGAATCCTCCTGGGAAAAAATGGCGCTCTCCAATGCTATCCTCAATAAGTCTTCGCTGCTGGTGCTTTGTGTCTCTTGTACCACATCGTCTAACGCATCCAATGCATTTACCGTCGCGTGCTCATGTGGGTATTGCATAGCTTTGAATAAATCAAATTTTATCGTCTCGTGTTCCACCTCCTTGGTTAGCACCCTAGAGTCGCAATCAACCTTCATCTTTGGCGTTTTCAAGAAGGGGCGACCAAGTAAAATAGGTGGATGATCAGCCGGGTCACTACCATCCATTCTGAGCACTTAGAAGTCAGCTGGAAAGATCAAGTCACCAATCTGCACTAAAACATCTTCTATGATACCTTCAGGCCGCTTACAGGATCTATCAGCCAATTGAATCGTTAGTCCAAGTAGCTTCAAAGGTCCAATACTTAATCTCGAATACAAAGAGTAGGGCAAAACATTTATAGACGCACCGAGATCAAGCATGCAATTTTCAATTTTAATGTTGCCAATAACATAAGGGATGGTGAACATACCTGGGTCTCCGCACTTAGGAGGTATCTTTCTTTAAATATTTGCAGAAACGTTAGCGTTAAACATTACCTGCTCAGGTTGAGTTGAACGGCGGCGGTTGGTACACAACTCCTTGAGAAATTTAGCGTAGCGTGGAATCTATTTAATCGCCTCGAGTAGGGGAGTATTAATTTCAACCCTTTTGAAGAGATCCCACAGTTCCTTGTCGATCAATTGCTTCCTAGGAGCCTTAACCTGCAATGGAAATGGCAAAGGAGGGTCAGTACGGCGAAATTCAGAATTCAAGTCAGGGATTACCGCGCCGGGAGAAGACGTTATGTCGCCGCGCGGACCGTTAATGTTCTCTTGTGGCGCGGTCCTTGTGTTGACCGCGTCCTCTTCACACTTTGGCGGCGCGCCTGGAGAAGACTTTAAGTCCTCTCGTGCCATCGTAATGTCCTCTTCGGGCGTCGTATCCCCTGACTTCGGTTGCTTTCTCGCCTCGTTTGCATCCTTGAGCACCTTCCCTCTCCTCAAAGTCATAGCACTAACATTTCCCTTCGGGTTAGGGACCATTTGATATGGCAATTTTCCCTAATCATTCTTTAACTCATTGACGACCGTGATTAACTGCTACATTTGCTTTGATAACTCCGCAATAGCACCATCCGTCTTCGCTTGATATTGTTGAAGATTCACTGCAAGATCATTAACAGTTAGCAGGTTATTCTGACCTGGCTGATTATTGATCTTTCTTTGTTGGTACTGATCAGCGCTGTTGTGACCCTCTTGCTTCTGACGAAATGGTGGTCGATAAAACTGGGTCTGCTGTTGAGGCGCGGCTTACTCCCTAGGGAATCCACCTTCGTTCTTCCAACTATATCCACTCGCAGCTAATCCAAATTTCCTCTGAGGCGGTCTGTTGTTGAAATTCTGATGTCCTCCTAAAGCGTTCACCTCTGCTGAATTGTCTTCGTACAAGGATGGACATGAATCAGTCTTGTGGCTGACAGCACCACAAAATTCACAAGGCTTCACCACATTAGCTAGTCCCACCATCATCTTCTGCATCATGTCCTTCAGCTCTTTGATTTCTATAGCCATGTGATTGTTGGATGAGTCTCCCTGTGATACATTCCTTGTTCTGCTCGTATCCTCCCTTCGACTGGTCTCCTCCCTGAAACGAGCACTCTCAGCGGTCTCATTAATCAAATTACGTACCTCAGACGGTGTCAAGTTCAGCACTGTGCAACCAGCTGCAGCATCCAACATCATCCTCTCTAAAGGTCTGAGTCCATCCAACAAATACTCCACGATCATCCTTGCTGGCACCCCAAGATTGCAGCAACTCTGTTCCAATGAATTAAAGCGCTCCAAGTAGTCATACATCGACTCACCGGATCCTTGTTTGATATTAGAAAGTTCTCTGCGCACTTGTGTTGCCTTTGCTAGCGGGTAGTATTTGTCTAGAAACTTCCGTTGCATTTGATCCCAGGTACGGATACTACCTGAAGGAAGAGACAAAAACTACGATTTTGCTAAGTGATAGAGCCAATTTATACACATTATTTAGATCCTAACCCTATGCTTGTTTGCATTATTTTGTGTACAAGATTACTGGTTTCCAGTGTTTTTGTATTTTAGGGCAAAACGAGGGCCTAAGTCGGATACGCGCTAACAGGCAACTTTTAAGGAGCGCATCACACAGCCTGCGGAGCTAGCGGCGCAAACAGAAGAGTTGGCAGAGTCGACCACGGTGCGCTAACCGATTGCGCTAACCAGGAGCAGTGCGCCATGCGCAGATAGTGGTGTTTCCAAATCCTGACACGACCAGATTTGGAAGTTGCCAAGGATGAGCCTCTTGAGCAGTATATAAAGAGAGGAAGGACTAGGGTTTGATCATGAGCATCCGACATCATCAGAGACGCAAGATATCAGAGAGAGAGAGCCAGATTCAAAAACACACGAGCTTACTGCGAGGACCTGCGCTAGCCGACTGCGCCAGCCGAGACACTGCAACCTGCACACACTTGCTAGTTGCTATTTTCTGTGATACTTTAGATATTATTTACTATTTCTATGATGTTTACTACTAGCATGTCTAGCTAAACGCTTAGTATCAGTTGGGCATGAATCTATGAGTATTTCCTTTGAGACTTGCGCTTAATGCATAGCTTGTTTACTTATATTAATTCTGTGCACACTGTTGACAGCTAGTTGCATGAGTAGGGGAAGCCTTGAACCGCAATCTTACTCTTATTACTCGTTTGTTATATGTTAAACTAGTTGAATAGCCTGACGGTGACGACTAGGAGTAACGCGCTAGGATAATCAGTTGCTACTGTGACAGGATTCGTAGCTGCTTAGACTAGTATTAAGAATTAATAGCTCATGAACTTTGACCGAAACATGCGCACATGTTAGGAAGCCTTGATCGGACACTAACATTAGCAAACCAAACTATAGACATTTAGAGTCGAGGATAAGGAATACACTCATGGAGGATTGTCTGCGCCGATACTTCTCATAGTCATAGTACTTAGTCTCTACTGCCTGCGCACGTCTAGTGCAACTCCTGCATTTTACTACTGTTTACTCGCGCATTGCGCAACCCAATCACTCACACCCCCCAGTTTTCATAAGTGCAGGATTCTAGTTAAAGCTAATCTATTTGCTCCCTGTGGATTCGACCCCGACTTAACCGCTATACTAAGTGGAAGAGGAAGGTATTAATTTGAACGCGCACAACGACGCGCGCATAAAATTTTGGCGCCGTTGCCGGGGAGGCAACACAGATAAGCCTTAATTAGCTTAAGTTTTCTTTTATAATAGTTAGTTATTTCTGTTTGCTTTATTTTCGTTGTTGATTCTGACAGCGCGTAATCAACATCAGCCTGCGCAACCTTGAAACAGTTGCGCTGCGCAGATTTTAGTTGCGCTCTGACAGACGCAACAACTTAGTTATCTTTTAATTTCGTTTTCTTTGAGATTTAGAACAGGTCATGGAGGATAACAGTGTCGTTGGGGACAACTTAGGGGACAGAACCCCAGAGGAAGCGAGGGCACATAACTGCGCAGCCCTGATCAGAGAGGAAGTGCAGCGCGAGGTTGAAGCAAGGATGGCCGCTGAACTGTATAATGCGCCACCCGCGCGACAAGCTGCGCGACGCAGGACAGTGCGCGAGATGTCAGCCCCACTCACAGTTAACCAGCCATGGTGCATCGTGCTTCCACCAGACGGTCATTTTGAACCAGGAGCTCGCTCATCCATCATATGCCCAAGTTCCACGGGATGAACAACGAGAACCCAGTCAAGCATGTGCGAGAATTCCTAGTCATTTGCGAGAACATGGAGGCCGAAGGGGAGAGCGATGAAGCGCTGAAGATGAAAGCGTTCCCATTTTCACTGTGTGACACGGCCAGCCATTGGCTGATGAACTTACCAGCAGGATCAATTCACACATGGGAGCAGCTGCAGAAGAAGTTCCTGGACAAATTTTATCCCGCAGCAACGATCGCGCTACTCAGGAGGGAGCTGGCCGCACCTAGGCAGGGCATAGGAGAGTCGCTGTCCGAATATTACGAGCGTTTCAAGGAGCTGGAGGCCAACTGCTACAACCACGGCCTACCCCAGAATGTGCAAATAGAGAATTTCCTGAATGGATTGTTACCCATGGAGCTGAGATTATTAAATGCATGCGCAGGAGGCGTGTACCCAGAAGACGCGTGGCAGCTTATAGAAGACTCTGCTGAGCAGGTAAGACATCAGCTAACACTTGAAAATAGTCGTGCTCGTTCTGTGCATCAGGTAGAAACAAGCGCTGAAATAAAGGAAATGAAGGCCATGCTTCAGAAGTTGATGAGTGCGCAAGGCGCACAACCAGTTGCGCCAAAGGTATGCGAATTCTGCAATTCCGCTAAGCACAAAACCGATGCATGTCCCACGCTTTTTGAGGAATCAGGAGATGTCAATGCTCTCGGAGGATGGGATAACAGAGGGCCACTGAGGCAGAATCAGCCGCGTTTTGGACTAGCCGGAAATGGGTTCAGATGGAAGGAGGAAAACAATTTCCAGAGGCAGTCCACGGATCAGCGCGCCACAGCAGACACAACAAGCTGCCCCCTACAATCCACCGCATCGCCGCACTGACGCACCAGCGCAGAACAACCAGCAGCCGAGGCGATCCTTAGAAGATATCGTGGGGCAGCTAGCAGACACAGTGCGCAAAAATGATGAGAAGTATGACAAGAGGTTCGAGTCCATTGAGAAGCAGCTATCGCAGATTGCTACCACGGTGTATGAGCTGAAAAAGAGCGATGGCAACCTGCCTTCGCAAGTGATCCAGAATCCTAAGGGAGGAGTCAACGCCGTGACACTGAGGACTGGGCGCACGATCGGAACAGAACAGACCGCGAAGGCACCCGCGCCACCAGTTGCGCAAGTCTCAGATCCGACAGAGCAGAATGCGCAACCGGAGCAAGACGCGCAACCAGAAGCGCCAGCCACAAGCCAGCAAGGCGAAGCGCCAGGTATAACACAATTAAAAGACAAGGGCACAAATCGTACTAACATACCTGCACCTTTCCCTGTACAGGCACCATCGGCTAGGAAGGAAGCGCTCGATAAGGAACTCTACGAGTTATTCAGTAAGGTGGAAATAAACATTCCCCTTATTGAAGCAGTTCGGCAAATCCCTAGGTAGCCAAATTTTTAAAGGAGCTGTGCACAAACAAGTGAAGGAAAGGCGAGTGCGCACAGGTAATGCTAAATGCGCAGGCCTCAGCGATCGTGCAACATAAGGTACCACCTAAATGCTAAGACCCAGGTACGTTTACCATTCCATGCACTTTAGGTAAGACCACAGTGAGCAATTGCATGATTGACTTAGGCGCGTCTATAAATGTGCTACCCTATTCCCTATATGCGTCATTGCGCCTTGGACCACTAAAGCCTGCAGGTCTTACCATTCAGCTAGCAGATCGGTCGTGCAAGCAACCTCCGGGCATGATCGAGGACGTTCTGGTTCGAGTAGGAGAGCTGGTGTTCCCAGCAGATTTCTATGTCCTCGAAATGGAGGGTGAGTCAAGCAACGGCAGTGCGCAGATCCTACTGGGCAGACCATTTCTGATGACCGCGCGCACGAAGATAGATGTGTGGAGGGGTACGCTCTCTATGGAGGTTGATGGCGAGGAAATTCATTTTAACATATTCAAAGGGATGCAACACCCTCATGAAGACGCCACAGTGCACGCAATGGACAGTTTAGATGACTTGGTTGCAGATGCGCAATGTGCAAGCGCAGTAGAAGAACCTATAACACTGGCACAGGCAGAGTTGGAGGCGCAAGAGGAGGAGCTGAGCAGTGCTGAACCAGAACCCACAGGTACAAGACATAGTTAATATTTGCACTGCTAATAAAATCTTGCCCTCTATTGAACAGGCACCCACGGTCGAGCTAAAGCAACTCCCAGAACACCTCAAGTACATATTCTTGGGAAATGAAGACACCATGCCAGTGATCATAAAGAAAGGAGTAGAAGAGGAGCAGGAGGCGCGATTACAGCAGGTGCTGCGCAAGAACTAGCGCGCTATAGGATAGACACTTGCTGATCTGCGCGGAGTGAGCCCCGACGTATGTATGCACAGGATTCTGTTGGAAGATGGTGCCAAACCATCCAGGGAGGCTCAGCGCAGATTGAACCCGAATATGATGGAGGTGGTACAAAAGGAGATCCTGAAGTTGCTTGAGGCAGGAGTCATTTACCCCATTTCAGACAGCAAGTGGGTAAGTCCAGTGCACGTTGTGCCAAAGAAGGGAGGAATCACAGTAGAAGAGAATGCGCAGGGCGAGCTAGTTCCCAAGCGCATACAGACTGGATGGCGCATGTGCATCGACTACAGGAAGCTTAACGCAGTCACGCGCAAGGACCATTTCCCGCTACCCTTCATGGATCAGATGCTAGATCGATTAGCGGGGAAGCCCTACTTTTGTTTCTTGGACGGATATTCAGGGTACAATCAGATACCCATAGCTGCGGAAGATCAAGAGAAGACCACGTTTACCTGCCCATTCGGTACTTTTGCGTTTCGGCGCATGTCATTTGGGCTGTGTAACGCGCCAGGTACGTTCCAACGCCTAGTCATGAGCATCTTTTCTGATATGATTGGTATATGCATAGAAGTGTTCATGGATGACTTTACTGTATACGGAGGTACCTTTGACGCATGCTTAACTCATCTTGATAAGGTCTTAGCGCGTTGCATTTCAAAGAACCTAGTGCTCAATTATGAAAAATGTCATTTCATGGTATCGCATGGTGTAGTACTAGGACATATTATCTCGCAGGAGGGGATCAAGGTAGATAAGGCCAAAATTGATCTCATTTCTAATCTACCTTATTCCACTAGCGTGCGCGATGTGAAATCATTCCTTGGGCATGCTGGGTTTTACAGGCGCTTCATAAAAGATTTCTCTAAAATTTGTATTCCCCTGTCTAACCTCTTGCAAAAGAATGTGCATTTCGAATTTACTGATGAGTGCAGGGCCGCGTTTGATAAGCTGAAGGAGGCGCTGACAAGTGCGCCAGTGATGCGCGCGCCAGACTGGAACCTACCATTTGAACTGATGTGCGACGCAAGTGATTATGCAGTAGGTGCAGTCCTGGGACAGAAAGTGGACAAGAAGCCGCACGCCATTTATTATGCATCGCGCACTCTGGACGCCGCGCAGAGGAACTACACCACCACGGAAAAGGAGCTTCTGGCAATTGTGTTTGCGCTAGAGAAGTTCCGCGCATATGTTCTTGGCGCCAGAGTCATCATCTACACAGACCACGCAGCAATCTGTTACCTAATGTCCAAGAAGGAAACTAAGCCGCGCCTGATGCGCTGGGTGCTCCTACTTCAGGAATTTGACTTGGAGATCAAAGATAAGAAGGGCACGGAAAACACAGTCGCGGACCACCTGAGCAGGATCGTGAAAGCGGAGGAGCCAGGGCAGATCACGGAGACGTTCCCTGACGAGCATCTGATGGTGCTGATAGGTAAGGTACCATGGTATGCGCACATTGCAAATTACCTGGTCACAGGTACGTTTCCTCCTCATTTCACTAAAACCCAATGCATGAGATTAAAGCATGAGTCCAAGCATTACCTTTGGGATGATCCGTATATGCTCAGAATAGGACCTGATCAGATTTTAAGGCGCTGCGTGCCTGACCATGAAATTAACTCTGTTTTGATGTTTTGTCATGCGCACGCATGTGGAGGACACTTTGGTCCAAAGCGCACGAGCAGAAAGATCCTGGACTGCGGATTTTATTGGCCACGCTTGTTTAGTGACTCATATGACTACTGCAGGAACTGTGACAGGTGCCAGCGCACAGGAGGCATATCAGCGCGCAACGAGATGCCGCAAACGCCCATTCTAGTGGATGAAGTATTCGATATTTGGGGGATTGACTTCATGGGGCCATTTCCTCCATCTTCCGGATACGAGTATATTTTGGTCGCGGTAGATTATGTCTCCAAATGGGTTGAGGCCAAGGCTACACGGAAGGACGATGGTAAGACGGTCGCTGACTTTTTAAGGACTAACATATTTTGCAGGTACGGAGTGCCTAAGGCAATCATTAGCGACCAAGGGACGCACTTTTGCAACAGGATTGTGGCGCAGGTATTCAAGCATTATGGAGTGCGCCACAAGACGTCCACCGCTTATCACCCTCAGACAAATGGACAGGCCGAGGTTTCCAACAGAGAGATCAAGCGCATCCTGGAGAAAATTGTGAGACCGTCGCGCAAAGATTGGAGCCAGCGCCTTGACGATGCGCTGTGGGCATACCGCACTGCACATAAGACGCCAATTGGGACCTCACCATTTCGGTTGGTTTATGGAAAAGCCTACCACCTGCCAGTGGAGTTAGAGCACAAGGCATACTGGGCATTACGCATTTGCAACCTAAACTTAGACGAGGCCGGAAAGGAGCGCGCATTTGAGCTAAGCGAATTAGAAGAGCACGAAGGCATTTCATGACAAACATATCCTCAGACGCACTTTTGAGCCAGGAGACCAGGTATTATTATTCTCATCACGCCTAAAGCTCATGCCTGGGAAGCTGCGCAGCAAATGGACGGGACCGTACACAGTCACCAAGGTTTTCCCCTACGGAACAATCGAGTTAGAAAACGAGCACCGGCATCGTTTTCAGGTCAATGGGCAGAGAGTCAAAAAGTATTTAGGAGAACCTTGGGATGGCACAGCGTGCGAAATTGAATTAGCAGAGCCTGAGATAGCAGATGCGCAGGTTGCTGCGCCAGAGTCATCACCAGACGCACCAGAGGGAGAACTGGGAACTATTGCCCATATTTCTTCTCCCTCTTTACTTACCCTCGTTACTAATAATTTATCACATACTATTAACCATGCTGACCACCCTTCCGACCCTTTGCGCAGGACCAAGAAGAACACAACACATGCACAATCGCAGGGTCACTCAGGAGCAAGTGTGGGGGAGGTCGCTGGTATACTTTCACGCAAGTAACGAGGTACAGTCGAGCCAACGACGTTAAACAAAGGCACTTGTCGGGAGGTAACCCGACACGTTTTACTTTTACATGTTTTCTTTTAGTTTCTCTAGTGTCTTTTAGCTAGTTTAGGACTTGTAGTTTTTTTTTTTAGTCAACCAGCAGTGCGCAGGACGGCTGCGCCAGTCGGGGGGGGGGGGGGTATATAAGGGCAGTACTTAGAAAATTTCAGCACTTTTTCACACTCGACCGTTGCAAGAGAAACTCCCGCCCTCAGCAGCCGCTCACCGTCCGTCACTCAACCCGGCTTCCGTTTAGAGAGATTTGAGGAGCACACCGTCGCACGCCCTCCAGGTAACCTTTCCCTCCCGATTTGAGCCGATTGCATTAGGGTTTGTGCGAAAAGAGTGTGCCCTAGGTCTGAAATCGCACTGAGCTAGCGTGCACCGATTGGAGGTTTGGTTAGTGGGTTTTGTAGGCGGGCAGTAGGCGCCCATTTGGTGAAAATTTCAGGGCATTTGGAGGAGTTTGGAATTTTTGAGCTTTTGTGAGTGTTGACCGTAGTTGACCAGAGAGACCCCGAGCACGATGCAGCCTGCCGAGGACCAAGTGACCCCATCTCACTTCGCCAGCAAGTACGAAGCCTTCCTGAGGCTTGAGATGTACGGAACTCCGTACATCAGCAGGGAGTTCCTGCGAGAGGTCGGTATGGAGGACCTCATCATGGAGAAGCTCGCGCTGGCGGGCTGGGAGGCGCTGTTGGAGCTCAACAGCGCAGCAGACAAGGAAGACACCTGCGAGTTTCTGGCGTCGCTAGAAACGAGTGATATGGAGATAAGGTACCGGCACCGAGGGGTGTGGTTGATAGAGCCTATTTATACGCATTATTTAGATCATAACCCTATGCTTGTTTGCAATATTTTATGTACAAGGTTACTGGTTTCCAGTGTTTTTGTATTTCAGAGCAAAACAAGCGCCTAAGTCGGATACGCGCTAACAGGCAGCGTTTAGGACGCGCATCACACAAGCCTGCGGAGCTAGCGGCGCAAACAGAAGAATTGGCAGAGTCGACCACGGTGCGCTAACTGATTACGCTAACCAAGATGCAGTGCGCCATGCGCAGAGGGTGGTGTTTCCAAATCCTGACACCACCAGATTTGGAAGTTGCCAAGAATGAGCCTCTGAGCAGTATATAAAGAAGAGAAGAAGGCTAGGGTTTAAGAGGCATTCCATCATCATATCATAATTCAGAGAGAGAGCGACAGGATCAAAAACACACGAGCTTGTTGAGAGGACCTGCGCTAGCCGACTACGCCAGCCAAGAATTGCAACCTGCACGCACTGTTTGCTATTGTTTTCTTGGACACTTTAGATATTATTTACTGTTTCTATGATGTTTACCACTAGCATGTCTAAGTAAACGCTTGGTATTGGTTGGGCATGAATCTATGAGTATTTCCTTTGAGACTTGCGCTTAATGCATAGCTTGTTTGCTTATATTAATTCTGTGCACGTTGTTGGCAGCTAGTTGCATGAGTAGGGGAAGCCTTGAACCGCAATCTTACTCTTGTTACTTGTTGTTGTATGTTAAACTAGTTGAATAGTTTGACGGTGCCAACTAGGAGTAATGCGCTAGGATAAGCAATTACTACCTTGATCGGATTCGTAGTTGTTTAATCTAGTTCAAGAATTAATAGCACATGAACTTTGATCGGAACATGCGCATATGTTAGGAAGCCTTGATCGGACACTAACTTAAGTGAAATCAAACTATAGACATTTAGAGTCAATGATAAGGAATGCGCTCATAGAGGATTGTCTGCCTAATACTTCTCATAGTCATAGTATTTAATCTCTACTGCCTGCGCACGTCTGGTGCAAGTTCTGCGTTAGCTACTATTTACTTACGCATTGCGCAACCCAATCACTCACCCCCCCCCCAACTTTCGTAAGTGTAGGTCACTGGTTAAAACTGAACTGCTTGCTCCCTGTGGAGATCGACCCTGACTTAACCGCTGTACTAGTGGAAGAGGAAGGATTAATTTGACGCGTACAACGACGCGCGATCAAATTTTGGCGCCGTTGCCGGGGAGCAACACAGCTAAGTTTTAGCTAGTTTACGTTTTTCCTTTTTTTTAGTAACTAGTTATTTCAGTTTGTTTTGTTTTCTCGTTGTTGTTTCTGACAGCGCGCAATCACCATTAGCCTGCGCAACTTTGAAACAGTTGCGCTGCGCAGATTCTAGTTGCGCACTGACAGACGCAACAGCTTTGTTATCTTTTAATTTCGTTTCCTTTGAGATTTAGAACAGGTTATGGAGGATAACAGTGTCGTTGGGGACAACTTAGGGGACAGAACCCCGGAAGAAGCAAGAGCACACAACCGCGCAGCCCTGTTCAGAGAGGAAGTACAGCGCGAGGTTGAAGCACGGATGGCCGCTGAATTGTATAATGCGCCACCCGCGCGACAAGCTGCGCGACGCAGAACAGTGCGCGAGATGTCAGCCCCACTCACAGTTAACCAGTCATGGTGCATCGTGCTTCCGCCAGACGGTCATTTTGAGCTAAAGAGCTCGCTCATTCATCACATGCCCAAGTTCCACGGGATGAACAACGAAAATCCAGTCAAGCATGTGCGAGAGTTCCTAGTCATCTGCGAGAACATGAAGACAGAAGGAGAGAGCGATGAGGCGCTGAAGATGAAGGCATTCCCATTTTCACTGTGTGATACAGCCAGACATTGGTTGATGAACTTACTAGCAGGATCAATTCACACATGGGAGCAGCTGCAGAAGAAGTTCCTGGACAAATTCTATCCCGCAGCAAAGATCGCGCTACTCAGGAGAGAACTGGCCGCACCTAGGCAGAGCGCAGGGGAGTCACTGTTAGAGTATTACGAGCGTTTCAGGGAGCTGGAGGCCAATTGCTACAATCACGGCCTACCCCAAAATGTGCTGATAGAGAACTTCCTGAACGGATTGCTACCCATGGAGCTGAGGTTATTGAACGCATGCGCAGGAGGCGACATTTGCAACATGTACCCAGAAGACGCGTGGCAGCTGATAGAAGACTCTGGTGGGCAGGTAAGACATCAGCTAACACTTGAAAATAGTCGTGCTCGTCCTGTGCATCAGGTAGAAACAAGCACCGAGATTAAGGAAATGAAGGCCATGCTGCAGAAGTTGATGAGTGCGCAAGGCGCACAACCAACTGCGCCAAAGGTATGTGAATTCTGCAGGTCCACCGAACACAAAACTGATGAATGTCCCACACTTTTCGAGGAATCAGGAGATGTCAATGCTCTTGGAGGATGGGATAACAGAGGACCACAGAGGCAGAATCAGCCGCGCTTTGGACTTGCTGCAAATGGGTTTAGATGGAAGGAGGAAAATAATTTCCAGAGGCAGTCCACGGATCAGCGCGCGCCACAGCAGACGCAACAAGCTGCGCTCTACAATCCACCGCATCGCCGCACTGACACACCAGCGCATAACAACCAGCAACCGAGGCGATCTTTGGAAGATATCGTGGGGCAGCTAGCAGACACAGTGCGCAAAAATGACGAGAAGTATGCCAAGCGGTTCGAGTCCATTGAAAAGCAGCTATCACAGATCGCTACCACGGTGTATGAGCTAAAAAAGAGCGATGGCAACCTGCCTTCGCAAGTGATTCAGAACCCCAAAGGAGGAGTCAATGCAGTAACCTTGAGGACTGGGCGCACGATAGGAACAGAGCAGACCGCGAAGGCGCCCGCGCAACCAGCTGCGCAAGTCCCAGATCCAGCAGAGCAGAATGCGCAACCGGAGCCAGACGCGCAACTAGAAGCACCAGCCACAAGCCAGCAGGGCGAAGCGCCAGGTATAACACAATTGAAAGACAAGGGCACGAATCGTACTAACATACCTGCACCTTTTCCTGTACAGGCACCCTTGGCTAGGAAGGAAGCGCTGGATAAAGAGCTTTACGAATTATTCAGTAAGGTGGAAATAAACATTCCCCTTATTGAAGCAGTTCGGCAAATCCCTAGGTACGCCATGTTTTTGAAGGAGCTGTGCACAAACAAGCGAAGGAAAGGCGAGTGCGCACAGGTAATGTTAAATGCGTAGGCCTCAGCCATCGTGCAACATAAGGTACCACCTAAGTGCCGAGATCCAGGTACGTTCACTATCCCATGCACTTTAAGTAAGGCCACAGTAAGCAATTGCATGATTGATTTAGGCGCATCCATAAATTTGCTACCCTATTCCCTATACGCGACATTGCGCCTTGGACCACTAAAGCCTGCAGGTCTCACCATTCAGCTAGCAGATCGGTTGTGCAAACAACCTGCGGGCATGATAGAGGATGTTCTTGTGCGAGTAGGAGAGCTGGTGTTCCCAGCAGATTTCTATGTGCTAGAAATGGAGGGTGAATCGAGCACCAGCAGTGCGCAGATCTTACTGGGCAGACCTTTTATGATGACCGCGCGCACCAAGATAGACGTGTGGAGGGGCACACTCTCGATGGAGGTTGATGGCGAAGAAATCCACTTCAACATATTTAAAGGGATGCAGCACCCACATGAGGACGCCACAGTGCACGCAATGGATAGCATTGATGATTTAGTCACAGATGCGCAATGTGCGAGCGCAACGGTAGGACCAGAGCCACTAGCACAGGCAGAGTTGGAGGAGCAGGAAGACAAGCTGAGCAGTGCTGAACCAGAATCCAAACAGGTACACGATATAGTTCATATTTGCACTGCTAATAAAATCTTGCCCTCTATTGAACAGGCACCCAAGATCGAGCTGAAGGAACTTCCAGAGCACCTCAAATACATTTTCTTAGGAAACGAGGACACCCTGCCAGTGATCATAAAGAAAGGATTAGAAGAGGAGCAGGAGGCGCAATTACAGCAGGTGCTGCGCAGGAACCAGCGTGCTATAGGATGGACACTTTCCGATCTGCGTGGAGTGAGCCCAGACGTGTGCATGCATAGAATTCTATTGGAAGATGGTGCCAAACCATCCAGGGAGGCTCAGCGCAGATTAAATCCGAATATGATGGAGGTGGTGCAAAAGGAGATTTTAAAGTTGCTTGACGTAGGAGTCATTTACCCGATCTCGGACAGCAAATGGGTCAGTCCAGTGCACGTTGTGCCGAAGAAAGGAGGAATTATCGTAGAGGAAAATGCGCAGGGCGAGCTAGTTCCCAAGCGCATGCAAACTGGATGGCGCATGTGCATCGACTACAGGAAGCTGAACGCAGTCACACCCAAGGACCATTTCCCGCTACCCTTCATAGACCAAATGCTGGACAGATTAGCAGGAAAGCCCTATTTTTGTTTCTTGGACGGATATTCAGGGTACAACCAGATACCCATAGCTGCGGAGGATCAAGAGAAGACCACGTTCACCTACCCGTTCGGTACGTTTGCGTTTCGGCGCATGTCATTTGGGCTGTGTAACGCGCCAGGTACGTTCCAACGTCTAGTCATGAACATTTTTTCTGATATGATTGGTATATGCATATAAGTGTTCATGGATGATTTTACTGTGTATGGAGGTACCTTTGATGCATGCTTAACTCATCTTGATAAGGTCTTAGCGCGCTGCATTTCTAAGAACCTAGTGCTCAATTATGAAAAATGTCATTTCATGGTATCGCATGGTGTAGTACTAGGACATATCATCTCAGAGGAGGGGATCAAGGTAGATAAAGCTAAGATAGATCTTATTTCTAATCTGTCTTATTCCACTAACGTGCGCGACGTGAAGTCATTCCTTGGGCATGCCGGGTTTTACAGGCGTTACATAAAAGACTTCTCTAAAATTTGTATACCCCTGTCTAACCTCTTGCAAAAGGATGTGTGCTTCGACTTTACTGATGAGTGCAGGGCCGCGTTTAATCAGCTGAAGGAGGCGCTGACAAGTGCGCCAGTGTTGCGCACGCCAGACTGGAGCCTACCATTCGAACTAATGTGCGACGCAAGTGATTACGCAGTAGGAGCAGTCCTGGGACAGCGCGTGGACAAGAAACCGCACGCCATTTATTATGCATCGCGCACACTGGACTCTGCGCAGAGGAACTACACCACCACGGAGAAGGAGCTTCTGGCAATCGTTTTTGCGCTAGAGAAGTTCCGCGCATATGTTCTAGGCGCCAGAGTCGTCATCTACACAGACCACGCAGCCATCCGCTACCTACTGTCCAAGAAGGAGACTAAGCCGCGCCCGATGCGCTGGGTACTCCTACTACAAGAATTTGACTTGGAAATTAAGGATAAGAAGGGCACGGAGAATACAGTTGCTGACCATCTGAGCCGGATCGTGAAAGAGGAGGAACCAGGGCAGATCACGGAGACATTCCCTGACGAGCATCTGATGGCGCTGACAGGTAAGGTACCATGGTATGCGCACCTTGCGAATTACCTGGTCACAGGTACGTTCCCTCCTCATTTCAATAAAACCTAGTGCATGAGATTAAAGCATGAGTCCAAGCATTGCATTTGGGATGATCCATATATGCTCAGAATAGGACCAGATCAGATATTGAGGCGCTGCGTGCCTGACCATGAAATTAACTCTGTTTTGATGTTTTGTCATGCGCACGCATGTGGAGGACACTTTGGTCCCAAGCGCACCAGCAGAAAGGTCCTGAACTGCGGATTTTATTGGCCGCACCTGTTTAGAGACGCATATGATCACTGCCGGAATTGTGACAGGTGCCAGCGCACAGGAGGCATATCAACGCGCAACGAGATGCCGCAAACGCCGATTCTAGTGGATGAAGTGTTTGATATTTGGGGCATTGACTTCATGGGGCCATTCCCTCCATCTGCCGGATACAAGTACATATTGGCCGCAGTGGATTATGTCTCCAATGGGTCGAACCTAAGGCCACACGGAAGGATGATGGTAAGACGGTCGCTGAGTTTCTAAAAACTAACATCTTTTGCAGGTACGGGGTGCCTAAGGCAATCATCAGCGACCAGGGGACGCATTTCTGCAACAGAGTTGTGGCGCAAGTTTTCAAGCACTATGGAGTGCGCCACAAGACGTCCACCGCTTACCACCCTCAGACGAATGGACAGGCCGAGGTTTCCAACCGAGAGATCAAGCGCATCCTTGAAAAAATCGTAAGACCATCGCGGAAGGACTGGAGCCAGCGCCTAGATGATGCGTTGTGGGCATACCGGACCGCGCATAAGACACCAATCGGGACTTCACCGTTTCGGTTGGTCTATGGAAAGGCGTGCCATCTGCCAGTAGAATTGGAGCACAGAGCATACTAGGCACTGCGCATATGCAACCTAAACTTGGATGAGGCTGGCAAGGAGCGCGCGTTTGAGCTGAGCGAATTAGAAGAGCTGCGCCCTGATGCCTATGAGGGACTGCGCGATTACAAAGCAGGCACCAAGGCATTTCACGATAAGAATATTCTTAGACGCACTTTTGAGCCAAGAGACCAGGTACTGTTGTTCTCCTCGCGCCTAAAGCTCATGCTAGGGAAGCTGCGCAGCAAATCGACAGGGCCATACACGGTTACCAAGGTTTTCCCCTACGGAACAATCGAGTTAGAAAACGAGCACCGGCATCGTTTTCAGGTCAATGGGCAGAGAGTCAAACGGTATCTAGGAGAACCTTGGGATGGCACAGCGCGCGAAATTGAATTGGCAGAACCTGAGATAGCAAATGCACAAGTTGCTGCGCCAGAGTCACCATCAGACGCGCCAGAGAGAGAACAGGGGACTATTGCTCATATTTCTTCTCCCTCTTTACTTACCCACGTTACTTACAATTTATCACATACTATTAACCATGCTGACCACCCGCCCGACCCTTTGCGCAGGATCAAGAAGAACACAGCATAGGTACACGCGCAGGGTCACTCAGGAGCAAGTGTGGGGGAGGCCGCTGGTACACTTTCACGCAAGTAACGAGGTACAGTCGAGCCAACGACGTTAAACAAAGGCACTTGTCGGGAGTTAACCCGACTCGTTTTACTTTTACATGTTTCTTTTAGTGTTTCTAGTGTCTTTTAGCTAGTTTAGGACTTGTAGTTTTTTAGTCGAGCAGCAGTGCGCAGGACAGCTGCGCCAGTCAGGGGGTATATAAGGGCAGTACTTAGAAAATTTCAGCACTTTTTCACACTCGACCGTTGCAAGCAGCTCCCGCCCTCACACCTCCGCTCACCGTCCGGCGCTCAAACCAGCTTCCGTCTAGAGAGATTTGAGGAGCACTCCGTCGACCACCCTCCAGGTAACCTTTCCCCCAGATTTGAGCAGATTCCAGTAGGGTTTGTGCGGTAGAGGAGTGTTCTAGGGTTTTGAAATCGCACCAGGCTAGAGTGCACCGATTGGAGTATTGGTTAGAGGGTTTTGTAGGCGGGGAGTAGGCGCCCAGTTGGTGAAAGTTTCAGGGCTTTTGGAGGAGTTTTGATTTTCTGAGCTTTAGAGAGTGTTGACCGGAGTTGACCAGAGAGACCCAGCCACAATGCAGCCTGCAGTGGATCAAGAAACCCCAGCTGTTTTCGCCAGCAAGTATGCCACATTTTTGAGACTAGAAATGTACGGGACTCCGTACATCAGCAGGGACTTCCTGCGGGAGGTCGGACTGGAGGACCTCGTTGTGGAGAGGCTGGCGTTAGCAGGCTGGGAGGCGCTGTTGGAACTCAACAGCGCATAGAGGACACCTGCGAGTTCCTGGCGTCGTTAGAACCAGGTGAGATGGAGATAAGGTACCGGCACCGAGGGGTGTGGTACATTGCCTCGGCTAAGAGGCTGAAGCGCACACTGAGGTGCGCTAAGGTGCGAGAAGCTGACATGGACGCGCACACGAATCAGGAGGCGTGGCGCGAGATGGCGGCCGGCCCAGTGTTTGCCGCGGGGCGCAACAGGGGACGAGAGTTGCATGACCCGTGGATGTTCTACTTGTGGCGCTTGGTCGCCTATGCGATCATTGGGCGTTTCAATGGCGCGCCGAAGATCAGTTTGCTGGATATGGAGATTTTGAAGGGCTTTTATTATGGGAAGAGGGTGCTTTTTGTCCTGAACATGGTACACCACTGGAGCCGAGTCAGCACCAAAGGGGCCGCTGACTTGCGGAGGAATTATTACGCACCTGCTACGTGCGTTGCATGGAGAGCCTGAGGTGCCCGAGCACACAATGGTGCCGGCTGTTCCTCTGGACCGCGCCCACAGGAGTGGTGCTACCGCCTGCAGCCGGCCAGAGTGCAGCGGCCAAGAGCAGAGAGCAGTGCGCAAGCAGCAGAGGCTACGCAGGAGATGGAGGAGGACGAAGCCCCAGAGCCAGTTGTGCCTCCAGTCAGGCGCGCGAGGACCCGCGCGCAGACTGGAGCGCACCAGAGGGCCCGTGCACCGCAGGGGGAGCCAGTTACCATTTCCATCGAGGATTCTCCCCCGCGTGCACAAAGAAAGCGCCCGAGGACCGAGGCTGAGGAGGCACCGGAGGAAGCATCAGTAGAGCAGCGCATGATGTTCAACGTCATGCGCGTGCTCGAGTATTTAGCGCCAGAGGGGGCGGACTTGAGCATGAGCCCACCATCAGGGTGGAGATTTGGAGACGCGATTCCCCCTCTCCTCAGCCTGCACCGGCCACCTCCAGGTTCCCCCAGCGAGCCGCGCCAGCCAGCCAGCCTTCTTACTCAGCCCCCAGTGCACCCAGCAGAGCCCTCTCCTTCCCCAACCCCAGCACCAGCACCAGCTCCAGCACCAGAGCCAGCACCAGCAGCCCCAGAAACAGAGCCCACCCCCGAACCAGAACAAGTACCAGCACCTGCACCATCCCCTGCCCAGCCGTCTATTCCGAGGTCCCCTGTAGCCGAACCCATCATTAGCACCAGCTCAGACTCGCTATGGGACCCCGTCTCAGAGGACGACTTCGTGGCGCAGCCTGCCGCCCTTTCTGTTGTACCGCCTTCCTCCAGCACCGATTATGTGACGGATTCTTCAGAGGAGGAGGCGCATGGTACAGCAGCTGCGTCCAGCTCAGAGGACATATAGAGCTGTAGGGGGGGCGCATTTTTTTCCTTTCGGGTGGTGTCTTTTTCTTTTATATGCTGAACATTATTCGATATTATGTTGTTATATGTGTGCTGAACTCTTGTGCTACATATTTTGTGTCCCTATGCTTGATTGCGCTGCTTCGACTATATGTTCTTAGTTTTTATGTTCTTTATTTTGCTTGCATGCATGTGCGCATTCTCCGTGCGCTTGAGCTTGAGTCGTGGGAACACGTCTCTGTTTAAGTGTGGGGGGGGGAGCGTTACCTTTACATTTCACGTATTTTTGAGCTTTATAGTGTAGCTGTTTAATTGAAGAAAACAGTAGCAGTAGTGCGCTTGTGTGCGGGTTGCGCATACTGTCAGCTTGTTTTGCGCTATCCATATTGCATGCGCTGCTATCAACTGTTTTAGTAATTTTTTTGTTTTTCTGCTCCTGTTAGTTGGGATATACAGGGGATGTGGAGTTGACAGAAACGCTCTAGAGAGGCGGTTAGTCGTTCGCGCTTCGGAGGTGAGGTATATGGTCGAGAGCGCGAGTGGAGGCCTGTGCTTCGCGACCTTCGGAACAAGAGAGCGCGCTCAGTCACGCAGATGCCGAAGGCGAAATACCCAAAGCGTGGCGAGGTGGGAAAACAGACCACCTTCCCTCTGGAAGTCGAGCTAAGGAAGGCGGGCGCGGGAGTAAACGCGTGCGCCGACCTGCGCAGATAGACCACGGAGGGAGAGCGGGGCGGTGTTCCATAGCTGTTATCCGGAGGCCGAGACTGGAACCGTTCTGGGAAACATAGGAACCATAGACAAAGCTGTACAAAAGAAAAATACAAGCAGATGATATGCGCTACAAAAGAATCAGCATGCGCACAAATAAGCACCAGCGTGCGCAAAGTCCACAAAGAAAATCATCAAAAGGCTTGAGTTCCCAGGCAGTGCGCGGAAAAATCACGCACCGGAAGAAGCTTGCGCTGTTAACCATATACTCATCCTCGGAGTGCGAGCTGACAACCCTATGCTTGTTTAGGTCCTAACCCTATGCTTGTTTGCATTATTTTGTGTACAAGATTACTGGTTTCTAGTGTTTTTGTATTTTAGGGCAAAACGAGGGCCTAAGTCGGATACGCGCTAACAGGCAGCTTTTAAGGAGCGCATCCCACAGCCTGCGGAGCTAGCGGCGCAAACAGAAGAGCTGGCAGAGTCGACCACGGTGCGCTAACCGATTGCGCTAACAAGGAGCAGTGCGCCATGCGCAGATAGTGGTGTTTCCAAATCCTGACACGACCAGATATGGAAGTTGCCAAGGATGAGCCTCTTGAGCAGTATATAAAGAGAGGAAGGACTAAGGTTTGATCATGAGCATCCGACATCATCAGAGACGCAAGATATCAGAGAGAGAGAGCCAGATTCAAAAACACACGAGCTTACTGCGAGGACCTGCGCTAGCCGACTGCGCCAGCCGAGACACTGCAACCTGCACGCACCTGCTAGTTACTGTTTTCTGTGATACTTTAGATATTATTTACTGTTTCTATGATGTTTACTACTAGCATGTCTAGCTAAACGCTTAGTATCGGTTGGGCATGAATCTATGAGTATTTCCTTTGAGACTTGCGCTTAATGCATAGCTTGTTTGCTTATATTAATTCTGTGCACACTGTTGACAGCTAGTTGCATGAGTAGGGGAAGCCTTGAACCGGAATCTTACTCTTGTTACTCGTTTGTTATATGTTAAACTAGTTGAATAGCCTGACGGTGACGACTAGGAGTAACGCGCTAGGATAATCAGTTGCTACTGTGACAGGATTCGTAGCTGCTTAGACTAGTATTAAGAATTAATAGCTCATGAACTTTGACCGGAACATGCGCACATGTTAGGAAGCCTTGATCGGACACTAACATTAGCAAACCAAACTATAGACATTTAGAGTCGAGGATAAGGAATACACTCATGGAGGATTGTCTGCGCCGATACTTCTCATAGTGATAGTACTTAGTCTCTACTGCCTGCGCACGTCTAGTGCAACTCCTGCATTTTACTACTGTTTACTCGCGCATTGCGTAACCCAATCACTCACACCTCCCAGTTTTCGTAAGTGCAGGATTCTAGTTAAAGCTAATCTATTTGCTCCCTGTGGATTCGACCCCGACTTAACCGCTGTACTAAGTGGAAGAGGAAGGAATTAATTTGAACGCGCACAACGACGCGCGCATCACTAAGTCAATTAAACTCAAAGAAAATACTCGAAGCTTAAACCTGTCCTCGGAAGCTGCGTAGGGTCTCAATGTTTGGCAGATTCCGATGAATTCTTGTAAATGCCTCGTCGCTACCTCTCCCGGTATTCCTCCAAATTTGGGTAAGTAATGCACCACAGAAGTCTTTATCTTAAAATCGTCCTCTTCTGCACCAGTATTGATGCATCATGGCTGCTCATTGAAGTCTGGTGCAGACAGCTCTCTCATCGTTGGTTCCGGTCTGTGGGCACGCCTGTATGGCTGATGCCCGTGAGGCTGCTGCTGCACATATTGCTGAGGTGGTGGGTTGGGCTCATTGAAACCTTCTGCTCGTGCCCCTGCATCCCTAGCCTAAAATTCTCTTTCGCGAAGTTCCCTCTGGCGTGCTCTAAATATTCGCTCAGGCTCTTCATAGAATTGTGGAATTTGTTCATCTTGATTTTGTTTGTTGTTTTGGCGGCCATCACCATTAACACTACCTGCGTGCGACATGCTAGAAAGAGCAATTTACCGCAACACAAAAATAACACAAAAAAAAGAATCGAAAACTAAATATTAAAAGAAAAGGAAAAGAAACTCTTCATTGTAGCAGCTCCCCGGAAACGGCGCCAAAATTTGATGCGCCAAACTTGTATTTATATCTCCAAGCTTTAGCTAGTGTACCGGCAAGCAAGGGTCGAACCCAAGAGAACTGACTGTGAAGCGATTCCCTGTAAATACGGAACTGAAGGGGGGTTTTGAGTAAATGGTCGCAAGAACGAATGTAATAAAAGTGTGAATGACAATCGAGAGAATTATTCAGCTCAGGGAATTCAATAGTGACTGTTATCATCGACTTCTAAAGATATGATCCTATTCAAACGTTTGGTCACTCCGGCAAAGGTATTAACCTAAAATATCCCGACAAAGGTGATACTAAGCCTAGATTCTACTACTTGTCTCCACGACAAAGTTTCGACAAGAGTTAATAATCAGAATTGATGAGCAGATAGTTTCACGACAAAGTATACGCTAATCGTGCAATAAAATTCATGCAATTTAAGATCCAGAGTTATGATTGAATAGAAACATGCATTAAATCCAAGTCTCAAACATATATGTCACCAATTGAAAATCCTAAACTGAAACAGAAATTTAGCTACTCATAGTCATAACTGAAAAATACATTAATCTGAAAAGAATAACAAAAATCGTTCGAAATCACTATTCACGGCGGAATAACTGTTCACGCCGGAAATACTGTTCACACCAAAACTCCAAAAATTCTGTCCGGTTCGTCTCCTCCAAACCTCCGTCGCGTCCGAGCTGCTGCGTCGTTGCCCAAACTGCCGTCTCTTCTTTTTCCGAAACCCTAATTGAGATTGGGTTCTAAAAATTGATTTCGGGCCGCGGGCCCAACTGCTGACTTCATCATAAGATGACCGCCCTCCAAGAAGACATTAGCTCGCGCGCCCGGAGAAGACATTAAGTTTCGGCCCGCGGTGCTAATGTTGCCTGCTGGCGCGGTGGTACACTCTGAGTTGCACCTCCTTTGTCGAATTTCGCATTCCGCTCTCTAAAAACACCGTTTTGAGTCTCAAGTCTCTTTTCATGTATTCCGAACTCCTGAAATGCAAACAACACTAAGAAGTAACTGTTCACATAAAAACATGTCGAAATAGTTGGGTTTAAACGGCGAGTCGTATAAATACGCCCCATCACTTCCTAAATTTGATATTGATGGAGCATGAAGTTCCTATTTAAAGGAGGCTGGGCAGAGCAGCAAAGTATCCTTTCAACATAGAATCCAAGCACCTCAAATATTGAAAGAGAGCAGCGTAACATTCAGAGTGCTAGAGCAGAGAGAGTGGATCACCACCGAGAGCAGAACGTGAGCGCATAGCTAAGTGCTTGGACCAAAGGCTGATCGAGGACTTGCAGAGTCTTATCAGAGAAGACCAATTTAGAGCAAAACGTGCTTGTTGGTTGATCAAGGCAGGCGGCGGTAGAGTTGTCGAGTGGAGGAACTCGGACAATCTGCAGGAGGCTAGGTCTAGCTAGTGACATGAGGTCATTGAGCGAGGGGGAGCGTTCCAGAGTGTGCATCGCTCATGGAATAGTTCGATCGGCTCAGCGGAAGCCTTTGGAGCGACGCGGATAGAACGTGCACCAGCTATGTGCTACAGCAGGTGCTATAGGAAGCCTACGAGGACTTTGATTTAATTAGAATAGGCTGAGTCTGTGAGACCAGAGGAGTAGCTAATCTGAATTAATTCGAGTGTGTAGGTGTGTGAGACACAAGTCAGAGCTTGTTCTGATTGTGTGATTGACTAGCCAAGGTTGAGTAGCATAGGTTGCGTTGAGTCGAACAGTGTTGTACGAGAGACCTTTGAGACTAGTGGATTGAGGACTGGAGTACAGTCCTCCCCAGACGTAGGCAGTTGGCCGAACTGGGTGAACAAATCGTTGTTCATTGTTTCATCTTGCTGCACAAGATCCGAGTGTACAAGAGTGTGCTGTAGCAACTGCTTGTACACAATCTGCAACTTAGAGGCACTGTGAAATTTCAACATTCATTCAATCAATCACATGTCCTTAGACTCGTATACATAAGTTATTTGCTGAACATCAAAAAGCAGCTCAAAAGGATGTTGAGAGAGCATTTGGGGTTCTGCAGTCTCGATTGCTATAAATCGGTAGTCATCTCTTGTGTGGGATGAAGATATACTTAATGATTTCACAACATGATTGCTGAAGATGAACGAGACACATATGTACACTATGAAAATACAATACAGTTCAGTAGAAGTACGGGATGTGATGAAGAGTCATTTCATTATTACAATGATCAAATAGTGGATATTAATATTTACTTGGGACATAAGGATGAAATTGAAGATCGATACACACATCTGTCCTTAAAAAATAATTTGGTGACCAATATATGACAGTGATACTAATTAATGCATTTCAATACATAATTTTGGCACTACTCGAATATTTTGTCAAGTAAATGCAAAACTATTTTTTTTTTAAGATTATAACTATTAAATTACAATCCAAATGTATTAATAATATTTTGAATAGTAATTTCAATTATCAAATAACTTTACATATAATATTATGGTATATTGAGAATTAACTTTTTTTAAAAAAAATTTACTAATATAATGACAAGAGATGATGAGAGAGAATGGTATGATCTTTTTTTTTTTTTTTGATTCATTGTTAAAAGAAATATTTGAGAAAAGATTGTACGATGATAAGATAGAGAAAAATTGGCATGATGATCTTTTATTAAAGATCATCGTCAAGGATGCTCTTAAATAGACATAAATAGAAAGATCGTCAGAGCATTCTTGATAATCCATTTGACGACTCAATTTTGTCCCAAAATATTGACATGTGGCCGTGTTTGGGAGGCTGGAAAAAATATTATCACCTGTCATGTTTTGATTGGTCAATAAAATTGAAGCAATTCAAACCTTATAATAGTCATAAATAAAGAATAGTTAGAAACTTTAAAAATAAAATAATTTTCTTGGAGCTAATAAATAGAAATTCAATTTACAAGGTACAAAAATTCTCTTATCTCACTAATTTCTTCTTTAATATCTACGATTTTCATTTTTTTTCAAAATATCAACATAATTATGAATTCTAATCATTTATTATAAAAAAAAACAAAGAAAAAATGCTCCAGAAAACAACTAGTGGAATTGAAACTAAAAATTCTTAGTATCCTCCATTAAAAATTAAAAATTCTTTCCTAAATCAACAAAAAATTTAAAATTCTCCCAAAGGAATCAAAACCTATTATATTATCAATTCCCTAAAGATCCATCTTAACACTTTTCATACTCTACTAAGGAGGAACTTGATCAAGATAATGGTTGTGAGTATGAGGATGATTTGGTGGCCAATATATGATATAAGTTTTACCGTGATGTTAAATTTCTGTTATTTCCAAAATTTTAATTACTTATGCATGATTGTCTCGCTACTCAAATATTTCATCATGAAGATTAATTTTTTTCTAAATTATTATTATTATTAAATTATATCATCTAAAATATAGCCAATCAATTATCCAATTTTAGAAAAAAGAAGTATAGATAAAATAACAAGGATTATGAGAGAATACTTAATGATATTTATCATCATTATGAAGAGGAAAAATAGAACAAAGATTGTGGGATGATGGTGTGAAAATAACTTTATCATTTTGTCACGGCTTTGAAAACAAAAATTAAATAAACTCAAGCGAAAAGCAACAAGCAAAAAATGAAATGGAGCCGTATAAATACTCAAAATGAAATAAACTCAAGTGAAAAGCAGCAAGAAAAAAATGAAATGGAGCCGTATCATCATTTTGTCGCGTTCGCACCAACCAGCCGAGCACCCCAGCGAGACGCATAGCCCTCCAACGCAGCTTGCTCTCCTCTGCTACAGCGTCCAGCCACCACACAGCAAACACCGGCAGCGCAGACCCAAAGAACCATTTGAAAGCTTCTCGATTCTCTCGGCCGCTCTCTGCGATTTCTTGCTTCTTGCTCTCGATTTTTCCCTAAATCCTTTTCTCAGTAATGTGCCCTAGAAAACTAAGTTCTAAAGCTCTATATACAGCCCAAAAACTCTGTGTTTCATCTAAGGGACACTTAAGCTAAACGCAGCCGTATTGGCCCAAAAACTAAAGCCTTAATCACAAAGCTTAGCTCTTAAACAAGCTATACAACTCTGACCAAAAATAACCCAAGCTGGATTACTTTAAAACAATACAGCCTCCTAATCCAAGCTGGGAAAAACAAGAAAGCAAAAATAACCTAAACATGGGTGATCAAGTCCTTTAATAGTAACTTTGATAGCAGAACTGAGTTGGAGAATCTTTCAAGTCTTCATCAGCTTAGATTTTCATCAAGATGGCTCAAGGACATGTAGTTTGTCCCTGCAAAATTTGAACTTATCACTAGGTACAACTTTAGTACCAAAATCAGCAAGATTAAGTTCACCCAAAATTTTCTTAACAATAATTGACTTAGATTCAATTTTATCTCTAATAAATGTAATCTAACATCAATATGTTTAGTTCGTTCATGATATACAGGGTCTTTGCATAAATATAATTCACTTTGACTATCCATATGAACAATAGAAACATGTACAACAAAGCAATTCACTTAGCAGCCATTGGAGCCAAATGACCTCCTTTATTACCTCTGTGGCAGCAATGTATTCTGCCTCAATCGAGGACTGAGCCACAATAGGTTGTAGATGCGATTTCCAAATAATACAATTACCAGCCCACACAAAATAAAAAGCAGAAATAGATTTTATATTGTCCTTATTGCTAGCATAGTCAAAATCAACATACCCAACAATATCATGCATAGAATCATATTCAGAATAAGCCAAACCATACCTTTCAGTACCAGCCAAATATCTCAGCAAGTATCTCATAGCTAACCAGTGTTTTTCACCAGGATTACTCATGTATCTACTCAAAACACTGATGGCAAAAGCCAAATCTAGCCTAGTGCAAAGCATGGCATACATAACTGAACCTGCAGCTACATCATATGGCACATTCATCATTTTATTTCTCTCAGCCTCATTGGTAGGGTAGTCACTATTTGAAAAAAATTAAGTGACCTCCTAAAGGAATGAGGGGAGACTTTGCACCTTTTTTGGAAATTTTTTCTAAGACTTTATTCAAATAATCAGACTGAGGAAAATCTTCCTAGTTTTCCTATCCCTAAAAATGCTCCTCTTTTGCGCATCACCAAGATCCTTCATATCAAAGTGCGACTTCAAAGAATTTTGAATCTCAACAATGTGAGACATAGAATTACAGATCAACAAAATATCATCAACATACAGCAAGACATAAAGGGGTTTCATGGTTTTTATGCCTTTAAAATAGATACAAGTATCATATTTACTCCTAAAAAATTAAGAGACAACATACAAGCATCAAACTTCTTGTTCCATTGTCTAGGTGACTGTTTAAGTCATAAATAGATTTTCTCAGCATGCAAACATGATCAGAATTATTTTTATCAACAAAACCAACTGGCTGTTTCATAAAAATTGTCTCATATAAGTCTCCATGTAAAAACGCCGTTTTTACATCCATTTGTTGAATTTCTAAGTCAAACACAGCAGCCATAGCAAGATTAGTCTCAAAGTCCTATATTTTACCACAAGTGCAAATATTTTAGTATAGTCTACCCTTTCTTTTTTGGTGAATCCTTTTGCAACTAGCCTAGCCTTAAATCTTGGTGGGTCATTCAAGATATTACCCTCCTTGATTTTGTAGACCCACTTACAGTCAATAATTGTCACAATATTAGGCCTAGGAACTAGTTTCCATGTATTATATTCATACATGGACTGGATTTCCTCTACCATAGCTAATTTCCACTCATTAGCTTGATGATTATTTACTGCCTGATTATATGAATCAGGAGTGTGATATTTAATTTTATCATTAGCAATCAAAGCATACTCAACCACACCAAGAAAATTCTCAAACAAGTTAACATTATATTTCTATGGGGAATTCTCATCCTAGGTTGTCTATCCTTTACTAACTGATAGTTAGATAAATCAATATCATCAACAGGAAGCACATCAGCAGGGACAACATCATAATCAATCTCTACATCAACATTATCTACAACAGTAGTATGAGTAGAGCCTTGAGGTGTACTTACCTGTCTCTCATCAGATTGATGAGAGTCAGTGTTACCTTGTGATGGCAGGCTGTTTGAGCCTCCATCATTTACCTCGTTCTCCCCTGCTGGACCAGAGTCAGTCTGATGGAGGAAAAAGGTTCTACATTTCTTCCTCCTCCTCTACTGCCTGGCCAGGTAATTCAGAAAAGAAACCTGCATTTGCTACATTAGTCACGCTTAAAGGCGTGCCTGTAGACTCAAGAGAAGGCAGTAGATTAGTCTTAAAATGAATTCTGATTCATGAAAAGTCACTGACCTGGAAGTTATTACTTTATAGCTCCCTGGTTGAACAACTAGTAGTTTATACCCCTTCACACCTTAAGGATATCCCAGGAATACGCACTTTTGAGCCCTTGGTTCCAGCTTTCCTCGAGAAATTTGAGCAAAGGCTGTACATCCAAATGGCCTCAGGTGAGCGGTCTTGAAGGCAACAGCAGATGAAGGACTTCTGTTTATCAGGTATGCCGCCGTAGTAACAACATCTCCCCACAATGAAGATTCGAGGCCTGAACCGATCAACATACACCTTGTTCTTTCAATGAGAGTTCTGTTCATCCTTTCTGTTATCCCATTTTCTTGAGGCGTGCCAGGTACAGTTCTATGTCTTCTCACCCCATTTTCAGCACAAAAATCATCAAGTGGCTTGTTACAAAATTTAGTCCATTGTCTGTTCTCAGGCACTGCAGTTTGTGTTTGGACTGAGCTTCCACCATTTGAAGCTTTGGAAAGCTTCATCCTTGGTTTTTAGCAGATAAATCCATATCTTTCTGGAAAAATGGTCAACTAAGGAGAGGATATAATTTTTCCCACCAGCTGTTGACACCCTTGCTAGCCCCCATAAGTCTGAATGCACATATTCCAGAGGCTTGGCAGCTACAAATGTTGATCTCCCAAAGCTGTGAGCCGTCTTCTTTCTCATCACGCATCTTTCGCAGAAACCCAAATCAGCTGGTTTAAACTTAATTACCCCTGATTTAAATAGCTAATATAGCCCCTACTTCCCAATGTGCCCAAGCCTGCTATGCCAAATTTTTGTCTCCTTCAAAGACTGAGTTTCAGAATGCGAGACATTTATTTCTGGTGAAGTGACTACATAATAGAGTCCTCCTCTATTCTCTTCCTTTATCAGCACCTTCCCACCTCTGAAAACCTCTCTTATGCCCTTCTGAGTAACAATTCTGCATCCTAGGTTATCAAATTCTGATTCTGGCAACAAATTTCTCCTCAAATTTGGTACCCATCTGACCTGTTGCAAAATTCTTGTCACCCCATCATGCATCTTCAAGGGAACTCTCCCTATTCCCTTAATTTGGAGAGAGGTATGATCTCCCAGCATCACTTCTCCCCCATTTCCAGATTGAAAAGAGCTGAATAAGCTCCTTTTTGGTGTGGCATGCATTGTGCAGCCAGAATCCAAAATCAAAGAGTCACTTCCTTGTCCTCCAACAGCTACCAATAGCTCATTACAGTGTGTGAATTCTTTTCACACACATTAGAAAACCCCCAATTGATTTTAGGAGCATCTTTACTAGACTCTTCCCTTTTCTTCTTGAAGCAATCTTTAAAAAAATGTCCAAGCTTGTTGCAATAGTAGCACTTCACAGATGCATTGGCTTTCTTGTTTGGCTTGTCTTCAGGCCCTTCTTTGCTAGAGCCCTTATTCTTTCCTTCGAATTTTCCTTTACCCTTAAAGACCATCACTTCAGGTTTGCCACTGTCATTTTTCTGGTCATTCTTCACTTTGTAGACTTTTAGGACTCATTCTTTTGAATAATTGCTTCAGTAATTCTTCCCAATGTCAATTCATCCTTTCCAAACTGGATGACATCCTTCAAAGTGTCAAATTGTCCAGATAATGAATTCAGCAGTATAACAGCCAAGTGATCTTCCTTGATATCATCTCCACACCTCTTTAAATATTGGGTCAGCTTCAGAAAACGGTCCAAATTCTCCTGAATTGTTGAGGTTGTATCCATCTTGAAGGTAAACAGTCGGCTGAGAAGTGAAATTCTATTTGGCAGAGACTTTGTCAAATAAATCTTGTCCAGGGCTTCCCACAGCAGTTTTGGATCAGTAATGTTCACCACCTGCCTAGCAACATCATCGGTGAGCCTTATCATTATTTCTGAATGTGCCAGCTCACTCATGTCTTTCTTGGCAACATCTGAGGTTGGGACTATCCAATCTTGGGCCACTGCCCTCCAACATTTCTCTCTGATTAGAATAGCCCTCATCTTAACTTTCCACATGGAAAAAGTCATATTGCCATCAAACGGTTTGAGTCTTATATCGGCCATAGTTAGTTGAAAAAATAGTTCCACTGTATCTAATTTTTCACTAACTATTTTATTTGCAGTGAAAGACAAATAAAAGCACAGTATCAAACAAATCAAGAATACGATAGTAGACCCGTCAAGCCTCAACGTCTACAGAGATGGAGCAACAAGGGTCCCTATTCAATTGTAATTATATATATATATTCATTTTTATAACTCAAAAAGAGACAGTTACAAAAGAGAGCTCAAAGCCAAAAGGGAAAGACGGAGCTAATCGAAGTCTTTTCTCAATAAAAATTCGTCTGCCAATGCCTTCTGAGAAACAAAAGACAACTTCTGCCTCAAAATGGAGACCGCTGCCGGCGTATCCATACTCTTAGCCTCCGCCCACCTCGCCGCCACTGTCCTGATCAGGTGATCCGCCCTCGCTCCGAAACCTTCTACAGATTCCATGATGAAAGGCTCGAACATAAGATCATTGGCTGAACAAAAAGCCCCATACTTAGAGATCTTCCTCTCCAATGATCTCCTAGCAGCCTCTCCTGACCCTCTCCCTGCCTCTCCTCCCACAAAAGGAGAGACAATGGATACATCCACACAAAGATCCCTCCCTGCATCCCAAGCCGGAACTAAAATGTCCGCTGGCTTCTCTCCCCCATCGAGAAGGCCAGCCACCTCCAGCCTAGGCCTCAAATTAGCCTCTCTAAAAAAGGTGTATAACGCATCTCTCACCTCATTATGCCTTCGAATCCTCCTCCCACCCCCCGGACAATGGGAATCGTGATCCCCCGCCGCGTCTGACGTGTGAAACCACCGACAGGCCGTACAAGCCCGGGAAACTGCAAACACATCGTGTTCAGTACGGTACCTGAGGGCCAAGCGATATGCCGCCGGGCTCATATGAAGCCTAGAGAAAGGCGTAGGTATCGCTGTGGTCCAAATACCACTCCCCGACGCAGAAACAGCATCCACCAGAGTACTCACCCGGACCCCTCCCTGCCCCTTGATCTCTACCCTGCTGACTTCCGCAGCCAGGGAGGTAAGCCATTGTTGTGGCTTAGCCTTCGACCTAAGCTCATCCAAACCAACTGGTGAGGTAGGACGAAATCTCAAATTCCACCTCTCAAGCAAAACTCCGCACCTGGACGAAGAGAATGAATCCTTAGTAAGCATCTCCCACAAACCTCCAGCCTGCACCAAGGAGGCCACTGCAGCTGAGAGAGCCACATCGCTCCCCACCGGAATTCCAAGCCCACCAAACTTAAGAGGTAAACCCACCAATCTTCTTTTCTCCATCGTGAAACCCGTGTTCCATATATGCACCAAACTCTGATGCACTGCTGTGTCGAAAGAGCGAATCGACTCCTCAATCCAATCGGGTGGTGAACACCGCAAATTATACATCATCTTCGGCATGCCTACGCAGACGTGCAAAAGCAACAACTCCAGCTGCGGATTATCCAACTTAGACACCTCAGTTAGAATGGCCTGAATGCCTAGAACTCTCTTCCCCACCACCCCCATCGGTCCTTCTCCCATCCGCTGAAATAGGATTACCCAAAACAGATAAAGCCGAGGAGTCCGAGACCACAACCCCGTCTGGCACCTCCGGAGGCCGATTCCTGCCACCCCTTGTCCACCACCATAAGGACTTGCTATGGTTCACCACCAACCCAAGCCGTGGCCCCGAATCCCGAATGACCCCAAACGCCATCGACAAATCCTCTCTATGTCCCATAAATATACCATCGTCCAGGTACCAAGCGTTGAGCATCAAACGAGGACACAACTCTCCAATCCGACAAAGCAAAGGCTGGAAAGCGACGGCAAAAAGCAAAGGCCCCAAAGGATCGCCTTGCTGCACCCCCCGACAACTAAGAATGGTCGACTCTCCAAAAAAGAGCAAATCTTGAGACTCATAACAATACTCAACCCAAGCGCTCAGCGATGGGAGATGCAGCCGCACTCCTTCCAAGAAAACCTCTCTACTGACCAGATTAAAAGCATTTGTGAGATCCACCTTCAAAACGCCTAGCCCCTCATCGGCTGAATGCTTCCCCATCAAGTGGTTTAAAGAGTGTGTAATAGCCTCTGCTGCCCCTCTCACTCCCACCCCCAACTGAAAAGGCAACAAATAAGTCGTCGTTGAAGCTCTAACAGCACTCAGAGCCACCCTCGACGTAAGACGCCGCCAAACCTCTCCCACAGCGACCGGCCTAACCCCTCCTCCAGGTTTCGTAAGAGGAATAATTGGAGCACTCATAAGAAGGGGAGCCAAACTAAGAGGCGCTCTCCCACTGAGCAAAAGCGCGACATGGGCTATCAAAACTCTCTGCAACAGAACCTCCTCCACCCGACATGCGACCCGTTGAACCATATCCAATAACAGCTGCGCCTTAAGCCCATCCCGCCCCCCGATGGAACCGCTCCGAAAAGAAAGAAGAGCCCGCGACACCTCCTCCCAAGAAGGCACAATTGAATCAGGAGACAGCTCCGTGGGAATCCATGGAGGTGGAGCCTGCGGGTGCTTATGGACGAGCTCATCCATCACCTCTTGAGACCGCGGCAATTTCCCTCCATTAACCTTCCTCTGGTCTTCCTCCGAAAAAACTGGCACCCGCCTCACAGACGCCCCCAACCCCAAAGCCTCCTGCCAAAGACGACGCTGACCGTCCCCTCCCCCTCCCCACACCTCTAATCTACGAGCCACCAACTCGGCTAAGGAGACTCCATCCATATCTTCTTTTTTGATTGATCGAAGAACTGATACAACAAAAATCTGCATGATCCCCCACGGTTAAGGTCACCAGGAACCTCATTAACCGCTTTAATTGCTTCGACATAGCACTTATCCACCCCTCTCCTACAAGCTCTTGGAATGAAGTTCAGGGTTGGGATCGCTGCACACCTCAATTTCTTGAGAACCTCGGGATCTTTGTCAACAGGGTCAAAACCACCGGGAACCTCCCCAAGGACCGTAAGGTCCTGCTGCACATCTATCACCTCCCTCAAAACCGGCATTGCCGATCCAGTCGGCATGCTAATCGACAACTCCTCGGAACCAACGAAGGTGGCCCCACAACCGCAGCCTCGACACCGCGTCCCCACGCTGTACGTCTTACTGCACCGCTCGCACAACCATCTCCCATGTCCACGAAGGTGCTGAACTAACTCCACCAGCCCCCTACCCGACAGGCATTCACTCCGCGACCTTCTCAAGTGGAAAGATATATGATCCCGCAAATCACTACTACCCCTCATATTCACGCCAAATCTAGAACAAAATGAAAAAGGACACTTCAATCCAGGCCCAAACCGCCCAATACGTCATTAACAAGAGCACTATCTTGAGACTCCATCTCATTCCACAGCTTTCTTAAACTATCAATTGATTTTGGTGTCTACTCCAGAAACTTTACCTTCTTCCATTCTCAACTTCGATACTTCAACCACGGCTCCGAAAATTTCAGCAAGTATGAATTTGTACACTGTGAAAATATTCGATTCTTTACCCGCTCAGAGCTAAATTTCAAGATCTCAGCAACTTAAATCCACGGCTCCTTTGTCAAATTTCAAGTCTGAGGTTGTCTTCTCTTCTCTGCTGGACTCATTGTTGGCTGGCCGGCTGGCTCCGATGGAGCTCAGATCTGGGGAGGACCAAATCCGAAAATAAGAGAGAGAAGGAGATGATTTTGAAACTCGTTAAACAGCTTGCAGCTATTCTCCTCTCATCCACTGTTCTCACGAGACTCTCAATCACGCCACTTGCCCACTTTCCCTCCTCTATAAAACCCTAATCAATCCTCACCCAATCCACAACTTTTACCAGTCGGAGAAGTTGAGCAGTGATGAGCAGACAGAGGAGGATGTCGGAAGCTTATCCGATACATTATTTGCGGCACCCAGGACCACTGACATCATCTCAATGTCTTTCTTTCAGCCTGCCGGAGAAGAGAGAAGCACCTAACGAAGCTCTAAACAATCAAGAAAGCAATCACATCAATAACAAAGACTATTGTAATCAATAATGTGCTCAAGAACCCGCCAAGACTCAATGTCTTCAGAGATGGAGGGGCAACGGTTCTGAGTCAATTCAGCAACAAGATTCATCAAAACTTCACACAGAAATCACAATAATCACTTAGAGGCTCTGATACCACAATAAAATTGTTGTTTTGTGCAATTAAACTCAGTTTCATGCAAGAACAATTATCCCAGTTCAGTCAAGTACCAAACAAAAGCAAAAACACACGGAGCACGTAGAATTGTTTACGCAGTTCAGGCAAAGCCCTACGTCTGCGGAGTCTCGAGTCCGAGGACACTCAACCAAGAACAAGATCACCAGTTCGGTCCAAGACGATTACAAGCCACACAACTCTAATCAATACCAAATACAGCAGACTACAACAAGAGAAGAAGATGAAACTTCCCTGAAGTTGAGAGACAGCCTCGGCCTTCTTTTGGTCGCCTTCGCACCAACCAGCCGAGCACCACAGCGAGATGCACAGCCCTCCAACGCAGCTTGCTCTCCTCTGTTATAGCGTCCGGCCACCACACAGCAAACACCGGCAGTGCAGACCCAAAGAACCACTTGAAAGCTTCTCAATTCTACCGGCCAGCTCTCTGTGTTTTCTTGCTTCTTGCTCTCGATTTTTCTCCAAAACTTTTTCTTAGTAATGTGCTGTAGAAAACTATGTTCTAAAGCTATATATACAGCCCAGAAAACTATGCGTTTCATCTAAGGGACACTTAAATTAAACGCAGCCGTTTTGACCCAAAAACTAAAACCTTAATAACAAAACTTAACTCTTAAACAAGCTATACAACTCTGACGGAAAATAACCGAAGCTGGATTACTTTACAACACCGCATTTTCTGCGATAGTAATCCTCTTGTTGTCCGGATCATATTTATTTAAATAGTAAAGTAAATTCAGCGTCTTGAACCTCTCTGTCACTCTAAGAAATTACATTTCATTTGCAATTTGCGTACATCTCAAAAATGCCGCGTGTAAGAAGATGAAAAGTCAAATATCGCCACGTGTCACGTCCGTTCACATCTCTTGGCCACGTGTTTCATCTTCCCCAAATACCTCTGTTTTCCACCACCTTAACATCTTCGCCATCATACTTTCTCATCGCTCATCTTCAATGGCTATCTCCACGCTCCGCCTCAGCCCAATTTCCACTCACCACCATCGCCATCATCTCCTCCGCCAACAAACCCACACGCACCAACGCCTTAAGCTCAACTGCCACACCTCGACGACTAAAGATTACAAGCTCCAATGGCAGCATGAGCTCACCACCTCCTTCCCATCCCGCCTCCTATCCGATCAAATCCTCTACACCGCCACTTCAAACGAAACCGAAGAAGACGAGATTTTTCAGGATCTGGTGGACAGGCGGTGCGTGGACAACATGAGGATGCTGATAATCGACTCTGTCCAGAACGCCAACGCAGGGCATCCTGGAATGGCGCTCGGGATGGCGGAAGTAGCCTACGTGCTGTACAGACATGCGATAAGGTACAATCCGAGAAACCCCAAGTGGTTTGATCGGGACAGGTTTGTGCTCAGCGCTGGACATGGTTGCTTGCTGCAGTATGTTTGTCTCCATCTTGCTGGATTCCAATCTGTTCAGGTCTCTGTTTTTCAATGTTGATGCTCATTTACTCATTTTTAGCTAGAAAATATTCGTCGCTAAAAGTATGATTTCCTCGCTATAAATGTTATTACTTACGTTGTTGATTTCGTTGCCATAAATACTTGCAGCCCTGGTTTTAGTCTTAGGATCACCCTTGTGTTTGTGTGTTTTTTTTAAATAATGTCGGTGCAGATTGAGGACTTGAAGCGGCTGTGCAAGCTTGGAAGCCGCACGCCTGGGCACCCGGAAAATGTGGTGACCGGGGGCATTGAAGTCACAACAGGTGCGCAACAATCATAGTAAACGGTTACAAGTAAAAAAAAAAAACAGCAAACGCAGATAGTTCAGTGGCTAAAAAATTCTGTTACTTTGGTTTGAGTTAAGGCCCTCTCGGACAAGGCGTGGCCAATGCGGTTGGTCTAGCACTAGCTGAAGCACATTTAGCTGCAAGATTCAATAAGCCTGATGCGGTAATTGTGGATCACCGAACGTAAGTGATTTTCAATCTTCTCAACTTTGCTGGTCAGTCTGTCTATCATTAGCTAAGCAAGTTGCTGACATTGAATTGTAATTGTGTGCACTGAGCTAGATATTGTATTATGGGTGATGGTTGCGCGATGGAGGGGATAACTCAAGAAGCTGCGTCTTTGGCTGCACATTGGAAACTCAATAAGCTTACATTAATTTACGATGACAATCTTAATACAATTGATGGTCGGACGAGCCTAACCTTTTCTGAGGATATTTCTAAGCGGTTTGAGGCTCTAGGGTGGCACGCCATCACAGTCCACGACATACACGAGAATATTGGTTCTTTCAGGAGGGCACTGTTAGAGGCTCATAGTGAGACGGAGAGGCCTACTTTCATCAGAGTACGCGAAAGTTACATCTTGAGGTACTTGTTCAAATAAATAGGTTGTTGCCAGAAATTGATAGAATTATTGTTTTGCCAGGTAAAGACGCTGATAGGAAAATTATCGTCGAAAGAAGGAACATCAAAGGCGCATCATGGGACTTTTGATGACGAAGATATGAAGAAAATGAGAGCCATGGTGAATTGGAGTGACCGGGAGCCGTTCCACGTGATCCCTATGGTCTACAGGTTTGCCGGTCTCTTTATTGTCGTTAAACTTGAAAGGTAAATGATATCTACTGGAATTTTGGTACACAGAGAGATGCAGATGCAAGCGGAAGAAGGTGAAATACGAGAAATGAAGTGGTACTCTAAGCTTCATTACTACGAAAACAAGTATCCACAGGAAGCTGTTGAGTTCAAAAGTCTACTCTATGGAGGGCTCCCTCCTAGCTGGGAAAACTCATTACCGGTAACAGCCCCCACCTCATTTAGTGGAGTTCAGGAAAAGATGCTTACTAATCGGGTATCGATGATTTGCAGACATGGTCGGTTTCAGATCCAGTGGATGCCACCCGAGGGTATTCTGAGAAGTGCTTAAACCAGATTGCAAAAGTGATTCCAGGGCTAATAGGCGGAAGTGCAGACTTGGCATCCTCCAACAAAGCCTACCTCCACGGATATGGTGATTATCTGCCAGATACACGGTGGGGGAGAAACATAAGATATGGCATCCGTGAACATGCAATGGCCGGGATCTCTAATGGGATTGCGCTTCACGGAAGTGGGCTAATCCCCTTTGCAGCCACTTTTCTAGTCTTCTCTGATTATATGAAGAACTCAATTAGGCTATCTGCACTCAGCCATGCGGGTGTTATCTACATTCTGACGCATGACTCGATTGGTTTAGGCGAGGATGGTCCAACTCACCAGCCAGTGGAGCAGCTCTGTGGTTTACGAGCCATTCCAAGGCTATTAGTGTTTCGTCCTGGCGATGGAAACGAGACGGCAGGAGCGTACAAAGTAGCAATTGCAAACCGAGATAGGCCTAGTGTGATTGCACTCTCAAGGCAAAAACTGGCTGCCAACTTGGAAGGAACATCTGCTGAGGCGGTCGAAAGAGGCGGATACATAGTAACGGACAATTCAACCGAAGATGCACCTGAGCTTGTACTCATCGGAACAGGCTCGGAGCTGTGTCTGTGCGAAGCAAGTGCTAGAAAGCTGAGGCAGGAAGGGAGGGTGGTGAGGGTGGTTTCACTCGTCTGCTGGGAACTTTTCGACAAGCAGCCCAAAGGGTACAAGGATCAAGTACTGCCACCAAATGCGACAAAGCGTGTGAGCGTGGAGGCTGGCTCTCTCATTGGCTGGAGGGAATATGTAGGAACAGAAGGCGTGGTGATTGGGGTGGATGATTTTGGAACAAGTGGAGCTTACTTGGATACATTCCAAAAATATGGTTTCACAGAAGAGAACGTCACAAGGATAGCAAGGTCTCTATTATCCTAATACATAAAGTATAAGCGCCGGCCGCCCTACGCTACATGCGAAAGAGGAGCTTCCCTTGCACATGTTCTCATTCCAGCATTGGAGATGCAGCTTCAGATCTCAATGTATGTTTGTTGTTCGACTTCATCAATTTGTCTAATTCAAAACAACAGTCCTTCAATAAAGAAGTTAAACTAGGCGGATTGAAAACTGCGAGGACTGAATAAAAAATTAACAAGTCCTGGGAAAGTAAAAAGATGTCCACTGATTGTAATTTAAAATAGAAAGGGGACATTTTGGAAATTATGTGAATCTCTGTGCAAGTAACAAAAACATCAAGGGCATCGGTGGATATTCAGGAAGCGCATACCCAGCGCAAGTTGCCATGGCCGCCAGACGATTACTCTCTCACTTTCTAAGAAGCCAGCTTCAGCCTTCCATTCGTGTCGGTCAGTATTCATCATCAGTTTCTACTGTTTATATTATTTGCAAATTAGGGTTTCGATCAATTTATTTTTTCATTTGCTTACTGATTTTTTTTACCGGAGAAAGAGGGGTTTGTAGATTCTTTAGTGCTGTGTGATGAGGATATGTGGCGGAGTTGTTGATATTTTGGAAACCGTGATTTGAATGTAGTTTGTACCCGGACACATTTGAATATGTTGGGTCGAATGATTTCTGTTGTAAGAACATGGTAGCTTTTGCCCTGTTTTTTTTTTCAGAATAGTTAGACAAGATTATGAATCCTTTGGTTATGGAAACTTTTTTGAAGCACACCGAATTTGAAGTTATGATTAATGGGAGAAGTCCATTATTTTTTCCAGATGCTTTGGAATAAGAGAAAGCTACCATTTCTTGCTGATGCATAGATGGACTGTTCTTGTTGCTGCTGTGGTTCTGGAGTTTAGGCATTTTATCAGACCTTAGGATCTGGTTACGAACTTGTGTAGTTGCTGCTTCTTGCATATCCTGTGCATTACAGATTATCGAGTGTTCACATAGTTTGCATGTTAATGGAGATAGTGAAGAGTTTATTGGTCAAGCGGGGAGTGTGTATATTGTAGGCTGTGTATGAGGACTTTTATTGCTGTGTTATGAATGTGAAAAATGATTATATGTACTTCTTGTGCAGTCCTGATGTTTCATTAAATGGATCTGCAGATACATCCTTGAAAGTTTCCACATCAACCAATACCACATTTACCCGAAATGACTTCCTCAAAAGAAGCATGCAGTCGGAGGCTGAGAAAATCAACCAACAGACCGAACCAAATGAAAGCCATGAAGTCCCATGTGGAGCATCACCCCCTAGCTCATTGCAGCCTCCTGCCACAGACAAAAATCCTGTTCTCGAAGTTGCTGGTGTTTCCAACTTAAAGCCGTCCCCAAGGCATGATCTAGCGGCTATGTTCACTTGCAAGGTCTGCGAAACTAGATCTATCAAGACATTTTGCCGCGAGTCGTATGAGAAAGGCGTGGTAGTGGCTCGCTGTGCAGGGTGCAGCAATCTGCACTTGTTAGCTGACCGTCTTGGTTGGTTTGGTCAGCCTGGAAGTATAGAGGATCTCCTTGCTGCTCGTGGTGAAGAAGTAAAAAAAGGCTCCGTGGATACACTCAGCCTAACTCTGGAAGATTTAGCAGGAACGAAGTCATCACCTGAAATCAGAGAATAATACTCAGATTTTGAACCATGGAATGTCTTGCTGCGCCACAGATCCTACCTGTCCAACTGCTGATTTCTCCACAGGCACTCGTTTTAACCATAATCTCTATTTATCTATCAACTTTACTCACGGCGGCGAGTAAAGTTGAACCTCACGTTTTAATGCCACTACTTTTGTCCAGTTTTTTTGTACTCGGGGCGAAACTCCGCGCATGCCGCTACTTTTGTATCCTCTTCTTCCCACACTAATCAGTTAGCAGTTAAACAGCTTTCCAATGAGAAGATCAACGGAAAGTCATTTAACAGAATTTGTCTTCGGAAGTTTTAGAATCTGCCATAGCTTCAATTTTTTTTGTGTGAATCTATTATCTTTTTTGGAAAATCACTGTAAGAATAATTTTTCAGAAAAACAACCTTTTAGAAACGCGACTATAGGTGAAGATGAGTTTCAGAGAGCAGAGCTTAAATTCATTAATAACCGCTTAGCTCTAAAGTGATTATTTTTGAATTTGCGATAAGTGGCTATTAGTTTTAGATGCACTTAATTCAAATTTGCATATTTTATAACTTGATTTGGATTAAAATTTACACTCATGAGATGAAAACAAGAAATGAAAGCATAAAATGTTTAATAATGATTCATAAAAAAAGATCATAATAAGCATGTTGACGTGTCAATCATGCCTTAAAATATGAAATGTCATACTCATACTTCTGACCACAATATCTTTGATAGCACCCAAAGAAAGTTTAACTTTTTCTTAAATAATATCGATAACCTCCGTGGCTACGAAATTCTTACTAAAATGAACATTATTCTTCATAATAACATCAGAGTCACATATGTGTGGGGATCTCGTATATTTGCTTTTCTTCACTACTCGCACATGTCATGGACATTTATCTTTTCCATCTCTACAATGTAGTAACAAACCTTTTGGATCTGACTTGTACGTTTGCTATTCAACCTGATTAATATTGAATATCTTTGACATGCATATGTCACCGCTTTTTTACTCCTAAACATATTTTCTTTACCAATTGAATTCATATCAATTCCAAAATTGTCTATCATAATTCATGAATGACGTCATCATTCATCCAAACAGAACATCATTAATAATTGCCGGGAAATCCCATATAACAGTAGATTCAACCTCATCATCCCTCCCACCCATATGTGTTTCCCATCTACATTATCTTTCCCAACCTTTTTAAACATTTCAAGTTCGTCTCTGTTGTACTCGTCAATTACGGAAATGTCAAATGTGTCCATCGTTGACATTAACATACCGTCTAACTCATGATTTCCCATCGACATTTGATCTCAATGATAATGTAATCAACTAATTAAATTTCAAATTAGCATATAAATCAAATTAACAAACATGAAACCCTAACCAAATTCCAGCCGATTCTCTCAACGCATCATAAAATCGATTTCATTCATTCACAGCAAACTGAATATAAGATTTCACCTATATCTAAACATCAAATCCCAAGCCACCAACAATTTCAATTTTACCAAACCTAAAAACTTCTATTCCAAACAACATTCATATAACCCGAATTCCAAATTACTACAGAAAGTAGATCAAATTCACCTAAATAAAGAAGAATTTCGGATGAAGGAAATGTGATAAGGATTTCGGTCGAAGCAGGACGGATTGGCGGCGTCGTGTGGTTGGGAGCTACGCAGGAGGGAAGAAGGGAACTGAGGGAAAGAAGAAGAAGAAGAGCTTGATGCTGCAATTCACTTCAAACAAAGCCGTCTTTAGTAAAGACGGTTTTTGTTTGAATATAGGGCCAAATGCACGAAAACCCCCCCATTAAGGGTCTGTTCTTTAGAGCTGAACTTATACTTAACTAAACTTAAGTACTTAAGTTAAATACTGTAACTTTGTGGTAGTGCAGTAGTGGTAAGGTTGGGGTGGTGGTGGTAGTGGTAGTGTAGTGATGATGGTTTAGTGATGGTGGTGGTGATGTAGTAATGTTACGTTGGGAGTGATGGTGTAGTAGTGTGGTGGTGGTGTGTTGATGTAGTAGTATTATGGTTGGGGTGCTGTAGTAGTGTTATGGTTGTGGTGATGTAGTAATATGGTGTGGTGGTGTAGTAATGTTATGGTTGTGGTGATGTAGTAGTGTTATGGTTGGGGTGGTGGTGTAGTAGTGTGATGTGGTGGTGTGGTAGTGTTATAGTTGGGATGATGATATAGTGATGTAGTAGTGTTATGTTGGGGTGGTGGTGTTATGGTGGTGTAGTAGTATTATGGTTGTGGTGGTGGTGTTGTGGTGGTGTAGTAGTGTTTTGGTTGAGGTGGTGGTGGTGGTGTGGCGATGCAGTAGTATTATGATTAGGGTGATGGTGTTGTGGTGATGCAGTAGTGTTATGTTTGGGGTGGTGGTGTGTGGATGAAAGAGATGATGAATAATGGTAGTGGTGTTGTTATGATGAAGATACTTAGTTGTACTGAACTTAACTTTAAGTACTGAAAATTTAAGTTGTAAAGAACAGGCTCTAAGTCAATAGCCGCTTTTGAAATGAACAATTATTAATGAATTCGAACTCAGTACTTTCTAAACTTATCTTCACCTATAGTCGTATTTACAAAAGGTGGTTTTTCTGGAAAACAAGAGCGACTTTGAGTAAACATGGGAGCCACATATTGAAAATTTTGAAAATCACTCTCGTCAAAAGTAATTTTCTAAAAAAGATACAGATTCACACAAAAAAAACTTGATGGATTTTAAAACTCAACTTCCAAAGATGGTAGTTCAAATAAAATTTCCATTTAACAGCTGAAGAAATTGTTTCAGTTGAAGAAGTCAGAGCTTCAAGGAGACGAAAGAATAGCACGGAAGTTATAGATTTAGCAGTGACTTGTAAAGATCTATCGAATACTGGTTTCGTCGCTAAATTCACCATAGAAATAACAATCTTATATATTTTCAGGGGTTAGATATCTCAAACGCAAGAACAGAAAGGAAGACGAGCGATAGAGAGAGAAGGAGCTATGACGTCAGCTGCTGCGTGTCCGCCCTCGCTCTCCTCTCGCCCTTTTCTCGTCAAGTCTTCTACTTCCATGGCTCTTCTGGGCCCATATTCTTCCTCACCCAGAACCCTATCCCATAGTAGACCCTGCTCTGGAATCAGTTTCTTATCAATCTCTATATCAAGGAAACCCCACAGGAGCCACTTTCAAGGTGACTCCTTTTCTTTCAGTTTCGTTTATGGTTATCTGATATTCTCTTTCACCCTTGTGGTATTTTTTGTGATGATGTTGTTTGGTAGTAGTTACTTTGATTTTTGGGTTTTAGGCGGTTTTGAATTTTTCTTACTGACATCTTCAGGGTTCATATTTTCCCTTTCTCACTGATTCAATTATCCTCAATTTATTACAACTATATTGGGTTTAGCCTTAAATTATATTGTTTTAGGATTATGGGTTCTATGCTGTCTCTTATCAAAGGTTTTGTTGAGAAATGGTGTATGAATTTGTTTACTGGTTATAAGTCTGAATGGTTTATCTTTTCTGCATTATGAATCAAACGATTTAGAATTTAGTTTGTTGTATTTTATATATTTTTCGCCTGTCATGGTGCACTGTGAGCAGTGAAATCAGTGGTTGCTCCAACTGAAAGTCCAACTGAGTTTGACGAAATGGCCTCTGGGACCAAGCGTAAGTATTATATGCTAGGTGGCAAGGGAGGAGTTGGAAAAACAAGCTGTGCTGCTTCATTAGCAGTCAAATTTGCAAATAATGGACATCCAACTCTAGTAGTTTCAACTGACCCTGCACACTCGCTAAGTGATTCCTTTGCTCAGGTTTGTGTGCCTCCTTGAGGCTGTCTCAGTCATGGGGTTGTCAATCTTCGCAGGTTTGTATATACAGAACTAATTGTTCCTTGTGTATTCTTTTTCTATAAAGAACTTGACTGGAGGGAATTTAGTTCAAGTCGAAGGCCCAGAAGCACCCTTGTTTGCCCTCGAGGTTGGTGGTAGAAATCATTTTCTTATCCACTTAAAAAATAGGATTTTGGTTTTGCTTTGTTGAGCCTCCTTTTTTATTATTGGACTACAAAGTATTGAAACTAGTTACTTTTGGCAGATAAATCCTGAGAAAGCCAGGGATGAGTTCCGTGATGCTAGTCAGACAAATGGGGGCACAGGGGTCAAGGATTTCATGGATGGGATGGGTCTGGGAATGCTTGTCGAACAGGTGCTACAATTTTTCTATGATTCTGGTGATGAGCTGAAAGCATTACAAAATCAATTACTACAAAAACATTAAGTTCGCCAATCGACCATTTCTTATGAACACTATTGGCTTCTGTTAACCTTTAAAACTAAATTAACTATATATATTTTTTGTATCTGTTTTCTATATTCGATAATGTACATATTGCCTTTTATCATCTTTATATGACAATATTAATCTAACCGGTTCTTCATCTCTTCTTGTAATAAGTTAGGAGAACTAAAGTTAGGAGAGCTTTTAGATACTCCTCCTCCTGGTCTTGATGAAGCCATTGCGATATCTAAGGTAGGCTTTCTCAATTCACATATTTTGTACTTCACACTTCACAGTTTGGTTTTTGTTTAACTGGCTTCAACACTTTTTTACAGGTTATGCAGTTTCTTGAATCTCAAGAGTATAACATGTTCACCCGAATAGTTTTTGATACTGCACCTACCGTGAGCAAAACTTCACTTGAGAGTAATTTAAATTGGAAACTAACCAGCAATCATAATTTTGTGTTTACGTTTTTCTCCTTGTCTATAGGGTCATACATTGAGGCTTCTGTCACTGCCAGACTTCTTAGATGCTTCCATAGGGAAAATCTTGAAGGTAAGAGTCTTAACTAACATGTCCAAATATTTTTGTCTGTCCTAACAAAATGTGTTATTTTATGCTGTACTTGTAAATCAAAGATGAAAACCACTTGGGTACAAATCACGTTATTTTTGGTCATTTGTTATCCTTAAGTTGACGCAGAGATTCGAGAGTTATTTCCTACCCCTCTATACAGCTTAACTTCGATGCATGTGTTTCAAACCGGACTGATAAATTATGAGAGGGAAAAATAAAGAAAAAATGTTCACGGGCCAAGCTGCTAAGCTCACTTTTTGCTAACCTGCTTTTGCTTTGGCATGTGGATTTAGTAGCTGTAAAGTTCCTATTGTCATAACTCACAGTCCATTTTTTGTATAAATCATAATTTATGTGTCCGAGAGATAAAGAAGTCTTACTATGAACAAAATTGACAATATGTCTTGTAACTGTTATTTGTTACTTAATGCTCTTACTGTATTAATTAACACAGCGTATTCTTTTTCTGGTGATCATGGTTTGTGTTTCTATTGTGCCTGTTGATATACCACTTCTTATATTTTGTACAGTTAAAGCAGAAACTAGCTTCAGCAACTTCAGCCATCAAGTCTGTCTTTGGCCAAGAATCCAATCAGCAGGACTCTGTAAGCATACTGGGAACTTAAAGCAGGCCTCCCTTTTTGAATCTCAGCACTTAAAGCCTCGCTAATTATTGTTTTGACTTATGACTTATAGGCTGACAAATTGGAAAAGCTCCGTGAGAGAATGGTTAAAGTGAGGGAGCTATTCCGTGACACTGATTCAACAGAATTTGTCATAGTAACCATACCCACGGTAATCGCTGTTACAAAACCCTTTGGGTGTTTGCTAAATAAAGTAAAGGCTGGATTTTTCACTGCCCTCAGTGGTCTTATTGACATACTTTTGTTTTCCATCTTCGCAAATTGAAGGTTCTTCAATGTTTTGTCTCGAATATGAAAACTTGAAAACATACTTGGAATTACTTAAATAAAGTGCTGTACTGGGTCTCTTGAAATATGTTTGTTTGCATGAATGAATGCTTTCTTGTTGTCTATGATCAGTCACCAACATCTACTTTTTTTCATCAAGGTCATGGCTGTTAGTGAGTCATCTAGATTGCGCAGCTCCTTGAGGAAGGAAAGTGTTCCAGTGAAAAGACTTGTAGTCAATCAAATTCTTCCGGCATCTGGCTCTGATTGCAAGTTCTGTGCAATGAAGAGGAAGGTAGTATTTTTTCTTTTTTCTCGACTTAATGTATGCGTAGATGAGGAGGCAAAAATGGATTTGAACAAATACGAATTGTTATATTGGTCTGTAACGGTGAACAGCATTGGCTAACTTTAACATCACAGGATCAAATGCGTGCTCTTGACATGATCAAGAGTGATGCTGAGCTCTCTGACTTGACACTGATCCAAGCTCCTCTCGTCGACATGGAGATCCGAGGGGTCCCAGCTCTGAGGTTTCTTGGAGACATTGTTTGGAGATGAATATCCTCCACAAAGTCACTTCACAGACATTCTGATGGTAAACTAATTTATTCCATATCTCCATCAGTTGGCCCGTTGCTAGCCTTTTTCATGCATAGGAGAGTTGCTTCTTTGCCTCAAGCCACATGAGATATTCGAAATGTTGCTTATATTTTGTCAAATGCAAATAATCATTCAACTTTCGTTTTCCTCAGCATCACATGCATATCATGAAGACTTGGTGACTCTTGCGTTTGACTTGCTCCAGGTACCACAGAGTTTTACTTTATCAAGTTTGTGTGAAATACAGTCATGCCTGAATGTACAGTGGGATATAATGTGACCGTTGAGGAATTCTGTGTTGAGTTTGTAGTTTCTACATCACAGTTTCTGCTCAAATAATAAACATAGAAAAGAAACAAAATTTCTCCTCTATTGTGTACTTCATTCGGTCTCTTTTGCGGAACTAGTGAATATTCAGTTAAAGAACTCAATTGTTGCTGGCAGGCTTTCTGGACCCTATTATGAGTTGCCAGATATCTACTTTCTTATTGACTTGATGAGAGTTTGATTATGCTAACTTTGGTGTGGATATATATGACTAGGCTTAAAGAATGGTAGTACTCAAGTATTCTGACTTCTGAGGTCACTTCTTCTGAAATGTCAGCAAGCAGAAGAATGCCAAGACACGGCTAACGACCCCAGTGAGTATGAGGATGGTAAGACATAGTCCCCAGTATCCACTCTTCAGTAGCACGCCGCGCCGAGTATCAACCAGACTCCATGATACCTGAGAATCAGAAAGGCAGTTCTTTTAGTATTGTTGACTGCCAGCTGCAGACAGCATAGTTGCTCCCTGTTGAGAGTTGACGCAGTGCTTCATATATACCTTTCAGCATTTGCTATCCCAAATGCCTCCAGAGCCCACTTGGGGTAGCTGAAGTCTGCTAGAACCTTCATATTCATGGTTTCTGCTGGCCTGCTCGCTGACTGCTAATATAAAAAAAATGCACAGCTCAGAAATAAACTAGTACTGATGGGAGGTGCGGATAAGTGTTTTCTGATGTGCCTCTTACCAGCTGGGCTGAACCAGGATGCAGGAGAATGGCCAATGCATAAGCTATAGCAGTAACACAATAAAGGAGGCAGAACGGAACCACGCAATTATCCGTGAAAGATGATCTCGGATTGTTAAAAAAATAAAACATGGAAAGGTACACTGCTGGTTTCACCAATGTGTTGAAATGATCAATTGTATCCTTGGACAGAAAGTAAGCCAAGCTGTTCCATGCCTGAAAAGTTCTCTCTGCAGTACTTCAGCTTGTCCATAGATTGTCCTCAGTGCCGCAATCTTACACAACACCGCTGAAGATGGGTATTTTGAAAATTAGGGGTGTGAATGAGATTTTTGACTTGCAAACCGCAATAATGGTGCAAGTGTAGCCAAGAGCCCCAAAGTCATGGTGACACAATTTAGCCGGGGACCCTAAGCAAGCTTCGGCCAATAGTAAGATCAGATGATCCACTGCTTGAACTTTCGGCTCCCTTCGATGCTGCTTACCCTCCCTGACACCATGTGAAAGGAAATACAAAACTCATTTTGGAAAATTATGGCTGTGGTCAAGTGATTCGGAGGGGAAGTATATTTGTGGATTTATTACCTCCCTGGGAAATACTTGTACCGTCTCATGACACAGGGAGTTTTTCTGCTGGACAAGTCCTCTGGGTTTGAAGTTGTAGTTCTAATGCGGATGATAGAACTTGTCTCAACTGTTGTTATGACAACTCCTGAGGAAACGCTTTAGAATTGTTTTGACTGTTTCGAGTGAAAGTAAATATCATAAAGTATATACGAAATACAGAGATTTAGTAACCCACTTCGGAACAATGTGTCCGTAATGTGAGGGAGTTCTTCCAACCCTAACAAGCAGCAATTCACTAGTAACGATCGGACAACGAAGTACAAACTTGCAAGACTCCCTTTTCAAGTTCATCTACTACCGATTCGTCTGGATGTACACTGAGCTCCCCTCAGTGTAGAGATCACTCTCTATGGCTTGTCACAACAGCTTTGTTCTTCCGAACAGCTGCTCGTCCACTCAACGACCTCCAGGATCGCTGGCTTCCTCCCGGATAGTTGGACAGATCTGTTTTGCAACAGGGTTTGTGAAACACATTTTCTCAGCAGATACTTCTGATTCTCGTGCTTGAGTGATAATTTTACTCCGATCTTCGATGGGTGCACTCAATCACTTAACCTCGACTTTTCTTGTATATTGCTATAATGCACGCGAGTTGCTTGAATGTTCGTTGTATCTATGTGCTCTTCAACTTCGTTCTCACTCCTTTTAAAGCCCTTGCCAATCTCCTTAAGGATCTCAACAACATTCAATTTGAATATTCGTTGATCTTATCTTTTTGCCAAACCAAGAGATAGCTATCGAAGATGTCGTTGAAGTATATTCTGTGTAGCCAAGATACCAATAATCGCGGAGATATGTTATGCACCCTTGATTCGCGGAATCTGCTGATTCTAGAGAATATTCACCTTTGGTTTACACCCAGCGCGTACCCCAGCACTTGCTATAGCATCTTCTGACTTCAGTTTTAACATCTAACTATTCTTCGCATATCTCTACCTTACTTGAATAACTATTTGCTCAAAAACATGTCATACATAATCATGGGACTAACAATCTCCCCCTTGGCAAGTTTTAGCAAATTACACAGTTAGTTTTTCAAGTTAGAAGTACTCCCCCTATTTGCCACAAACTCGATAAGGAGATACAAGTTCAAATGTTTCCACAAAACGATAGGCAAAAAGTTCAACAACTGAAAGATATAAAGTTCTTCAAAGAATGAGGGGTTCAGGCATTACCAGCTTCCAATAATAGCAAATGTTGAGCTGGTCTCCTCAGCAACTGCTCCAATTGATTCAGACTATTCCTTTCCTTTGAATGATTCCTCATCATTAGGAATATATGCATCTGTCTGCTTCTCTCTAGAGGAAGATTCCTCTTTTATTTCATTTCCAACATCCTCAGCAATGGCCTGTGCAACGACCTCTTCACTTTCCACAGCACCAGTTGGACTCTTCAGACTCTCCTTCTTGGATTCTTCATCAAATACCTAATTCTGATCCATTATCAGCAGCTGAGACCCCTTGAGCGTGGACCTCACCAACTTGATCCGCTCCTCCTGCATCTGTGCCAGGGGTATCCTCAGTTTTTTCATCTAACAACTACCTCCGCAGTCTCCTTAGTACCACCCTCCGTGATTTCTTTATTCCCAACAGAAAGTTTTAACCACCGTTACAACTTGTTCCTCAGTAGTAAGTTCAACAACACCTTCAATATTTTGCTCACAGATTTGAAATATCCCGCAAATAGGAGATTTTATACCGTTAGCTGAAATATAAGTGCTAAATTTCCTTTTTTTGGTAGCCCAAACTTTAGCCCTCTTCTTTATTCAAGGACTATCAGAAGTTATGCCATGATTAGTTTTCGACCACGCACAGTCCCAACTCAGCCCTCAAGGTCTCGATTTGTTGTGTGCTTAAAGCCTTTGTAAAGATATCAGCTTTCTGGCAACTATGTGAACATGAGTAAGATCAACTCCTTCTTCTCCACAGGTTCACGAATATAGTGGTGCCTGATCTCTATATGCTTTGTCCATGTATACTGGATTGGATTCTCAGATATGCTGATGGCGCACTTATTGTGATAGTACAATGTCATGACATCCTGTTCAATACCATATTCCTCCAGCATGTGCTTCATCCACATCATATGTTGAGCACTGCTCCCAGTTGCTATGTATTCTGTCTCTGCAGTTGATAAGGAGATGTTATTCTGTTTTTTACTGAACCAAGAAATAAGATTATTTCCAACGTAGAAGCATCATCTAGAAGTGTTTTTTCTATCATCCATATTGCCTGCCCAATAATCTGTATCACAATATTCTACAATGCTAGATGTTGTGTCTTTAGTGTACCAGAGTTCAAGTTCAGCAGTACCTGCAACATATCATATAATCCTCTTCATGAGCTACATGACTCACTTGAGATTAGCTTGATAACGGACACATACTCCTACGGCATAGGCAATGTCTGGTCTGGTAATTACCAAGTAGAGAAGACTCCCAATCATACTTCTGTACAGCGTCTGGTCAGCTTTTGCTCCAACATCATCTCTAGTCACTTTCTGATTTGTGGCAGCAGGGGTACACTTATGACTTGTCTTCTTCATATTAAATTTTTTTATCAGATTCTTTGCGTACTTGCTATGTGTGATGAAGATGCCATCTTTCTTTTGGTTTACCTGAAAACCCAAAAAATAGGTTAGTTATCCAACCAGGCTCATTTGAAACTTGCTCTGCATCTGCTCCACGAACTGCTTCACCAACTTCTTATATGTGGATCCAAACAATATGTCATCGACATATATCTGAGCCACTATAAAATCAGAGCTCGTCCGTTTGATGAACAACGTTGTGTCAACTCCCCCTCGCTCATAGCCTTGTTAGAGCAGAAACCGTGTCAATCGCTCATACCAGGCTCTGGGCGCCTACTTGAGACCATGCAACCCTTTCTTTAAACGTTACACATGATTTGGCTAATGCGCGTCAACAAAGCCTTTAGGTTGTGTTATATACACCTCTTCCTGTAACGCTCCGGTTAAAAATACAAACTTCACATTCATCTGGTGCAGTGTGAAATCAAAGAAGCAAGCTAAGGTCATTAGGATTCGAACAGCTTCTAAGCGAGCCACTGGTGCGAAAGTTTCCTCAAAGTCGACATCATCAATCTGTGAGTAACCTTGTGCCACCAATCTTGCTTTGTTCCTGGTGATGTTCCCTTTTTCATCAGTCTTATTCTTGAACACCTACTTTGTGCCAATCACGTTCACATCAACTAGTCTTGGAACCAGTTCCCAGACATCATTTCTGACAAAATTTCCAAGTTCCTCCTGCATAGCCACAACCCAGTATTCATTTGCTATTACATCTTGTACTCGTTTGGGTTCGATGGTAGATACAAAGCAAGCAAAGAGGACCATCTCTTTGTAATTCTTCTTAATTCCTCGAGTGACCATACTCCCCCTTGGACTGCCAATGACATTGGTCAAAGGATGGTGTTTCTAAACATAACGCGAGGAATCATCTCGATCTCCTCTTCTACATCAGCACTTTCCTCAGCATGTTCCTCAACAACTGGTGTCTGCGAATTAGTCTCTGTTACAGCTTCTTCTGCTGGGACTCAACATCACTTAGTGGATCTTCATCAGCAACCTGTGGAATCCAACTTCTGCATCGTCAGTGATATTCAGTGCTCCATCATCTATAACAACATTTGATGACTCCATAATATTCTTCGTTCTCTAATTGTAGAGTCTGTAGGCACGACTGTTACAGAAATATCCTAGGAAGATTCTTTCGCACTTCTAGCATCAAGCTTCTGCTTATACTCTCTGTATCTAAAATATAGCACTTCGGCCCTGTTTTTTAGAACTTAAATTTTCAGCACTTAAGTTAAGTTCAGTAAAGTTAAATTAAATTCAGTTAAGTTAAGAACCACCACTATTCATCATCTCTTTCATTCAAACACCACCACCACCCCAACACCACCACCCTAACCATAACACTACTTCATCACCACACCACCAGCACACTACTACACCACCACAACACCACCATCCCAACCATAACACTACTACACCACCACACTATTACACCACCACAACACCACCACCCCAACCATAACACTCTACTACACCACCACACCACACTACTACACCCCAACCATAACGCTACTACACTAAACCAACCATAACACTATTACATCACTACACCACCACCACACTACAACACCACCAGCTCTACCATAACACTACTACACTACCACACCACACCACCACGACCACCACAACACCACCATTCAAACCACCACCGCCACAACACCACTACCCCAACCATACCACTACTAGACTACCAAAAAATTATAGTATTTAACTTAAGTACTTAAGTTAAGTATAAATTCAACTCTAAAGAACAGACCTTTAGTACCAAATACATGAAAATATTTCACAGTGGCTTTCTTACCATTCCAGATCTCATAGCAGTTTTATCAGTACTCCCCGCAGTGTTACACGGTTAAGTATGTGACAAGCAATGCTAAGAGCCTCTGGCTAGAAGTGCAGTGCTACATCTTTGACCCGTAACATCGTCCTCCCTATTTCCACAATTGATCTCTTTTTCCGTTCAATAACTCCATTTTGTTGTGGGGTCAGTGGTGAAGAAAACTGATATGCAATGCCTTCCTTCTTCCAGAACTACTCAAATGATTGATTCTGAAATTCTCTGCCACAATCGCTTCGATTAAAAACAAGAAGTAATCCTTTCTCACGCTGTAATCTGATAATCAGCTCAACAAGATGCTCAGCAGTCTCTGATTTCTCTCTAAGAAATTCAACCCAATCATATCTAGAAAAATCATTAACACTTATCAGAGCGTACCTTTTTCCACCAACCCTCTATACTTGGAATGGTCCAACAAGATCCACATAATGTAGCTCAAAAATACGCTTCGTGTTTATCTGAGTGGTTGCTGAGTGACTGGCTCTAGTATGCTTACCAATCTGACATCCTTTACAAACTCTATTCTCCTCTCCTTTGATAACAGGAAGCCCTCTCACTAGCTTTTTGCTTGACAACTTCTTCAGAGCTTTGAGATTCAGGTGCCCCAACCTTCTGTGCCATAGATTCATCTCACATGTTTTAGTAAGTAGACAATTTGCATGCGAAACCGTTACTGCAACATTTAACAAATAACGACTGCCATGCATCACACAGTCCCCATCAGCATTGAGAACTTTGCTTGAATTTCTGGTGAACTTTACGTCACAAAAGTCATCGCATATCTGACTAATACTGATGAGATTTGCGTGCAGACCCTCAATGTAAAGAACATTTGTTAGACTTGGTAATCCAGATAGTTTCAGAACACCTGCGCCAACAACTTTTCCTTTTCCACCATCTCCAAACGTCATTGATCTTCCTTCCAGTGGCGTTAGAAGCTTAAGAAAGGCTGAATTACCTGTCATATGTGCTGGACAACCGCTATCAAAGTACCATATATCTTTGTTCAAGTTGACAGTTGTACTATAGGCGACAAGGAATATCTCCTTTGCATGTGTCTTTAGGCTCCATTCTTGTATCATGCATGTCTTAGTAAGCCCATACTCAGCTAGGAACTTACTGCACTTTCTTTGTTTGTGTCCTCGAGATAGTAATGACAGATCCTAGTATCTTTAGTCCAGGGAGTGTTATAGCGGTTGTTGCAGATAAAGTTGGAACTTTCCCATAACATTTCCCCTCTGACAAACTGTGTCTTGCCTTTGCTGCTTCCAGATGTGTTTTCAATACCAGACCGTCCTGTACCATACCTTTGAGCACCAAGGATCTCATTCAAGTTTTTCGGTCCAGAGTTCATCATCCTTACTCTCTTTCTTAGATTATCCAGCTCATGCTTTGCCTCACCATGATCACAAATTTCCTTATTGAGTCTAGTCTTTGTTGCAGCAAATGCCTCATCCAGACCTTTCTTTTGCACCTTTAACTGTGTGATAGTGATATTGAGTTTTTATTTGTCTTTGCCACTAGCTTTCACTTGGCGTACATATTTCTTTGGTTTCTCCTTAGAGTCTCCTCATTGATTTCCTCACCATCACTAGAATCAGTGTCACTGTCAAGATCTATCTCCTCAACTCCTTAGCAATTAGTGAGACAAGATCCGTGACATCCTTAGTTACACTTGTTAGTGCAACAAAGTTACTCTGAACTTCTCTGGTATCACTGCCCTAAGACTCATCATCACTTTACGTGGCTACCAAGGGTTTCTTTTTCGTCAATGTGTTAGCACACTGCCTTTGTATGTGATCATATCCTTGATAGGCTCTGCATTGAATCTCTTCTTTTAGATTTTGATCATTCTCCTCACGAGATATCTTTGATCACTACGCTCCTCATTCTTTCCTTGGTATCCACGATCATCATGAGCTTCGTAATCATCACGAGCTTCGTAATTTGATCTTCTCTTATCCATCTTTTTCATGAACCTCTCAAACTATTTGACCATCATAGCTACTTGACCATCCTCCGTCTCATCATTCGACTCTGAGTCAGCGTTTTGTTGCAGCAAACTCCAGTGCAATTCCTCTAGTCTTCTTCTCTGTTGACTTTCTACTGTTCATCTTCTCTCATAGACTCTGAAAGATCCCATGAGAGAGTCCATCTACATGTTCTCCAAATCAGTAGTTTCCTCAATGGCTGTCACCTTGACATCTGAGAACCTTTTCAACCTGCTCAACCTCTGACACATGCTTCCCAAGTATGCCCATTTCATTCACTATATCTATCGGACGGTTGTTGAAGCAATTATGGTCTCATCATCCTTCATCATCAGCTGCTCATAGCTAAGCCTCAACATCTGCATTCTGGTCTTCTTTACCTTGACATTTCCTTCAAAATTTGTTTCTAGAATGGTCCACGCGACCTTTGCTATCTCAACACCAGCTATCAACTTATAGTTTCGCATATCCATGGTAGAAATAATAGCATACAAAGCTTGACTAATCCCTTGGAAGAGTTTCTTCTCCTCCTCGGTCCAGTCTTTTTCTGGCTTTGGCGCTTTTACTCCCATAGCATCTGCAACACATATTGGTACAGCCCAACCTTCAACAACAGCCTTCCACGCATACTCATTTACCGATTTGATGTAAACTTTCATCTTTCACTTCCAGTAGCCAAACTCATCTTCCTCCAAACTGGGAGGTCTCCCCATATCTCTTCCACTCATTCTGAGTTTCCTCTGATCTCACCCTGTGTGTCGGATGTCCGCTCTGATACCACTTGTAGTTATAGTGTGCACGATAGAACTTGTCCCAGCTGTTGTTATGACAATTCCTGAGGAACGCGTTAGGAATGTTTCGACTGTTTCGAATGAAAGTAAATACGAGACATAGAGATTTGGTAACCCACTTCGAGACAATGTGTCTGTAATATAGGGGGTTCTTCTAACCCCAACGAGCAGCAATCCACTCGTTACTCGGACAGCGAAGTACAAATTTGCACCGACTCGTCTGGATGCGCACTGAGCTCCTCTCAGTGTAGAGATCCCTCTCTATGGCTTGTCACAACAACTTCGTTATCCTGAACAGCTACTCATCCACTCAACGTCCTCCCGGATAGCTGGATAGATCTGTTTTGCAACGGGGTTTGTGAAACGGACTTCCTCAGTAGATACTCCTGGTTCTCGTGCTTGAGTGATAACTTTGCTCCGATCTCCGATGAGTGCACTCAATCACTTAACATCGGCTTCTCTTGTATATTGCTATAATGTAAGAGAGCTGCTTGAATGTTCGTTGTATCTATGTGCTCTTCAACTTCGTTCTCACTTCTTTTAAAGCCCTTGCCAATCTCCTTAAGGATCTCAACAATATTCAATTTGAATATTCGTTGATCTTATCTTGTTGCCAAACCAAGAGATAGCTATCGAAGATGTCGTTGAAGAATATTCTGCGTAGCCAACATACCAATAATATCAGAGATATGTTATGCACCCTTGATTCTCGGAATCTGCTAATTCCAGAGAATATTCACCTTCGCTTTACAGCCAGTGAGTACTCCAACCTTTGTTATAACATCTTATGTTGCATCTCCTGACTTCATTTTGCAGTTTTAACATCTAACTATTCTACGCACATCTCTACCTTACTTGAACAACTTTTTACTCAAAAACATACCATACATAATCATGGGACTAAGAGAAGTAACTATGTCTAATTTTTCCGTGCTGCAACTCCACATTGCACTTTACATCCTGCCACAGTTCAGCTACAAATGAGTGTTCTACGGGCGCTTGGTTGATGACAATGGGTTTCTTGCGCGTGGGAGCTATCGATATAGCGATTTTGGCAGCATTTTGTTTTAAATTTAAGGGTATTTTGTATCCATTATAAAGCATCCATCGTAGAAGATCTCTGAAGCTGATGCCAGAGCTTGCAGATGGTTCTACTATACCCTCTAGCATGTAACTGATGTGGTCATGAGGGTTAAGAAGGTCCGGGATAATGATCCCAAGGTCTGCAAAGTACTCCTCGACTTGGTCCACTAATCCATGATAGGCCACAAGACCGCCACTGGATCGTCGAAACATTTTGAACGGCCTAATATAGCTGAAGAATTGTAGAAAAATTAGCCATTTAAGAAAATAAATGCAGAAATATGTAATGATAAGACGGAAATTATAGTCGGTCACCTCGGCTGGTGGACCACCATAATGATACTGACACCTTCACTAGCCTCGTGCCTAAGTGCTCTCAAAAGCAGCTAAGATGTCCAAGCCTAAAGTGGGTATCAAGAGTGAAGGCTCAATGACCATTTCTTGACGCGCTTCCTTTGTCCTCCAGATATCGTTCTCTTTTCTACAGTCCCAACCAAAGAGCCTCGGATCTTCTGGAGCCCCAAGGACTCTATAACTCTTTCAATTATCAGAACACAGTCTTCTTTTGGCATATTAGCTGGCAGCCTCCATGATAACCAGTCAGTTAAGAAACCAAAGCGAGAAGAGTCTGGAATAGGATTTCCAATCTAAAGTGAGTGTTGATTTGGTTTCAGTTAAGATACCTGCATCTTGCGCTAAACCACAGATTTTGCTGAACAGTCAGATTGTTGGGAGAAGTCGGTTTGAATGGTGCTTGCACTCCTTGGCTTCCAGAGATGATAGATTCGCCTTTGAGGTTACCTGTTTGGAAACTTCGATAAAGTAACAATATGAACTTGGATTCAAGTAATATCGTGTATTCACTTTACGAAATCAGTATTTCAGCCATTATATGAGAGCCAAGGGTGTCCTGAAATCTGAAGTGGGATAATATTACTGATGAACTACTTGTTATGGCTAGTAAGCAAATAGCAAATTAAGAGTAAGTAGAGAGAGCAATAACACAAGTATATTAGATTATTTTGTATCTTTTCTTGATATTCAAAAGTGAGGAATTCGTCCTCTTTTTATAGGGAATGAAATGACATGACCAAAAGATGTGTCTTGAGGCAAAGAGATGTGTCTCTTTCAGCAAGTTAGGCGCCTCAAGAAGACATTAGCACCGCGTCCCAAGAAGACATTATGCACTTAATGTTGCCTTGGGGAGCTTTACATTCCCTTTGCGAGTACAAACTTTGCTCATAAACATCATTCATGTATTCCCCATAACATATCTAATGTTACATTATGCAAGATTTTATCCCAGGCTAATCAACCCAAAAATCCCTAACAATCCTCCCCCGATTTGAGGATTTTCTTATGTCATCGCACATCTCAAGTTTAAGCAACTCACGCATAAGCAAAAATGTCACTAGGATTGAATTTTCGCATAGTGTAGTTACACATTCCAAATACCCGAAAAATTTGATGTCGCTAAGGATTGAACCAATCAATCCATTTGGGTACCTGAAGATAACACACACATGAGTCAATTCCAAACTCTTAACTTAACGTTGACTCTTAATGGCCCTTGAGTCCCTATCCATTCATGAACATATAGAAATTGACCCACAATTTCATTGAAGCGACCATAAACTTCATGTTCATATAGGCAGATTCCTTTAGTGGGTAACCTGACTAGATCGTGCTCCTACAATTAGCACTTTGTCAAAGAATCTATTAAGAGGAGTTCATCTTTAATCTCTCGCTTGTAGGTCATGAGCACTTGCTTGAGGATGATTAAATGTGCTTATCAATCTTCTAGGTGTGGGCTTTCCACATTGATTTCTTACCCAAGGCTAGTTGGATAGGAATTAGGTGTCCCACCAATAGAAAATTATATGGGTCTTTGTCCCATCCCCGTTACAGACTTAGAGACCAAGTCTCTAGTTAATCCCTTCGTCAAGTGATCGATTAAATTTTGTTGTGACCTTACAAAGTCAATCGAAATCACCCCATGCAATATGAGCTCTCGAATTGCACTATGTCTCACACCCAATTGTCGAGACTTACAATTGTATACATGACTATATGCCTTAACCAAAGTTGCAGTGCTATCACAATGTATCATTAATGGTGATATCGGCTTTTCCCATAATGGAATCTCATACATTATGTTTCTAAGCCATTCGGCTTCCTTAGCCGCAGCAGCTAGTGCCACAAGCTCATATTTCATCGTCGAACTTGTGATACAAGTTTGCTTCTTAGAAGCCCACGAGATGACACCTCCCCCAAGTAGAAAACTCCATCCACTTGAGAGGAGTGATCTTCGTCGTTTGAGATCCAACTTGAATCTGAATATCCTTCAATAAGTGAGGAAAAATCAGAATATACAAGACATAGGTTCATAGTCCCTTTGAGGTAACATAGTACTCTATGAACCGCTTGCCAATGTTGCATGCTAGAATTACTAGTATAACGACTTAGCTTACCCACTACGAATGCAATGTCCGGCCTTGTGCTAGTCATAAGATACATTAAACTACCAATGATCCTAGAACACTCTAGTTGAGATACAAGTTTGCCCATGTTAGGCATAAGCTAAATCGAGGGATCAAATGGAGTACTTGTCGGTTGGCATTCCAAATAATTAAACTTCCTTAACACTTTCTCAATATAAAGAGATTGTGTCAAAACTAGACCTCCCTCGACCTTTTTAATTCTTATCACAAGAATTACCTATGCCTCCCCCATATCCGTCATAGAGAATTTAGATGACAAGAATTATTTTTTTGATTTATGCACTCTATGTTAGTGCCAAAAATCAGCATGTCATCTGCATATAGACAAATGATTACTCCATTTCCGGAGTTATCAAATTTGTTATATACGCATTTATCTGTCTGGTTCAAGACGGATTCATTGGATAACACAACGTCATCAAAATTTTGATGCCATTGTTTAGGTGCTTGTTTAAGCCCATACAAGGATTTAACAAGTTTGCTTACTTTGTGCTCTTGTCATGATATAACAAATCCTTCCGGTTGTTTCATATATACCTCTTCTTCTACCTCTCCATTTAGGAATGCAGTTTTTACATCTATTTGATGTACTAGCAACTTATGAATGATGCTAGACTAATCAACGATCTAATAGTAGTGATTCTTGCAACCGGTGCATAAGTGTCAAAGTAATCGGTCCCATACTTTTGTCTAAAGTCTTGGACCACCAACCTTGCTTTGAACTTATCAACAGTTCCATCTACTTTCATCTTCTTTTTGAAGATTCATTTGTTACCCAAAGGCTTACACCCGGGTGGTAAGTCTACTAGAATACAAGTGTTATTACCCATGATGGAATCTATCTCATCATTAATGACCCCTTTCCAAAATGATACATCTTGGGATTTCATGGCCTCATCAGAATTCTTAGGGTCATTTTCAACCCCTTGACAATACATATATTGAGTGCCAAACTCATTCCTAGTCCCTTCCACTAGGTAGACATGAAAATCATTACCAAGTGATTTCTTCTTTCTTGCCCTCTTACTCCTAATTTCTGGAATTTGTTCACTAGGGGTGACATTTGACTCTTGATTCGTACTAGGCATAAGAGTCAGGTCCTTAGCCATGCTTATTGACGAAATCTCTTTTCATCAAATATGGCATCTCTTGATTCAATTACTGTATGACTCGAAGCATGCTTATTAGGTTCTATGACATAAACCTATAAGCCTTGGAGTGTTCGGCATATCCTATGAATATGCATTCAACTCCCCCTTCACTCATAGTCTTGTGTTTAGGATTCGGTAGTCTCACTATCGCTCTATGAAATTCTCAGCGTCTCTGAGCTACAGATTGTGTACAAGCAGTTGCTATAATACACTCTTGTACCGAATCTTTTGTAGCAAGCTAAAACAATGAACAACGATTTGTTCACCCAGTTCGGCCAAGTGCCTACCTCTGGGAAAGACTGAACCATAGTCTTTCAATTCAATAGTCTCAAGGTCTGTTGTACAATACGGTTCGACTCCACGCAATCTATGCTACTCAACCTTAGCTAGTCGATCACACACAATCAGAACACCCTCTGACTTGTGTCTCACACACCTACATACTTGGATTAATTCAGAATAGCTATTCTACTGATCCCACAAACTCAGCTTATTCTAATTAAAACAATGCTACCGTAGGTCTGCTATAGCATCCGCTGTAAGTGTGCGCTTAAAGTCCTTCCAACTTGGTGGTAACTTGTCTATTATGCTAGACACAGCGATGGACTCATCCATCTTCAACTTGTGTTGGGTAAATTACCCTAAGATGCATTGCATCTCATGGAATGTTCAATCACTGGCCGAGTATCAACCATTTTGTAATTGCTGAAATTACTCACAAGGAACTTCACGCTAGAAGCGTCCTCGGCCATATACTTGGATTCTAGTGAATCCCACAACTCTTTAGCAGATTCCGCATTTTGATAAACATCAAAGAGAGAATCGGAATACCATTGAGGATGTGTCCTCGGGCGATGTAATCATCATTTTTCCACTTGTTTCTTCGCCGAAAAGTCTCCACGGGTCCATCATCACAGACTTCTGGAATGGGGATAGAGAGTACATAGGCCACCTTGAGGTTAGTCAGCAAAAAGTGCATCTTCTTTTGCCAACACCGAAAGTCGGTGCCTTCAAACTTGTCTAACTTCTGAAAGTTGCTTGTCATGTCTCAATAGCGAAGCCATCTTTGGAAATACTGATTTTGAATGTTGGGAGAAGTCGGTTTGGATGGTGCTTGCACTCCTTGGCTTCGAGAGATGATGGATTCGCCTTTGAGGTTATCTTGTTTGGAAACTTCGATAAAGTAACAATATGAACTTGGATTCAAGTAATATCGTGTATTCACTTTCCGAAATTAGTATTTCAGCCCTTATATGAGAGCCAAGGGTGTTCTGAATTTTGAAGTGGGATAATATTACTGATGCACTACTTGTTATGGCTAGTAAGCAAGTAGCAAAGTAAGAGCAAGTAGAGAGAGCAATAACACAAGTAATTTGAGTGTTATTAGATTGTTTTGTATCTTTTCTTGATATTCAAAAGTGAGGAATTCGTCCTCCTTTTATAGGGAATGAAATGACATGACCAAAAGATGTGTCTTGAACCAAAGAGCTGTGTTTCTTTCAGCAAGTTAGGCGCCTCAAGAAGACATTAGCACCGCGTTCCAAGAAGATATTATGCACTCAATATTGCCTTGGGGCGCGCTACTTAATGTTGCTTTGGGGCGCTTTACATTGCGAGTACAAACTTTGTTTATAAACATCAATCATGTATTCCCCATAACATATCTAATATTACATTATGCAAGATTTTATTCCAGACTAATCAACTCTAAAATCCCTACACAGATTTCCATGTACAATATCATGCTGTGGAACGTAGCCATTGATTTTCTCGTAGCAGCAAACAGAAGTTCTCTCTCCATTCACAAGGATTGAACCGGTCATTGTTGCCTTCCTCCGAACACAGATATAAATGTGTTTTCCATGCTCCAGATGGCCCCATGACGGCAGTAATGCGGCCAGGCTTTATCGTGTCGGTCACATACTTCAAAAGATGCTTAGGACTTCCCATTTTCGTTCTGGTGCTGGAGCAACATCTCTTTTTCTAACTAAGCATAAGCAAACTCGAAAATCTGGCTCCGGGTCTGACCATCCTTACCTGCTATGAGTTTTTTTGTCTTGTTATTATCTTCTTGTTCGATCCTAAATTCTTCGTGCTCTTTTGGATCATGGACTTGAGCATGCATTGTTTTCTTAACTGAAAATTGTGAATGCTCCATGTCCTGAAATCTTTGCTTCCTCAGGTTGCTTAAACTTAAAATCTTGGGATTACAGACTTCAATTGGATGACATTGTTATTTGCATAATCTTTTGCAGCATTCCACTTTTCACGCACTGAAGCCATATCTCTAGCATTCTTAGCTGGCTTCTCCCTGGACTTTCTCTGTCGGATTGAGAGGACTTGGTCTGAGCAGTTATAAATAACAAGAAGAAGAGACCTGCGCATCGACAGCAATGGAAATATGCATTTCAGAAGCTCATACAGGTGAGAAATTAAGTCAATCTTCTTAACTATACTTATATGAACATGACTCCATATGCGTAACTATTTTGATTCGACGTGTTAGGATTGATTACAGGAAGCCAACTTGAAGCAGGCTGAAAATCAACATCATATAACTATCAGAGGTTCACTAGAAAAAACAGCTACATCCCAAAGATGTACAACAACTTGGACTGAATTTTAAACGGTCAAAATCATGAAAACATACCTTCCTCGGATCTTGAACCCATCCTGCAATAATGCCTGCAAGCACAGGTAAGTGATTAGTCGGATTTATAAGCTCATTTTCTATTTTAATACATGCATTGTAATTCATTTGTGTATTAAAAATCACTTTGTGTGGTTTTGTAGCCATATGTTAAAGTGCTAAGAGGGAAATTGCCCTAAAAAGATCATTTGTTGGTGATTCCGTCACAAAGGATAGAACGACCTTTTGTTCTTCGTAGGCTTCGTGGCCGTACATGGATGATCTGATGAATACGAACTATATATCGTTAGAAAGTTGACTCGAAGATCTACAACTCTCTAGTTTACACAGAGAGAGAATTTTAAAGTTAAGTAGTTCAAATCAATGTTCGAATCCAGAGTTCAGTGGATCTGCCGGCAAAAAAGAAATTAGCTTCGCGAGCAAAGAGATAATTTGTACGTTGCAAGTGGATATAATTTCTACACTGATCAAGGAGCCCACTGAAATGAAGTCATTAACGAGCCAGATTTTTCAATTTCCAAAAATTCAGTATCTATCATGATAAAAATACAATCTACCAACACATAAAAGATAGCTATCTATTAGAGTTACTCGAAGAACAAGATATGATCAAGTAATCAAGGGCTAGAGAGAGGAGTCGAGGTGACGACAAAGTGTTGTCGCGCATCAAAACGACAGCAACACTCTTATTCTACTCATTTCTTTTTATTAGTGATTGTTCTGAATCGAGGCTTATCATTAATTGAAGATTTCTTATTTCTTGTTTCTCGCTCACAATTACTCAAATCGGGATCAATTTTTTATTTTTCTTTTTATAGTAATTGCACCGGGATCAATTTTTCATGGGATAGACCACATACATCTCGCTACACTAGAGATATTAATTTGGCACGTATAAAATGAAACCGAGGGATGAAGTTACCCAAAACTGCGACTGATTTTTTGTGTGGTTATAGGCCAACATGATCCCGCTGGAGAAAATAACTCATTACTGCTCCCAACATCGGGCCATATGTTTGCTTTTGCTCAAACCGCAAGTGTGCTCTGTTTGTCCATTTGGCAGTTGATACCGGTATGTGCACCACCAACCAAAAATAGTTATTTATAATCATCAGGAACAGGAACAAACAAAAACACGGCATGCTAAAATTCTGTCTTGAAAAGATGACAGTCATGCACAAGGACAAAAGAAACCAGCGCGACAAGGCTGACAGTCATTGATTCTCGTCGCCATGGCTTTCTCACCCTTTAAATCAACTCCCAGTACCACAAGCCCATCCAGGCTCACAACCAGAAACCCATGAAGTCAGGTTGCAGTTGTTGTCAAGTCCCAGGTAGCTGCTTCCTGATCTCTTTAAGAAACTACTCGAGTAAAGTTTAATTTCTGCTGATATGCATAATTAACCTGTTAGGCATATCTCCTGTTCAGCCAAAAATGTGGCATGTATGAACAAGGTTTGATTCGACAAGTATGAGCATATACCTTGAGTACTTTTGATGCATGAATTTACCACGGTTGTTTTCTGCATTTTGACACTGCACCAACATCAAACCCTGCAAAAGAGCCATGAAAAGTACCCCAGCTGGAAAATCCAGTAAACCATTTCTTGTTAACTTCCCCATGCTTAGTGCTGCCCTGCTTGGAAAATTCACATCAACTAAGATGTAGAGCCACAAATATATTTAAAAAGACTGAACAAGTCAATCCCAAATAATTGAAAAACTGAGTTTTGGAGGATTTGGGTGGAATATGATGTTTGGGAAGCACGAAAGTTGTCCTGGGAGAACACCAGGAAACTTGTTGAGTGTGGCTCATGTGGACTGGGCTGTGAGTAAGCTTAGGCCCGCTGAACTGGGCTGGGGGTGCGGGGGCAAAGCCCACCGCGGTACAGTATTAGGGGTTTCTACCTATGCTGTATGTATATGTGTTGCTCCTGTAACCCTAACAATACAGAAAAGTAATAAACTGAGCTATAGCTACTCTATAGCCCAGAGTAAGTGACACATCGTTACCAAACTGCGTAAACAACGTCTCGTGTATTGTCTGTTTCGATTCTCTATTTCTATGAGTTCGTGTGCTTGTGCTAACAATTGGTATCAGACGATGACGCTTAATCTTGGAGCAAGGTTTGAAATTACACGGTTTGATGGATCCGGTAATTTCGGACTGTGGCAGAGGAGGGTTAAAGACTTGTTGGCTCAGCAGGGCTTGCAGAAGGCGCTGCGCGATGCGAAACCAAAGGACATGGAGGACGCAGACTAGGCGAAGATGCAGGAGAAGGCCGCGGGATTGATCCGATTGTGTGTTTCGGACGAGGTGATGTATCACATCCTGGACCTATCGACGCCGAAGGCTGTATGGGACAAACTGGAGGGTCAGTACATGTCGAAAACGCTGATGAACAAGCTATTTGCGAAGCAGCGTCTTTACAGTCTGAAGGAGCTGATCTGCAACAGCATGTCAATCTGTTCAATACTTACCTCACGAAACTGGTGCGGTTGGGCGTGAAGATTGATGATGAGGATAAGGCTGTAATCCTGTTGTGCTCGTTACCGGGTTCTTACGACCATCTGGTGACAACCCTGACGTTTGGTGGACTCAATTAGCCTTGATTTAATTACTTCTACTCTGCTTGCCCATTCGCATCGCAAATAGAGTGGAGAAGCGGCTACTCCGGGTGAGGGTCTGTTTGTTAATGGGAGTAAAGGAGGTGGCGGAAAGACCAAAGGTAAAGGTGATTGGAAGAAAGGAAAATCCAAGTCCCAAAGAATGGAGACAGTGGAGTGTTATCATTGCAAGAAGCTCGGGCATTATCAGAACAGGTGTCCTGAAAAGAAAAAGAAGGAGAAGAAGGATCATCAAGAGCCAAAGCCGAAACGTGGGCAGTCCAGTTCTGCGAACGTGGCCCAGACTTATAGTGATAGCGATGGAGATTTGCTCTGTGCCTTCTCTAGTAAGTATTCTGATGATTGGATTGTTGATTCTGGTTGCTCGTTTCATAAGTCGCCGCACCGTGAGTGGTTCACTACTATCACGCCAGTTGCATCTGGTGCGGTTTCCATGGGAAACAATACTATTTGCCTTGTTTCTGGTATTGGACAAGTGAAAATTATGGCTGATGAAGGTGGTGTGCGTACATTGGATAAGGTCAGGCATATTCCGAGTTTGCGGAAGAACCTGATTTCGTTGGGGACTTTGCAGGCCAATGGTTATGATTTGAAGTCTGAAGGTCGGGAACCAAAGCTGGCCAGACGATACTGATGGCTCACAGAACTGAACGCAACTTGTATTTGTTGTCGGGGTGCATCGCTGTAGGCAATGCTGCACTGGGGGAGTCCACTACTGATGCAACCAGGTTGTGGCACATTCGTTTGGGTCATCTGAGTGAGCGTGGAATGACAGAGCTTCATAAGAGACATCTTTTGAAGGGAGTTCGGAGCTGTATGCTGGACCTTTGTCAGTTCTGCATTCTCGGGAAGCAGAGTCGTCGTGCTCGGTTCAAGATCGGGAAGCACAAAACAGAGGGGATTCTCGATTACGTGAATATTGATGTCTGGGGTCCGACCAAAGAGGTATCTTTGGGTGGTGCACGATATTTTGTTACCTTTACTGATGATTTTTCTCGCAAAGTTTGGGTGTTTTTTCTGAAGCAGAAATCAGATGTCTTTGCCAAATTAAAGCTGTGGAAGGCAGAGTTGGAGAACCAGACAGGCCGAAAATTCAAGTACCTGCGGTCAGATAATGGGACTGAGTACACTGACTCTAGTTTTATGAGGTTCTGTGAGGAGCAGGGTATACAGAGGCATTTTTCTGTGCGGAAGACGCCACAGCATAATGGCATGGCTGAAAGACTCAATAGGTCGTCGACCAAGAGAGCCAGATGTCTTCTTCTGAATGCTGGTTTGCCGAAGCGTTTCTGGGCGGAGGCTGTTCATATGGCGTGTTACCTCATCAACAGATCACCGAGGGCGTCCTTGGAGGGGAGAGTTGCAGAGGAGGCTTGGACAGGTAATCCCATTAGTTTTGATCATTTACGGATTTTTGGGTGTCGTGCCTATGTGCATGTTTCTAGTGATGAGAGATCCAAACTTGATTCGAAGTCGAAGAAGTGTCTCTTTATCGGCTACACCAAATGCGTGAAGGGGTACAGGTTGTGGGATCCAGTGCGCAGAAAGATGGTGATCAGTAGAGATGTTGTCTTTGATGAGCAGCACTGTTACGGCAGTCAGTTGGGGTAGTTGATTCTGAGTTTGTAGGGGAAACTTCTAGTGGCCAGCTGATTGAGATGGAGGCAGCTCCACCAGTAGTGGACAGCATGCAGGTGGTGCCCATTCAGCAGCCAGCACCGACACCTGATGCTGCTCCTGGGTCGATTCTGACCACGGGTCTGATGCTGACCATGGACCTGATGATTCAGGTGACTTGCAGGATTACAGTCTTGTTCATGGTAGAGAGCACCGGGCGACTAGACCGCCAAACAGATATGGGTTTGAGGATTTGGCTAGTTATGCACTCATTACCAGTTCTGGGGACCCTGCTACTTACCGTGAGGCTATGGGTAGTCAAGAGCGAGAACAGTGGATGGGTGATATGGTGGAGGAGATGGAGTCCATAAACAAAAACCAGACTTGGGAGTTTGTTGAGTTGCCTAAGGGGAAGAGGGCCATCGGCTGCAAGTGAGTGTTCGAGAGAAAGCCTGGAATAACAGAAAAAGAAGGGGAGAAGTTCAAGGCTCGCCTCGTTGCGAAGGGGTATTCACAGCGGAAGGGAATCGATTATGATGAGATTTTCTCTCCGGTGGTGCGTCACACTTCTATTAGGGCAGTGTTGGCCCTAGTAGCCAGCCATGATATGTACTTGGAGCAGATGGATGTGTGATCGGTTGATTTACTTACTGATTATTCATCCACTCGATGATGAATTTCGCTTCTTTTCCCAACATTTCTTTGTGTTTTTACCACTTCACTCTCGTTTCAGGACAAATCGCGCCAAGCTACAGCTTTACAGCCTTGTCAGAGCAAAACAGAGAGAATCACAAGATTCAGATAGATATGATCGAAGAATGTGCAGATTTACCTGTCCGTGATCTTGGGCTCGCTGAGCGCGCAATTCTTATCCGATCGAGGCGTGCTATGGCTTTCTGGATAGCTAACTCGAAAAGCTACAACATGGTAGTTTACACTGAGATGTGATTCGAATGTTTGAATGGTCTAAAAATGCGAGCAAAGTTAGGATCAGAGTCTGAGTGAACAAGCAGCCCTATTCTGTGAAGAACTGGAGGTCCATAAAAAGAACCGGCGGTTTAAACATGAAACCGCCGGTTTTGGTCTTGAACCGGCCCCGAAGGCAAAATATCGAGATTCTCTGAAACTGGCCGGTTCGATGAGAAACCGGCGGTTTGAACATTGGAACCGCCGGTTTGAAACTAAACCGGGCCGCAAATCAGTTTTGGAAATCAGCCCAATTACTTTCAGTATAAATAGGAATCGAGGGCTCGTTCACAAGGGTTGGACCATTTTGGAGAACGAACGCAAGAGAGAAGAGGATAGCTTGGAGTGAAGATCGTCGTCACGGGTTCTTCGTTCTTTATACGTTCTTTATTCTCTTCAATCTTGTATTGGTAGTAATCCTGATGAGTAGCGAGTAGTTTATTTAGTTCTGGGATCCTACGGATCCCATGCCTGTAACCTGATTTCATGTGATTTGTACAAACATCAGTTTTAGTCTAATGCAAGTTTATGTTTTCAATTCTATTATGCTTCATTCTATCGTTTTACCATTGTTGATCATTGATTGGGATGACTGCATGTTAGAACGAAACTAGGTTAGATGCCAAAAAGATGAATGGGTCTGAGGCAGTTAACTAGAACAAATAGGATTGATGTCGAGACATGGTAGCTATATTGTTAGTACATGAATCGATAGGAGAGTTGACATATTTTGTCTGGAAACCTTTGTGTCTAATAAATCGAAACTGTTGATAATCCGTGATTGGGCTGCGTTCAATAATGTAGATTAATTCAGGTGATGATCCGTGAATGGGCGGCTCATCTGATGTCAATTTAGGTTATTTCCAAAGCTATTTTGCATGACTATATGGTGTGACTGATTTCATGAATTGTGTTGCGAGCATGGGTGAAGTTCGATCTTGGAATTGCTTTCTTTGATCGAATCAACCGTTAGTTATATTAATTAGGAAAATTAGGATAATTAGAACAAACTCAGAATTTCTATTAGGAGTAGCTGAACATATTGTTTGCTAGCTAGTATATACACGTGCCTGTTCCTAGGATCGACCCTTGGCTTACCAAGGTCTATAAATTGTTTTTGACTACAATTTGACCCCTGAAACTTATATCTGACATCTATAAGGGTTAAAAATACGATTGTCAAAATGGCGCCGTTGCCGGGGAACAATGTCTAAGTGTGTTATTAGTTTGTAGCATACATAGTTTAGGACTATTCTATTACCCTGCCGCAATTTCCCTAGTACTCAGCACTTATTTTCCTGGACATTGCAGGAGCATTCTAGTACATTCCACGGAAAACGCCGAGGAACAAGAAGAAGCAGCAAGAACCAGTGTTTAGCACAGAGGAGGAAGACTTGCCTCTTCACAAACTCAGAAGTTGAGTAGTTTAGAGGTTGTAATTACCGGAAGCTTCAATGGATCCCGGACAGATTATAGGAAACCACCAGGATGGCAACCGAAACCTTCCCGGGAATAATAACAACAATGCTCAGCAACCAGCCCGGAGAACACTAAAGGACTATATCCTGCCGACTGCAGCAGGATATCAATCGGCTATTGCTACCCCCATTGTTGAAGCCAACACCTTCGAGATCAAGACTGGGCTAATTCAGATGGTGACCGCGAATCCTTACACGAGAAGGATGAATGAAGACCCTCACCAGCACCTGCAGCGCTTCATCGAATCTGCAATACTACAAAGATGAACGGAGTCTCACAGGAAGCATTCTATTTGAGGCTGTTTCCGTTCTCTTTGACTGATAAGGCTCATCGATGGTTAGACAGTCAGCCCAAAGGAAAATTCCGTTCTTTCGACGAGCTGGCCAACGCTTTCCTGAACCAGTATTTCCCGCCATCCAAGACAGCTCATTACAAGAACAAGATCGTAACATTCAGGTCTATGGATGAATAGAGTTTATATGAGGTTTGGGAAAGGTTCAGTGAGCTGATGCGTTTGTGTCCTCACCATAACCTGGTTATCATGACGATTGTCCACACATTCTATGTTGGAGTTGATCAATCCGTCAGGAGTCAGCTAGATCAAGCAGCTGGAGGCGCGTTCGTCGAGCTAGATATTGATGAAGCCTATGACTTGATTGAGAAGACCGCGCAGAACACGCACTTATGGGCAAGTGAGCGTGCTGCCTACGGGATAGGAAGGGGGCTAATGATCTTTACTCTGCGGAGTCTTCTGATGTGATAAGAAAATTAGCACAGAAGATTGATGGTATATCAGCTCAGTTGGGAGCCATGGGAGTTGGCTCTTCAGTGGCAAATGTTTCGCACACGCCCAGCCAGCCCGTTTACTGCGAAATCTGCGGATCACCAGCACATAACTCTGAAGCCTGTCCAGTGATGATCTCTGAAAGCAGCAACATGGTTGAAGATGCAAATTTTGTTGGTAGAAATCAGGGAAGCAGCTTTGTACCCGGTTCGGCTTCAAACCCAGCATACCATCCGAACAACCGGTTCCACCCGAATTTCTCCTACAAGAACAACAACTCTACTCCCCCTGGTTTTCAGCAAAAGCAGCAACAGAACCTCCCGTATCAACCGAGGAATCAATACCAGTCACAGAACTAGCAACAACCATTTCACTCGCAGAGCACTGGGAGCTCAAACATGGAGTCGATGCTAACAGAATTCTTGGCCCAACAAGCCAAACAAAATCAAGCAACAAACGCAAGGATTGACGATTTAGCTAAGACGATTGACCAGCTAGCATCTCAGAACAGAATGTTGGAAAATCAGGTTGCTCAACAAGCGAGGAATGCCACAAGGGAACCTGACAAGCTACCATCAAAACCAGATCCCAACCCAAAGACGTCCATGCTATAACTCTTAGAGGTGGGAAACATGTAGAGATGCTGCCAGAAATGCCTAAGAAATCAGTCGACGCCCCTGCACAACCACCGATCGATGAAACAAAGGGGAAGGAACCTCGAGAGGCTGATGTTCCTGAAAAATCAGCAACCCCTACGCCATATACACCACGTGTTCCATTCCCTCAGCGGCTGAAAGCTAGCAGGACAGACAAGGCCTTCAGGCAATTCGTCGATCGAGTGAGGACTCTTTATATCACTCTGCCACTCACCGATGCTATCACCCAGATTCCCACCTACGCCAAATTCATGAAAGACATACTCAGTGGGAAAAGGAAGATAAACGAAGAGGAAACTGTGGCGCTAAGCAAGGAGTGCAGCGCTGCCATCCAACAAGCCTTGCCACCCAAACTTCAAGATCCAGGGAGTTTTTCTATCCCTTGTGACATTGGTGGCATTACTATTCAGCATGGTTTATGTGATTTGGGTGCTAGTGTGTCTATCATGCCATATTCTCTATATGCTAAACTGAATTTAGGCGATCTTAATCCTACCAGCATCACTATTAGATTGGCTGATCATTCTTCAAGACTTCCGAGAGGAATCTTGATGGACGTTCCTGTCAAAGTAGGAAACATTTATGTTCCTGTTGATTTTATAGTTCTAGAGATTGCTGAGGACAAAGATATACCTATTATTCTTGGTAGACCTTTCTTGCGTACTGCTGGAGTTGTTATTGATGTTAAGAGAGGTTCCCTAGCTCTAAATGTAGGCAGTGAACGTGTAGTATTCTACATGCCCGATATTTGTAAAGGGCCTTGCTTGTCTTCTGACTGCAGTTTTCTAGACTTACATGAACCGAAATTTTCTGCTGCTCTAACTGATTTTAGTTCATACAACAAGGGAGCAGGTTGTCACATCCCCATGGATCTATACGCAGTCGATGTTGAGGGAAACGTAGCTGAAAATACTGAACCGAAGGAAGGAGAGTCAGGTAAGGAATCTTGCAAGGTAGAATTAAAACCTTTACCCGCAAGTCCCAGGTATGAATTTCTCGGCTCCAACTCTGCCTGTCTAGTAATCGTAAACGCTGCGTTGACTGATGTAGAAACTTAGAAGCTGCTTGATGTGCTGAGACGGTTTCGAAAAGCTTTAGGGTATTCGATTGATGACTTGACTAGTATTAGCCCTGACATTTGCATGCACATAATCCATTTAAAGGATGATATGAAACCCACTAGGGAAGCATTGAGGCGCCTAAATCCTAAGTTGAATGATGTAGTGAAGAAAGAAATTCTGAAATTACTAGATGCTGGCATCATTTACTCTATTGCTGATAGCAAATGGGTTAGCCTCGTTCATGTAGTGCCTAAGAAGGTTGGATTGACTGTAGTGCGCAATGAGAAAAATGATTTGATTCCTACTCGCACTGTAACTGGTTGGCGCATGTGCATTGATTACAGAAAGTTAAATAAGGCAACTCGCAAGGATCACTTCCCTTTACCCTTCATTGATCAGATGTTAGAACGTCTTGCAAAGCATAGTTTTTTCTGCTATCTTGATGGTTATAGTGGTTTTTTCCAAATACCCATACGCCCGCAAGACCAGGAGAAAACTACTTTTACTTACCCGTTTGGGACATTTGCTTATAGACGTATGCCTTTCGGTTTATGTAATGCACCTGCCACTTTTCAGCGTTGCATGATGGCTATTTTTTCTGATTTTATTGAGCAAACCATGGAGGTCTTCATGGATGATTTTTCTGTCTATGGTTGCTGATTCGATGAATGCTTGAAAAACGTAGCTGATATTCTCCAACGATGTGTTGACACTAACCTGGTTTTGAATTGGGAGAAGTGTCATTTTATGGTGCAGGAAGGAATCGTCCTAGGACACCTCGTGTCCAACAAGGGGATCGAAGTAGATAGAGCCAAGGTTGAGGTGATTGAGAAGCTGCCACCACCAAAGGACGAGAAAGGCATCAGAAGCTTCCTAGGACATGCCGGTTTCTACAGGCGCTTCATCAAAGACTTTTCAAAGATTGCAAAACCACTCACTGACCTCCTGTGTCAAAACGCTAAGTTCAACTTTGATGAAGCCTGTTTTCATGCATTTCACACTCTTAAGCAAGCTTTTATTTTAGCCCCTATTGTGCGGCCCCCTGATTGGGAGCTGCCATTTGAACTAATGTGTGACGCTAGTGACTTTGCAATGGGAGCAGTTTTAGGACAAAGAATTGATAAGAAGCTGCATGTGATTCACTATGCGAGCAAGGTCCTTACCGACGCGCCAGCAAATTACACTATGACGAAAAAGAGATGCTGGCTATAGTGTACGCATTTGAAAAGTTCAGGCAATACTTGATTGGCTCGAAGACTGTAGTCTACACGGATCATGCTGCCATCAAGTATCTTCTGGCAAAGAAGGACTCGAAACCAAGGTTAATACGCTGGGTACTTTTGCTACAAGAGTTTGACATAGAAATCAAGGACAAATCTGGTGCGGAGAATTCAGTAGCAGATCATTTATCGCGTCTTGAGTTAGGAGAACTCAGGCATGAAGATGAAGAGATCCCGATAACCGACTCTTTCCCGGGCGAGCAGCTGCTAGCTGTAGAATATGACGCGACTCCATGGTATGCTGACTATGTCAACTATTTAGCGTGTGGCATCCCCCCACCCGATTTATCGTACCATCAGAAGAAGAAGTTCTTATCGGATGTGAAGATGTATTTCTTGGACGATCCATTCCTATATCGTTTATGTGCTGATGGCCTATATAGGACTTGTGTTGACGAGAACCAGATAAGATGGATCTTGAAACATTGCCACTCATCTCGATACGACGGACACGGGGCTGGATCAAAAACTGCTGCCAAGGTACTCCAATCTGGATTTTTCTGGCCCTCTTTATTCCGAGACGCATATGAATTCGTGAAGACTTGTGATGAGTGTCAGCGGACCGGAAATATATTAAAACAGCAAGAGATGCCTCAGCAGGGAATTCTTGCAGTCGAACTATTCGATGTATGGGGGATTGACTTCATGGGATCGTTTCCGCCCTCCTACGGGAACCAGTACATTTTAGTGGTGGTTGATTATATGTCCAAGTGGGTCGAAGCAATTGCTACCCCCACATGTGACGCCAAGGTTGTTATTAAACTCTTCCAGAGAGTTATTTTCCCTCGCTTTGGAGTTCCAAGAACAGTCATCAGTGATGGTGGCTCTCATTTCAAGGAACGGAACTTCGAGACCCTCCTGAAGAAATATGGTGTGTATCACAAGACGGGAACCCCGTATCACCCCCAAACTAGTGGCCAGGTTGAAGTCTCCAATAGGGAGATAAAGATTATTCTCGAAAAGACCGTGTCTAGTTCTCGAAAGGAGTGGGCCTCCAAGCTTGACGATGCACTATGGGCATACCGAACTGCGTACAAGACCCCTAGTGGTATGAGTCTGTTCAGACTTGTATACGGAAAGCCCTGCCACCTGCCAGTAGAGCTCGAACACAAAGCGATGTGGGCGGTTGATGTGCACGCATCGTTGTGCGTGTATCAAATTAATTCCTTCCTCTTCCACTTAGTACAGCGGTTAAGTCGGGGTCGAATCCACAGGGAGCAAGTAGATTAGCTTTAACTAGTAACCTGCACTTACGAAAACTGGGGGTGTGAGTGATTGGGTTGCGCAATGTCCATATCGGCCGTCTCCAGTGACGCCAAAAACTCGCAGGTGTCCTCCTTGTCTGCTGCGCTGTTGATCTCCAACAGCGCCTCCCAGCCCGCCAGCACGAGCTTCTCCATGATGAGGTCCTCCATTCCGACCTCTCGCAGGAACTCCCTGCTGATGTACGGAGTCCCGTACATCTCCAGCCTCAAGAAGGCGTCGTACTTGCTGGCGAAATGAGCTAGGGTCACTTGATCCTCGGCAGGCTGCATGGTGCGCTAGATCTCGGTCAACTACGGTCAACACTCACAAAAGCTCAAAAAATCCAAACTCCTCCAAATGCCCTGAAACTTTCACCAAATGGGCGCCTACTGCCTGCCTACAAAACCCACTAACCAAACCTCCAATCGGTGCACGCTAGCTCGGTGCGATTTCAGACCTAGGGCACCCTTCTTATCGCACAAACCCTAACTCAATCGGCTGAAATCTGAGGGGAAGGGTTACCTAGTGAGCGTGCGACTGTGTGCTCCTCAAATCTCTCTAAACGGAAGCTGGGTTGAGCGTTGGACGGTGAGCGGCTGCTGAGGGCGGGAGTTTCTCTTGCAACGGTCGAGTGTGAAAAGTGCTGAAATTTTCTAAGTACTGCCCTTATATACCCCCCGACTGGCGCAGCCGTCCTGCGCACTGCTGCTGGACTAAAAAACTACAAGTCCTAAACTAACTAAAAGACACTAGAGAAACTAAAAGAAAAAACAGGTAAAAGTAAAACGTGTCGGGTTACCTCCCGACAAGTGCCTTTGTTTAACGTCGTTGGCTCGACTGTACCTCGTTACTTGCGTGAAAGTTTACCAGCGACCTCCCCCACACTTGCTCCTGAGTGACCCTGCGCTAGTGCATGTGTTGTGTTCTTCTTGGTCCTGCGCAAAGGATCGGAAGGGTGGTCAGCATGAGTAAAAGTATGTGATAAATCATAAGTAATGAGGGTAGGTAAAGAGGAAGAAGAAATATGCACAATAGTTCCCAGTTCTCCCTCTAGTGCGTCTGGTGGTGACTCTGGCGCAGCAACCTGTGCATCTGCTATCTCAGGCTCCGCCAATTCAACTTCGCGCGCTGTGCCATCCCAAGGTTCTCCTAAATACTTTTTGACTCTCTGCCCATTGACCTGAAAACGATGTCGGTGCTCGTTTTCTAACTCGATTGTTCCGTAGGGGAAAACTTTGGTAACCGTGTAAGGTCCTGTCCATTTGCTGCGCAGCTTCCCAGGCATGAGCTTTAGGCATGATGAGAATAATAATACCTGGTCTCCTGGCTCAAAAGTGCGTCTGAGGATATTTTTGTCATGAAATGCCTTTGTGCGCGCCTTGTAATCGCGCAGTCCCTCATATGCATCCAGGCGCAGCTCTTCCAATTCGCTCAGCTTAAAAGCGCGCTATTTACCGGCCTCGTCTAGGTTCAGGTTGCAAACGCGCAATGCCCAGTATGCCTTGTGCTCCAACTCCACTGGCAGGTGGCACGCTTTTTCATAAACCAACCAGAACGGTGAGGTTCCAATTGGGGTCTTATGTGCTGTTCGGTATGCCCACAGCGCATCGTCAAGGCGCTGGCTCCAGTCTTTGCGCGACGGTCTCACAGTTTTCTCCACGATGCGCTTGATCTCTCTGTTGGAAACCTCAGCCTGTCCATTCGTCTGAGGGTGGTAAGCGGTGGACGTCTTGTGGCGCACTCCATAATGCTTGAAAACCTGCGCCACTATCCTGTTGGAAAAGTGCGTCCCCTGGTCGCTAATGATTGCCTTTGGCACTCCGTATCTGCAAAATATGTTAGTCCTTAAAAAGTCAGCGACCGTCTTACCATCATCCTTCCGTGTAGCCTTGGCCTCAACCCATTTGGAGACATAATCCACCGCGACCAATATATACTCGTATCCGGAAGATGGAGGGAATGGCCCCATGAAGTCAATCCCCCAAATGTTGAATACTTCATCCACGAGAATTGGCGTCTGCGGCATCTCATTGCGCGCTGATATGCCTCCTGTGCGCTGGCACCTGTCACAGTTCCTGCAGTAGTTATATGAGTCACTGAACAAGCGCGGCCAATAAAATCCGCAGTCCAGGATCTTTCTGCTCGTGCGCTTCAGACCGAAGTGTCCTCCACATGCGTGCGCATGACAAAACATCAAAACAGAGTTAATTTCATGGTCAGGCACGCAGCGCCTTAAAATCTGATCAGGTCCTATTCTGAGCATATATGGATCATCCCAAAGGTAATGCTTGGACTCATGCTTTAATCTCATGCATTGGGTTTTAGTGAAATGAGGAGGAAACGTACCTGTGACCAGGTAATTCGCAATGTGCGCATACCATGGTACCTTACCTGTCAGCGCCATCAGATGCTCGTCAGGGAACGTCTCTGTGATTTGCCCTGGCTCCTCCGCTTTCACGATCCTGCTCAAGTGGTCCGCGACTGTGTTTTCCGTGCCCTTCTTATCTTTGATCTCCAAGTCAAAATCATGAAGTAGGAGCACCCAGCGCATCAGGCGCAGCTTAGTTTCCTTCTTGGACATTAGGTAACGGATTGCTGCGTGGTCTGTGTAGACGATGACTCTGGCGCCAAGAACATATGCGCGGAACTTCTCCAGCGCAAACACAATTGCCAGAAGCTCCTTCTCCGTGGTAGTGTAGTTCCTCTCCGCAGCGTCCAGTGTGCGCGATGCATAATAAATGGCGTGCGGCTTCTTGTCCACTCGCTGTCCCAAAACTGCACCTACTGCATAGTCGCTTGCGTCGCACATCAGTTCAAATGGCAGGGTCCAGTCTGGTGCGCGCATCACTGGCGCACTTGTCAGCGCCTCCTTCAGTTTATCAAATGCGGCCCTGCACTCATCAGTAAATTCGAAACACACATCCTTTTGCAAGAGGTTAGACAGGGGTATACAAATCTTAGAAAAATCTTTTATGAAGCGCCTGTAAAACTCGGCATGCCCAATGAATGATTTCACATCGCGCACGTTAGTGGCATAAGGCAGATTAGAAATAAGATCTATCTTGGCCTTATCTACCTTGATCCCCTCCTGCGAGATAATATGTCCTAGTACTACACCATGCGATACCATGAAATGACATTTTTCATAATTGAGCACTAGGTTCTTTGAAATGCAGCGCGCTAAGACCTTATCAAGATGAGTTAAGCAGGCGTCAAAGGTACTTCCATACACAGTAAAATCATCCATGAACACTTCTATGCATATACCAATCATATCAGAAAAAATGCTCATGACTAGACGTTGGAACGTACCTGGCGCGTGACACAGCCCAAATGACATGCGCCGAAACGCAAACGTACCGAATGGGCAGGTAAACGTGGTCTTCTCTTGATCTTCCGCAGCTATGGGTATCTGATTGTACCCTGAATATCCGTCCAAGAAACAAAAGTAGGGCTTCCCCGCTAATCGATCTAGCATTTGATCCATAAAGGGTAGCGGGAAATGGTCCTTGCGCGTGACTGCGTTAAGCTTCCTGTAGTTGATGCACATGCGCCATCCAGTTTGTATGCGCTTGGGAACTAGCTCGCCCTGCGCATTCTCTTCTACTGTGATTCCTCCTTTCTTCGGCACAACGTGCACTGGACTTACCCATTTGCTGTCCGAAATAGGGTAAATGACTCCTGCGTCAAGCAACTTCAGGATCTCCTTCTGTACCACCGCCATCATATTCGGGTTCAATCTGCGCTGAGCCTCCCTGGATGGTTTGGCACCATCTTCCAACAGAATCCTATGCATGCATACGTCGGGGCTCACTCCGCGCAGATCAGCAAGTGTCCATCCTATAGCGCGCTGGTTCTTGCGCAGCACCTGTTGTAATCGCGCCTCCTGCTCCTCTTCTAATCCTTTCTTTATGATCACTGGCAGGGTGTCTTCATTTCTCAAGAGTATGTACTTGAGGTGTTCTGGGAGTTGCTTCAGCTCGACCTTGGGTGCCTGTTCAATAGAGGGCAAGATTTTATTAGCAGTGCAGACATTAACTATGTCTTGTACCTGTCTGGGTTCTGGTTCAGCACTGCTCGGCTCATCCTCTTGCTCCTCCAACTCTGCCTGTGCCAGTGTTATAGGTTCTTCTGCTGCGCTCGCACATTGCGCATTTGCAACCAAGTCGTCTATGCTGTCCATTGTGTGCACTGTGGCGTCTTCATGAGGGTGCTGCATCCCTTTGAATATGTTGAAATGAATTTCCTCGCCATCAACCTCCATAGAGAGCGTGCCCCTCCATACATCTATCTTTGTGCGCGCTGTCATCAAAAATGGTCTGCCCAGTAGGATCTGCGCACTGCCGTTGCTCGACTCACCCTCCATTTCTAGGACATAGAAATCTGCTAGGAACACCAGCTCTCCTACTCGAACCAGAACGTCCTCGATCACACCCGTAGGTTGCTTGCACGACCGATCTGCGAGCTGAATGGTGAGACCTGCAGGCTTTAGTGGTCCAAGGCGCAATGACGCATATAGGGAATAGGGTAGCACATTTATAGACGCGCCTAAGTCAATCATGCAATTGCTTACTGTGGTCTTACCTAAAGTGCATGGAATGGTGAACGTACCTGGGTCTTGGCATTTAGGTGGTACCTTATGTTGCACGATTGCTGAGGCCTTCGCATTTAGCATTACCTGTGCGCATTCGCCTTTCCTTCTCTTGTTTGTGCACAGCTTCTTTAGAAATTTGGCGTACCTAGGGATTTGCCGAACTGCTTCAATAAGGGGAATGTTTATCTCCACCTTACTGAATAACTCGTAGAGCTCCTTATCGAGCGCTTCCTTTCTAGCCGATGGTCCCTGTACAGGGAAAGGTGCAGGTATGTTAGTACGATTCGTGCCCTTGTCTTTTAATTGTGTTATACCTGGCGCTTCGCCCTGCTGGCTTGTGGCTGGCGCTTCTGGTTGCGCGTCTTGCTCCGGTTGCGCATTCTGCTCTATTGGATCTGGGACTTGCGCAACTGGTGGCGCGGGCGCCTTCGCGGCCTGCTCTGTTCCTATCGTGCGCCCAGTCCTCAGTGTCACGGCGTTGACTCCTCCCTTAGGATTCTGGATCACTTGCGAAGGCAGGTTGCCATCGCTCTTTTTCAGCTCATATACCGTGGTAGCAATCTGCGATAGCTGCTTCTCAATGGACTCGAACCTCTTGTCATATTTCTCATCATTTTTGCGCACTGTGTCTGCTAGCTGCCCCACAATATCTTCCAAGGATCGCCTTGGTTGCTGGTTGTTCTGCGCTGGTGCGTCAGTGAGGCGATGCGGTGGATTGTAGGGCGCAGCTTGTTGCGTCTACTGTGGCGCGCGCTGATCCGTGGACTGCCTCTGGAAATTGTTTTCCTCCTTCCATCTGAACCCATTTGCGGCTAGTCCAAAATGCGACTGATTCTGCCTCTGCGGCCCTCTGTTATCCCATCCTCCAAGAGCATTAGCATCACCTGATTCCTCGAAAAGCGTGGGACATGCGTCGGTTTTGTGCTCTGTGGAAGTGCAGAACTCACACGCCTTTGGCGCAGCTGGTTGCGCTCCCTACGCATGCATCAGGTTCTGCAGCATGGCCTTCATTTCCTTGATCTCAGCGCTTGTTTCTACCTGATGCACAGAACAAGCACGACTATTTTCAAGTGTTAGCTGATGTCTTACCTGCCCAGCAGAGTCTTCTATCAGCTACCACGCGTCCTCTGGGTACATGTTGCAAATGTTGCCTCCTGAGCATGCATTCAATAACCTCAGCTCCATGGGTAGCAATCCATTCAGGAAATTCTCTATCAGCACATTTTGGGGTAGGCCGTGGTTGTAGCAGTTGGCCTCCAACTCCCTGAAACGCTCGTAATACTCTGACAGCGACTCCTCTGCGCCCTGCCTAGGTGCGGCCAGCTCCCTCCTGAGCAGCGCGATCTTTGCTACGGGATAAAATTTGTCCAGGAACTTCTTCTGCAGCTGCTCCCATGTGTGAATTGATCCTGCTGGTAAGTTCATCAGCCAATGCCTGGCTGTGTCACACAATGAAATGGGAACGCTTTCATCTTCAGCGCTTCGTCGCTCTCTCCTTCGGCCTTCATGTTCTCACAAATGACTAAGAATTCTCGCACATGATTGACCGGATTCTCGTTGTTCATCCCGTGGAACTTGGGCATGTGATGAATGAGCGAGCTCCTTAGTTCAAAATGACCGTCTGGTGGAAGCACTATACACCATGGCTGGTTAACCATGAGTGGGGCTGACATCTCACGCACTGTTCTGCGTCACGCAGCTTGTCGCGCGGGTGGCGCATTATACAATTCAGTGGCCATCCTTGCTTCAACCTCACGCTGCACTTCCTCTCTAAACAGGGCTGCGCGGTTATGTGCCTTGCTTCCTCTGGAGTTCTGTCCCCTAAGTTATCTCCAACGACACTGTTATCCTCCATGACCTGTTCTAAACTTTAAAGAAAATGGAATTAAAAGATAACTAAGCTGTTGCGTCTGTCAGTGCGCAACTAGAATCTGTGCAGCGCAACTGTTTCAAGGTTGCGCAGGCTGATGTTGATTGCGCGCTGTCAGAAACAACAACGAAAATAAAGCAAACAGAAATGACTAACTATTATAAAAGAAAACTTAAGCTAATTAAAGCTTATCTGTGTTGCTCCCCGGCAACGGCGCCAAAATTTGATGTGCACGCGTCGTTGTGCGTGTATCAAATTAATTCCTTCCTCTTCCACTTAGTACAGCGGTTAAGTCGGGGTCGAATCCACAGGGAGCAAGTAGATTAGCTTTAACTAGTAACCTGCACTTACGAAAACTGGGGGTGTGAGTGATTGGGTTGCGCAATGCGCGAGTAAACTGTAGTAAACGCAGGAATTGCACTAGACGTGCGCAGGCAGTAGAGATTAAGTACTATGACTATGAGAAGTATCGGCGCAGACAATCCTCTATGAGTGTATTCCTTATCATTGACTCTAAATGTCTATAGTTTGATTCAATGAAGTTAGTGTCCAGTCAAGGCTTCCTAACTTATGCGCATGTTCCGATCAAAGTTCATGAGCTATTAATTCTTAAGACTAGTCTAAGCAGCTGCGAATCCTGTCACAGTAGCAACTGATTATCCTAGCGCGTTACTCCTAGTCGTCACCGTCAGGCTATTCAACTAGTTTAACATATAACAAACAAGCAACAAGAGTAAGATTGCGGTTCAAGGCTTCCCCTACTCATGCAACTAGCTGTCAACAGTGTGCACAGAATGAATACAAGCAAACAAACTATGCATTAAGCACAAGTCTCAAAGGAAAATCCTCATAGATTCATGCCCAACCGATACTAAGCGTTTAGCTAGACATGCTAGCAATAAACATCATAGAAACAGTAAATAATATCTAAAGTATCCAAGAAAACAGCAACTAGCAGGTGCGTGCAGGTTGCAGTGTCTCGGCTAGCGCAGGTCCTCTCAGTAGGCTCGTGTGTTTTTCAGTTCTGCCGCTCTCTCGTGTGCTGTGGTATATCTGGATGATATCAATGTCTCTTGTGGTATATTGATGCTCTCGATCCTCTGCCTTCTTCTCTTTATATACTGCTCAAGAGGCCCAACCTTGGCAACTTCCAAATCTGGTCGTGTCAAGATTTGGAAACACCAATATCCTGCGCATGGCGCACTGCTCCTGGGTAGCGCAATCGGTTAGCGCACCGTAGCTGATTCTGCCAACTCCTCTGTTTGCGCTGCTAGCTCCGCAGGCTATGTGATGCGCTTCTTAAAAGCTGCCTGTTAGCGCGTATCCGACTTAGGCCCTCGTTTTGCCCTGAAATACAAAAACACTGGAAACCAATAATCTTGTACACAAAATAATACAAACAAGCATAGGGTTAGGATCTAAATAGTGTGTATAAATAGGCTCTATCAGCGGTCAAGGCATTGAACTTTGATATGAAAACCGCCGGGGAGAAAAGAGTGTTGCAGCTACATGAGCTCGATGAAATCAGGCTTGATTCTTATGAGAATGCCCGCATCTACAAAGAAAGGACTAAGAAGTGGCATGACAAGAGGATAGTGCGCAGAGAATTCGATGAGGGCGAGCGAGTTCTGCTCTATAATTCTCGTATGAGATTATTTCCTGGGAAACTGAAGACCAAATGGAGTGGACCGTATACTGTGGCCCGTGCCTATCCTGACGGCCATGTGGAAATCACTGTCGAGGACGGCAAATCCTTAGTCGTAAATGGTCAACGTCTGAAGCACTACCATGTCCTCAAGGGACTGGCTCCATCGGACGGAATTCCAGAGGATCCACCTCTCGCGAAGGGATCCCAGTAAGGGACTTCCCGAGAGTGTTTCTGATTTTCGCGCTTGAACCTCGTCTCCCAAGACGTTAAATTAGGCCTCTTCGGGGAGTAACCCGCACTGTAAGTTTATTTAATTTTTTCTTAGTTTTCCGCATCATTTTGAGTGCACTTATATTATTCATCATTTAGGTTTATTTAGCTTGCATGGTACGTGACATGACGTGATGATTTGGTTGCGGAATACTTAGTCTATTTGCCTGGTTCTTTATTTGTGGAGTGGATTAGTGAACCAGCAGTTTGTTAGGTAAAACCGGCGGTTAGAAGGAAAACCCAACGGTTTCGGAATAGAACCGGCCCCCTATGCAAATTTCTGATTTCTCTGAAAAGGGCCGGTTCTGAAGTGAACCGGCGATTTGGTTAAGGGAACCGGAGGTTTGATAGAGAAACCGCTGGTTTTAGGAGCTAGCCGGCCCCCCTTTGCAAATTTGATTTTTCTCTGAAAAGGGCCGGTTCTGAGGTGAACTGGCAGTTTGGATAAGGGAACCGGAGGTTTGATAGTGAAACCGCCGGTTTTAGAAGCGAATCGGCCCCCCTTTGCAAATTTGGTTTTTCTCTGAAAAGGGCCGGTTCTGAGGTGCACCGGCTGTTTGAGTAAAAGAACTGGCGGTTTATAGAGCAACCGCCGGTTTAAGGAGAGAACCGGCCCCCCTATGCAAATTTGGTTTTTCTCTGAAAAGGGCCGGTTTCGCTTAGAACCACCGGTTTGGGTCTCGAAACCGGCGGTTTGGGTTTTGAACCGGCGGTTTGTTTGAAACCGGTCGGCCTTCTTCTTCGATTTCACTAGAATTCAAGCCCTAAAAACTTAAATTTCCCCAAATCGCCACCTCCGACCTCCCGTCCATCCTCCTTCCACCCTCCTCCTGCCGCTGCAGCGTTCCGCAGGCTCCACACCACCATCCTCATCCCACAGCCGAGCTTCGCCAGCAGCCTAGCTTCTCCACACCACCATCCTCACCCACAGCCGAGCTTCGCCAGCAGCCGAGCTTCTCCACGCCCGCAGCTTCAGCCAGCATCCACGCCTACACCAACCGTGCCCTTCCATGCATACATCACCTCAATCCGGCCTCCTTCCCTCCTGCCTCAGCCACCGCTCCGGACATGGCACGCACGGGCAGCAGCCGCACCTCCCGCGCCTCACGAGCTGCTCCTTCTTCTCAGCCGCCAGACCCAACTCCCCCTCCCGCCAGCACCTCCAGCCTTCCCGGAGCCTGTGGACTTTGGTCCCAATGCCGTGGCGGCTGACCTTTACAGGTATTATCTACAAGAACAAAAATTTGTGCAAGCTACTGCACATGCACCTCTGATAGAGCCTAGTTATATGCGCTATTTAGATCTTAACACTGTGCTTATTTGCATTATTTTGTGTACAAGATTACTGGTTTTCGGTATTTTTGTATTTCAGGATGAAATAGGAGCATAAGTCAGATGTGCGCTAACGGGCGCTTTTAAAGGGCGCAATGCACGACCTGCGGAGCTAGTAGCGCAAAAGGAGATAGGAGATAGCTGATTCAGACTGCAGTGCGCAAACCAACTGTGCAAAGCGAGTAGCGCAATCAACGTGCGCAGCGAGCCATGCGCAAGATAGCAGTGTTTCTAAATTTTGATCATCATTATCCCTACAAAATCTCCTGGATTTGGGAAGTAGCTAAGATTCTCACGAGCCAAATCTAAGCATTCCTTGGACTTCAAGACCAGTATATAAAGAGGAGGGAAGCTAGGGTTTGAAGAGGATAGATAGAGAGAGACATATAGCAGCAGAGACACACGAGCTCAAGAAGCCTGCCGTCAAGATTCTGCGCGAACCACCTGCGCCAGCCGAAAACAGCAACCTGCGATTGCGCCGACTTACTACTTTTCCTTGGCTGCTTTAGTTTTACTTATTATTTCTATGATGTTTGCTTCTAGCATGTCTAGCTAAACACCTTGTATCGGTTGGGCATGATTCTATGAAGTATTTCCTTTGAGACTTGTGTTTAATGCTTAGTTCGTCTACTTATATTAATTCTATGCACATGGGTGATAATTAGTTGTGCGAATAAATGCTTAGTTCGTCTACTTATATTAATTCTATGCACATGGGTGATAATTAGTTGTGCGAATAAGAGAAGCCTTGAACCGCATTCTTATTCTAACTGTTCGTTATTGTATGTTAAACTGGTTGATAACTTGACGGTGATAACTAGGAGTAACACACTAGGATAATCGGCTACTACTGTGATAGGATTCGTAGTTGCTTAGACTAGTTTCAGGAATTAATAGCTCATGGACTTTGATCGGAACATGCGCGCACGTTAAGAAGCCTTGATCGGACACTAACTTAAGTAGAACTGCACTATAGATGTTTAGAGTCGATGATAAGGGATACATTCATAGAGGATTGTCTTTACCGATACTTTTCATAGTTATAGTACTTAATATCTACTGCCTGCGCACGAATAGTGCAATTCTGCTTTCACTACTGTTCATTCGCGCACCTGCGCAACCCAATCACTCACAACCCCCAAGTTCGTAAGTTGTAGGTTGCTAGCGAAGACGAGTCTGCACGCTCCTTGTGGGATCGACCCTGACTTAGCCGCTGTACTAAGTGGAGAAGGAAGGATTAATTTAACGCGTACAACGACGCGCGATCAAATTTTGGCACCGTTGCCGGGGAGCAACACAGATAAGTTTTAACTAGTTCAAGTTTTCTTTTACAGTAGTTAGTTATTTCTTTTTTTATTTTTGGTTGGTGTTTCTGACAGTACGCAATCAACATCAGCCTGCGCATCCTTGAAACGGTTGCGCTGCACAGATTAGAGTTGTGCACCGACAGGGGCAACAACCTAGTTGTCTTTTAATTTCGTTTTCTTAAAGTTTAGAACAGGGCATGGAGAATAATAGTGTCATCGGCGATAACTTAAGGGACAGGACCCCAGAGGGACCTAACAATGCAAGGGCAGATAACCGCGCAACCCGGTTCAGAGAGGAAGTACAGCGCGAAGTTGATGCTCGGATGGCCGCTGAAGCAGTGTATAATGCGCAACCCGTGCAACAGATCGTGCGACGCAGAACAGTGCGCGAGATGTCGGCTCCAATCACAGTCAACCAACCTTGGTGCATAGTACTTCCACCCGATGGGCATTTTAAACTATGGAGCTCATTCATTCATCATATGCCTAAGTTTCATGGGATGAACAACGAGAACCTGGTCAAGCATGTGCGTGAATTCTTAGTTATCTGCGAGAACATGAAGACCGATGGGAAGAGTGAAGAAGCGCTGAAGTTGAAGGCGTTCCCTTTTTCATTGTGTGATGCAGCCAGACATTGGCTGATGAGTTTACCAACAGGATCTATTCACACATGGGAGCAGCTCCAGAAGAAGTTCTTGGATAAGTTCTACCCCGCAGCTAAGATCGCGCTACTCAGGAGGGAATTGGCCGCGCCTAGGCAGGGCGTATGAGAGTCACTATCAGAGTACTATGAGCGTTTCAGGGAGCTGGAAGCCAACTGCTATAATCATGGCCTGCCCCAAAATGTGCTGATAGAGAATTTCCTGAACGGGCTACAACCGATGGAACTTAGATTATTGAATGCATGCGCAGGCGGTGACATATGTAACATGTACCCAGAGGATGTATGGCAGATGATAGAGGATTCTGTTGGACAGGTGAGGCATCAATTGATGCTCGAGAACAATCGTGCGCGCTGTGCATCAGGTGGATTCCAGTGCTGAAATAAAGGAGATGAAAGCCATGCTACAGAAGCTGATGAGTGCGCAAGGCACGCAACCAGTTGCGCCGAAGGCATGCGAGTTCTGTACGTCCACTGAGCACAAAACCGACGCATGTCCCACACTTTTTGAGGAATCAGGAGATGTCAATGATCTAGGAGGATGAGACAATAGAGGACCGCAGAGGTAGAATCAGCCGCGTTTTGGACTAGCCGCAAATGGATTCAGATGGAAGGAAGACAGCAATCTCCAAAGGCAGCCCGCGGAATATCGCACACCACAGCAGGCGCAGCAAGTATACAACCCACCGCACCGCCGCAATGACGCACCAGCACAGAATGACCAGCAACCGCGGCGCTCCTTAGAAGACATAGTGGGTCAGTTAGCAGACATTGTGCGCAAGAATGATGAAAAGTATGACAAGAGGTTCGAGTCAATTGAGAAGCAGTTGTCACAGATTGCTACCACGGTTTATGAGCTGAAAAAGAGCGATGGCAACCTACCTTCGCAAGTGATTCAAAACCCTAAGGGAGGAGTTAACGCCGTAACGCTGAGGACTGGGCGCATAGTTGGGACAGCTCCGACCGCGAAGGTGCCCGCGCAGCCAGTTGCGCAACCTCCAGAGCTAGCACAGCCGGATGCGCAACCAGCCGCGCAAGCTACAAACCAACAGAGGGTGGCGCCAGGTATGATACAATCAGGAGAAAAGAGTGTCAATCGTACTAACGCACCTGCACCTTTTCCTGTGCAGGTACCTTTAGCAAGGAAGGAGGCGCTAGACAAGGAGCTGTATGAATTATTCAGTAAGGTTCCCCTGATTGAGGCAGTTCGGCAGATCCCTAGATACACAAGTTCTTGAAGGAGCTGTGCACAAACAAGAGGAGGAAAGGCGAGTGCGCACAAGTAATGCTTAACGCGCACGCATCAGCAATTGTGCAACACAACGTACCACCTAAATGCCGGGATCCAGGTACGTTCACCATACCGTGCACCTTAGGTAAGACCACGGTAAACAACTGCATGATTGATCTCGGTGCATCTATAAATGTGCTTCCTTACTCCTTGTATGTGTTATTGCACCTTGGTCCACTAAAGCCTGTAGGTCTCACCATCCAATTAGCAGATCGGTGGTGCAAACAACCGACGGGCATGATAGAGGACGTTCTCGTCCAAGTGGGAGAGCTGGTGTTCCCAGCAGATTTCTACGTCTTGGAGATGGAGGGTGAGCCGAGCAAGGGAAGCGTGCAAATCCTACTGGGCAGACCATTTCTGATGACTGCGCGCACAAAGATAGACGTGTGGAAAGGTACGCTCTCAATGGAGGTAGATGGCGAGGAGATTCACTTTAATATTTTTAAGGGGATGCAGCATCCTCATGAGGACGCCACAGTGCACGCGTTAGATAGTATGGACGGCTTGGTTGCGCATGTGCAGTGTGCATGCGCAATAGGGGAGCCTGCGCCACTGACACAGATAGAGATGGAGGCACATGATGATGAGCTGAGCAGCACAGAACCAGTGTCCAGGCAGGTATATGATCTGGTTAATGTTTGCGCTACTAATAAAATCCTACCTTCTATTGAACAGGCACACAAAGTTGAGCTGAAGCAATTGCCCGAGCACTTAAAGTACATCTTCCTGGGCAATAAGGACACCCTGTCTGTCATTATAAAGGAAGGATTAGAGGAGGAGCAGGAGGCGCGATTACAGGAGGTGTTGCGCAAGAACCAGCGCGCTATAGGATGGACATTAGCTGACCTGCGCGGAGTAAGCCCTGATGTGTGTATGCATAGAATTCTGCTGGAAAATGGTGCCAAACCATCCAGGGAGCCTCAGCGCAGACTGAATCCAATTATGATGGAGGTAGTGCAGAAAGAGATCCTGAAGCTGCTTAACGCAGGAGTAATATACCCGATTTCAGACAGTAAGCGGGTAAGTCCAGTGCACGTTGTGCCCAAGAAAGGAGGCATCACAGTAGAGGAAAATGTGCAGGGCGAGCTAGTTCCCAAGCTCATACAGACTGGATGGCGCATGTGTATTGACTACAGGAAGCTGCACTTTTGCTTCCTGGACGGTTACTCAGGGTACAATCAGATATCTATAGCTGCGGAGGATCAGGAGAAAATAACCTTTACCTGCCCATTCGGTACCTTTGCGTTCCGGCGCATGTCGTTTGGGCTGTGTAAGGCGCTAGGTACGTTCCAACGCTTAGTCATGAGCATTTTCTCTGATATGATTGGTTTATGTGTAGAGGTATTCATGGATGACTTTACTATGCATGGTGAGACTTTTGATGCATGTTTGGATAATCTTGATAGGGTCTTAGCGCGCTGCATTACCAAGAACCTAGTTCTCAATTATGAAAAATGTCACTTTATGGTATCACATGGAGTAGTACTAGGACATATTATCTCACAGGAAGGAATTAAGGTTGATAAAGCAAAAATAGATCTTATCTCAAATCTGCCTTATTCCACTAATGTGCGCGACGTTAAGTCGTTTCTTGGGCATGCAGGGTTCTACAGGCGTTTTATAAAAGATTTTTCTAAAATATGTATTCCATTTTCTAACCTCCTTCAAAAGGATGTGTGCTTTGAGTTCACTGATGAGTGCAGGAATGCTTTTGATAAGTTGAAGGATGCGCTGACCAGTGCGCCAGTGATGCGCGCACCAGACTGGAACTTACCCTTTGAGCTGATGTGTGATGCAAGTGACTACGCCGTAGGCGCAGTATTGGGTCAGTGCGTGGATAAGAGGCCGCACGCTATCTATTATGCGTCGCGCACACTGGACACTGCGCAGAGGAACTACACCACGACTGAGAAGGAGCTTCTGGCAATCCGTGCATATGTTTGCGCTGGAGAAGTTCAGCGCATATGTTCTGGGCACTAGAGTCATTGTCTACACTGACCACGCTGCTATCCGTTACCTACCAAGAAAGAGACTAAGCCGCGCTTGATGCGCTGGTTGCTTCTACTCCAAGAGTTTGATTTAGAGATCGAGGATAAGAAGGGAACGGAAAACACTGTTGCTGATCACCTAAGCAGGATAGTGAAAGAAGAGGAGCCAGGGCAGATCACGGAGACATTCCCTGACGAGCACCTGATGGCGTTGAATGGTAAGGTACCATGGTATGCGCATATTGCAAATTACTTGGTCACAGGTGTGTTTCCCCCTCAGTTCACTAAAGCTCAATGCATGAGGTTAAAACATGAGTCTAAATACTACGTTTGGGATGATCCGTACATGCTTAGAATAGGCCCTGATCAGATCTTGAGGCGATGTGTGCCTGATCATGAGATGAGCTCTGTTTTGAGGTTTTGTCATGCGCACGCGTGTGGAGGACACTTTGGTCCAAAGCGCACGAGCAGGAAAATCCTAGATTGCGGTTTTTATTGGCCGCACTTATTTCGTGACTCATATAACCACTGCAGGGCTTGTGACAGGTGTCAGCGCATAGGAAATATATCAGCGCGCAACGAGATGCCACAGACGCCAATATTGGTAGACGAAGTGTTCGACTTGTGGGGGATTGACTTCATGGGGCCGTTTCCTCCATCTTTTGGATACGAGTACATACTAGTTGCGGTGGATTATGTCTCGCAGTGGGTCGAAGCTAAGGCCACGCGCAAGGATGATGGTAAAACGGTTGTTGAGTTTTTAAGGACTAACATTTTCTGCAGGTACGGGGTGCCTAAGGCAATAATCAGCGACCAGGGGGCGCACTTCTGCAACAGAATAGTGGCGCAGGTACTAAAGCATTATGGAGTGCGCCACAAGACGTCCACTGCATACCATCCTCAAACGAATGGCCAGGCCGAGGTTTCCAACATAGAGATTAAGCGCATTCTGGAGAAAATTGTGAGACTTACGCGCAAAGACTGGAGCCAGCGGCTGGATGATGCACTTTGGGCATACTGGACTGCGCACAAGACACCGATTGGAACTTCACCATTTTGGTTGGTATATGGAAAAGCGTGCCACCTACCGGTTGAGTTGGAACACAAGGCATACTGGGCATTGCGCACTTGCAATCTGAACCTCGACGAGGCTGGTAAGGAGCGCGCATTTGAATTGATCGAACTGGAGGAGCTGCGCCTGGATGCATATGAGGGGCTGCACGACTACAAAGCGCGCACGAAAGCATTTCACGATAAGTACATCCTCAGACGCACCTTCGATCCAGGAGACCGGGTGCTTTTGATCTCCTCGCGCTTAAAGCTGATGCCCGGGAAGCTGCGCAGCAAGTGGACGGGACCATACACAGTCACAAAGGTTTTCCCATATGGAACAGTCGAGTTAGAGAACGAGCGCAAGCATCGTTTTCAGGTTAATGGGCAAAGAGTAAAGAAATACTTGGGAGAACCTTGGGATGAGGCCACGCGCGAAGTTGATTTGGCGGAACCAGAGATAGAGGATGCGCAGGTTGCTGCGCCAGAGATACAACCTGATGCACCTGAGGGAGAACTGGGAGCTACTGCTTATATATCTTCTCCCTCATTGATTAACCTCGTCACTTATGATGTGTCACATGATTTTGGCCAGGCTGACCACCTATCTGTTTCTTTGAGCAGGACTAAGGAAGACATAGCACGCGCGGATGCGCAAGGACGTTCAGGAGCAAGTGTGGGGTGGTCACGAGCGCAAACTTGAGCAAGTAACGAGGTACTGTCGAGCCAACGACGTTAAACAAAGGCACTTGTCGGGAGGTAACCCGACACGTTTTAATTTTTTACATGTTTTTATTTTTACACATTTTTTTAGGATTTGAATTTTTCTTAGCTAGTTTAACATGCATGAGTGCGCTCTCCGTTGCGCTTGCGCATGAGTCGTGGGGACACGTCTTGGTTTAAGTGTGTGGGGGGGGGGGGGGGGGGCGTTACATTTACATTTCATATTTATCATTATAGTTTAGCTTAGTTAATGTAGTTAAAGAAAATAGTAGCGGTTGTGCGCTTGTGTGCGGATTGTTTTGTCTTATTCATCCTGCATGCGCTACTATAAACCGTTTTAATATAATTTTTTCGATTTTTGTCTTTTTAGTTGGGATATACAGGGGATGTGGAGTTGATAGAAAAGCTCTAGAGAGGCGGTTAGTCGTGCTTACTTCGAGATTAAGGTACATGGCTAAAAGCGCCCGCAGCGCACGTCCGGCTCTCCATGCAGCGCCCGCAGCAGGTGCGTAATCATTCCTCCACAAGTCAGCGGCCCTTTGGTGCTGACCCGACTCCAGTGCACCACCATGTTTGAGACAAACAACACCTTCTTCCCATAATAGAACCCCTTCTTCCCATAGGCGACCATGCGCCAGAGGTAGAACATCCACGGGTCGCGCAGCTCGCTTCCTCGGCTGCGCCCCGCGGCAAAAACTTGGCCGGTCGCCATCTCACGCCACGCCTCTTGATTTGTGTGCGTGTCTATATCCTCCTCACGCACCTTGGCGCACCTCAACGTGCGCTTCAGCCTCTTGGCCGAGGCTATGTACCAGACCCCTCTGTGCCGGTACCTGATTTCCAAATCGGCAGTCTCCAGCGATGCCAAGAACTCACATGTATCTTCCTTATCAGCTGCGCTGTTGATCTCCAACAGCGCCTCCCAGCCCGCCAGCACGAGCTTCTCCACAATGAGTTCCTCCAACCCGACTTCGCGCAGGAAGTCCCTGCTGATGTACGGGGTCCCGTACATCTCCAGCCTCATGAAGGCGTCAAATTTGCTGGCGAATGACGCTGGGGTCTCTTGATCCTCCGCGGGCCTCATGGTGCGCTGGTGTTCCTCTGGTCAACTATGGTCAAAGCTCAACAACTACCCAAAAATCCAAACTCTGACTAACGCCCTGAAACTGTCACCTACAGGTCGCCTATCCTCCGCCTACAAAACCCACTACCCAGAACTCCAAATGGTGCGGTCGAACTAGGTGCGATTTCAAACCTAGGGCAGCTCCTCTATTGCACAAAACCCTACTGAATCGGCTCAAACTAAAGGGAAGGGTTACCTGGTGTGTGCGCGACGGTAAGCTCTTCAAATCTTTCTAAACGGAGGCCTGGTTGATTGCCGGACGGTGAGCGGAGGCTGAGGGCAGGAGCGTTCTTGCAACGGTCGAATGTGAAAATGCTGAAATTTTTCTAAGTCCTGCCCTTTTATACCCCCTGTCTAGCGCATCTATTATGCGCACTAAATTTGCGCACTGACCTATGCACTTGATGAGCGGACAAATAACCTTTTATTTGTCCACATTTTTCCCTTACTTCTTGTTTGTTCCGCAATTCTATAAAGCCATTTGATGATTTCTTCGTCCATTTCAGGTTAAAATTATATATCTCATGATACGAAGTGGCCCGAAGAAAATCTAGACGAATTCTGGTCGACGGAGATCAAAAGAAGGAAGTCTGAGCAAACTGCAGAAGTGATTCGGCCGAATCATAAGTGATTCGCCCACCAGCTTGACCGAATCACTCTCAGCTGCGCGAATTGACCTGATCCGGGGAAAGTGCTGAAGGTTTGACCGAATCACATAATGGGTGTGACCGAATCAACTGTGATTCGGCCACGAAAAGTGATTCGCCCAGTCCGAGACCGCCACTGAACAGATGATTTGGCCGAATCAGAGGTGATTCGCCCAGAGGTGCCCGAATCAGTTTAGCTCCACAAGACGTTTGACCGTATCAACACAAAGGCGTGACCGAATCAAATGGTGATTCGGCCAAGAAAAGTGATTCGTCCAAACTCAAAACACCAATGAACAAAAGCTTCGAGCGAATCACATGGGCATTGACCGAATCAAGTGATTCGGTCACCTCGGGCCTTTTTGGAAATCTTCACAAAGTATAAATAGAATGAGATAGAAGTGAAGAAAGGAGCTTCCACTTTTTGCAACCCTAGGCGACCAAAACTCAAAGAAGACCAAGCTTGATGGAAGATTGAAGCTTGGATTGAAGATTCTACATCATCCTCTCCTAAACCCTAGCTTTGTATTTACATTTATGTTTCCCTTAGTTGTCATGTATTTGTGCACACTCATTATGAGTGAGTAGTTGCTTTTGTGGTTGGGGATTAAATGGATCCCCTGGGATTGGATATGATGTAGAACACTATTGTTATTGCATTGAATGAAGTTTGGTTTGATTTTATTGTGCCTTAGCTATGTGTTCATTGTATGCACACCAAGTGTTTGACGAAATGCTTAAGTGAGTATGCTTGGTTAGAACCCCTAAGGAAGGAGCGAGAGTTGAACTTAGGATGTTTCATAGCTATTGTATGATCATAGATGGAGTGTTTGTGCGTGAGAGCGACATGCATTCTTGACATTAGGCTAAGTTTTGAGCGGATTTGAGTAACCGGCCAATAGACCGAGAGGGTGCGGTTATGGGACTCAAATTCTACACGGTTCAATAGAATGAGAGTTTGAGAACCATGTCATTTATGTATCCTCTCCATTCTAGGGAAGGAGCGAGAGTTGAACCTAGAGCGGATGATGCATTAGCCTTGCTTTTATCAACCAAATGTAGTTCATGCATGTATTAGTGAGTTATTTCATTTCCTCATATCTTAGGGGGGAAGTTGAATCCCTAGTCTCCCTTTTTATTCATTAAGTAGAACTCAAGAATATCATTTGTCTTTAGTGCTTGCTAGAGATACCTCTATAGGACTTAGGGGAGATACCTCCAGAGGCAGTCCAAGTGCCTTTGTTTAACGTCGTTGGCTCGACCGTACCTCGTTACTTGCTTAAAAATGTGCCAGTGACCCCCCCACTCTTGCTCCTGAGTGTCCCCGCGCTCGTGTGTGCGTTGCGTTCTTCTTAGTCCTGCGCAAAGGATCGGAAGGGTGGTCAGCATGGTTAATATCATGTAACAAATCAATAGTAACGAGGTTAGTTAATGAGGGAGAAGAAATATGAGCAATAGTTCCCAGTTCTCCCTCAGGTGCCTCTGGCGGCGACTCTGGCGCAGCAACCTGCGCATCTTCTATTTCTGGCTATGTCAACTTCGCGCGCTGTGCCATCCCAAGGTCCTCCTAAATACTTTTTGACTCTCTGCCCATTGACCTGAAAACGATGCTGGTGCTCGTTTTCTAACTCGATTGTTCCGTAAGGGAAAACCTTGGTAACCGTGTATGGTTCCGTCCATTTGCTGCGCAGCTTCCCAGGCATTAGCTTCAGGCGTGAGGAAAATAATAGTACCTGGTCTCCTGGCTCAAAGGTGGGTCTGAGGATGTTTTTGTCGTGAAATGCCTTTGTGCGCGCCTTGTAGTCGCGCAGCCCCTCATATGCATCCAAGCGCAGCTCCTCTAACTCGCTTAGCTCAAATGCGCGCTCCTTACCAGCCTCGTCTAGGTTCAGATTGCAAACGCGCAATGCCCAGTATGCCTTGTGTTCCAACTCCACTGGCAGGTGGCATGCTTTTCCATAAACCAACCGAAACGGTGAAGTCCCAATCGGTGTCTTATGTGCAGTTCTGTATGCCCATAGCGCATCGTCAAGGCGTTGGCTCCAGTCTTTGCGCGACGGTCTCACAGTTTTCTCCAGGATTCGCTTGATCTCTCGGTTGGAAACCTCGGCCTGGCCATTCGTCTGAGGATGGTAAGCGGTGGACGTCTTGTGGCGCACTCCATAATGCTTGAATACCTGCGCCACTATCCTATTACAGAAATGCGTCCCCTGGTCGCTTATGATTGCCTTAGGCACCCCGTACCTGCAAAAAATGTTAGTTCTCAAAAAGTCAGCGACCGTCTTACCATCATCCTTCCGGGTGGCCTTAGCCTCAACCCATTTGGAGACATAATCCACCGCGACCAATATATACTCATATCCGGAAGATGGAGGAAATGGCCACATGAAGTCAATCCCCCAAATATCGAATACTTCATCCACTAGTATTGGCGTCTGCGGCATCTCATTGCGCGCTGATATTCCCCCTGTGCGCTGACACCTGTCAGAATTCCTGCAGTGGCTATATGAGTCACTAAACAAGTGTGGCCAATAAAATCCGCAATCCAGGATCTTTCTGCTCGTGCGCTTAGGACCAAAGTGTCCTCCACATGCGTGCGCATGACAAAACCTCAAAAAAGAGTTAATTTCATGGTCAGGCACGCATCGCCTCAAAATTTGATCAGGTCCGATTCTGAGCATATATGGATCATCCCGATTGTAATACCTAGACTCATGCTTTAATCTCATGCATTGGGTTTTAGTGAAATGAGAAGGAAACGTACATGTGACCAGGTAATTCGCAAATGTGCGCATACCATGGTACCTTACCTGTCAGCGCCATCAGATGCTCGTCAGGGAATGTCTCCGTGATCCGCCCTGGCTCCTCCTCTTTCACGATCCTGCTCAGGTGGTCAGCGACTGTGTTCTCCATTCCCTTCTTGTCTTTGATTTCCAAGTCGAACTCCTGAAGTAGGAGCACCCAGCGCATCAGGCGCGGCTTAGTCTCCTTCTTGGACATCAGGTAACGGATTGCTGCGTGGTCTGTATAGATGATGACTCTGGCGCTTAGAACATATGCGTGGAACTTCTCCAGAAGTTCCTTCTCCGTGGTGGTGTAGTTCCTCTGCGCAACGTCTAGTGTGCGCGATGCATAATAGATGGCATGTGGCTTCTTGTCCACGCGCTGTTCCAGGACTGCACCTACTGCATAGTCACTTGCGTCGCACATCAGTTCGAACGGCAGACTCCAGTCTGGCGCGCGCATCACTGGCGCACTCGTCAGCGCCTCCTTCAGTTTGTCAAACGCAGCCCTGCACTCATCAGTGAATTCGAAACACACATCCTTTTGCAAGAGGTTAGACAGGGGTATACAAATCTTAGAAAAATCTTTTATGAAATGCCTGTAAAACCCTGCATGCCCAAGGAATGATTTCACATCGCGCACGTTAGTGGAATAAGGCAGATTAGAAATAAGATCTATTTTGGCCTTATCTACCTTGATTTCCTCCTGCGAGATAATATGTCCTAGTACTACTCCATGTGATACCATAAATGACATTTTTCATAATTGAGCACTAGGTTTTTTGAAATGCAGCGCGCTAAGACCTTTTCAAGATTAATCAAGCATGCGTCAAAGGTACCTCCGTACACAGTAAAATCATCCATGAACACCTCAATGCATAAACCAATCATATCAGAAAAGATGCTCATGACTAGACGTTGGAACGTACCTGGCGCGTTACACAGCCCAAATGACATGCGCCGAAACGCAAACGTACCGAATGGGCAGGTAAACGTAGTTTTCTCTTGATCTTTCGCAGCAATGGGTATCTGATTGTACCCTGAGTACCCATCCAAGAAGCAAAAGTATGGCTTCCCCGCTAATCGATCTAGCATCTGGTCCATGAAGGGCAGCGGAAAATGATCCTTGCGCGTGACTGCGTTAAGCTTTCTGTAGTTGATGCACATGCGCCCTCCAGTTTGCATGCACTTGGGAACTAGCTCGCCCTGCGCATTCTCCTCTACTGTGATTCCTCCTTTCTTCCGCACGACGTGCACTGGACTCACCCATTTGCTATCCGAGATTAGGTAAATGACTCCTGCGTTAAACAGCTTCAGGATCTCCTTTTGCACCACCTCCATCATATTCGGATTTAGTCTGCGCTGAGGCTCCCTGGATGGTTTGGCACCATCTTCCAATAGAATCCTGTGCATGCATACATCCGGGCTCACTCCGCGCAGGTCAGCAAGTGTCCATCCTATAGCGCACTGGTTCTTGCGCAGCACTTCTTGTAATCGCGCCTCCTGCTCCTCTTCTAATCCTTTCTTTATGATTACCGGCAGGGTGTCCTCATTTCCCGGAATATGTATTTGGGGAGTTGCTTCAGCTCGACCTTGGGTGCCTGTTCAATAGAGGGCAAGATTTTATTAGCAGTGCAGACATTAACTATATCGTGTACCTGCCTGGATACTGGTTCAGCACTGCTCAGCTCATCCTCATGCACCTCCATCTCTGCCTGTGTCAGCGGCTCAAATCCTTCTATTGCGCTTGCACATTGCGCATCTGCAACCAAGTCGTCTATGCTGTCCAACGCGTGCACTGTGGCGTCTTCATGAGGGTGCTGCATCCCTTTGAATATGTTAAAATGAATTTCCTCGCCATCGACCTCCATTGAGAGTGTACCCCTCCACACGTCTATCTTTGTGCGCGTTGTCATCAGAAATGGTCTGCCCAGTAGGATCTGCGCACTTCCTTTGCTCGACTCACCCTCCATCTCTAGGACATAGAAATCTGCTGGAAACACCAGCTCTCCTACTCGGACGAGGACGTCCTCTATCATGCCCGTCGGTTGCTTGCACGACCGATCCGCTAGCTGAATGGTGAGACCTGCAGGCTTTAGGTGGTCCAAGGCGCAATGACGCATACAAGGATTAGGGAAGCACATTTATATATGCGCCTAAGTCAATCATGCAGTTGCTTACTATGGTCTTACCTAAAGTGCATGGAATGGTGAACGTACCTGGATCTCGGCATTTAGGTGGTACCTTATGTTGCACGATTGCTGAAGCCTGCGCATTGAGCATTACCTGTGCGCACTCGCCTTTCCTCCTCTTGTTTGTGCACAGCTCCTTTAAGAACTTGGCGTACCTAGGGATCTGCCGAACTGCTTCAATAAGGGGAATGTTTATTTCCACCTTACTGAATAACTCGTAGAGCTCCTTATCAAGCGCTTCTTTCCTAGCCAATGGTGCCTGTACAGAAAAAGGTGCAGGTATGTTAGTATGATTCATGTCTTTGTCTTTTGATTGCGCCATACCTGGCGCCTCGCCCTGCTGGCTTGTGGCTTGCGCTGTTGGTTGCGCATCCGGCTCTGCTGGTTCTGGAGCTTGCGCAACTGGTTGCGCGGGCGCTTTCCCGGTCTGCTCTGTTCCTACCGTGCGCCCAGTCCTCAATGTCACTGCGTTGACTCCTCCCTTGGGATTCTGGATCACTTGCGAAGGCAGGTTGCCATCGCTCTTTTTCAGCTCATACACCGTGGTAGCGATCTGTGACAGCTGCTTTTCAATGGACTCGAACCTCTTGTCATACTTCTCATCATTCTTGCGCACTATGTCTGCTCGCTGGCCCATGATATCTTCTAAGGATCGCCTCGACTGCTGGTTGTTTTGCGCTGGTGCGTCAGTGCGGCGATGCGGTGGATTGTAGGGCGCAGCTTGTTGCGTCAGCTGTGGTGCGCGCTGCTCCGTGGACTGCCTCTGGAAGTTATTGTCCTCCTTTCATCTGAACCCATTTGCGGCTAGTCCAAAACGCGGCTGATTCTGCCTCTGCGGCCCTCTATTGTCCCATCCTCCTAGAGCATTGACATCTCCTGATTCCTCGAAAAGTGTGGGACATGCATCGGTCTTGTGCTCAGTGGACGTACAGAACTCGCATGCCTTTGGCGCAGCTGGTTGCATCAGCTTCTGCAGCATGGCCTTCATCTCCTTTATCTCAGCGCTTGTTTCTACCTGATGCACAGAACGAGCACGACTATTCTCAAGTGTTAGCTGATGTCTTACCTGTCCAGCAGAGTCTTCTATCAGCTGCCACGCGTCCTCTGGGTACATGTTGCAGATGTTGCCTCCTGCGCATGCATTCAATAATCTCAGCTCCATGGGTAGCAATCCGTTCAGGAAATTCTCTATCAGCACATTCTGGGGCAGGCCGTGATTGTAGCAGTTAGCCTCCAGCTCCCTGAAATGCTCATAATACTCCGATAGTGATTCTCTTGCGCCTTGCCTAGGTGCAGCCAACTCCCTCCTGAGTAGCGCGATCTTGGCTGCAGGATAGAACTTGTCCAAGAACTTCTTCTGAAGCTGCTCCCATGTGTGAATACATCCTGCTGGTAAGCTCATCAGCCAATGCCTGGCCGTATCACACAATGAAAAAGGGAACGCCTTCATCTTCAGCGCTTCGTCGCTCTCCCCTTCGGCCTTCATGTTCTCGCAAATAACTAGGAATTCTCGCACATGCTTGACTGGGTTCTCGTTGTTCATCCCGTGAAACTTGGGCATGTGATGAATGAGCGAGCTCCTTAGCTCAAAATGACCGTCTGGTGGAAGCACTATGCACCATGGCTGGTTAACCGTGATTGGAGCTGACATCTCGCGCACTGTTCTGCGTTGCGCGACCTGCCGCGCGGGTGGCGCATTATACATTTCAGCAGCCATCCTTGCTTTAACTTCGCGCTGCACTTCCTCTCTGAACCAAACTGCGCGGTTATCTGCTCCTGCATTGTCTGGGGTTCTGTCCCCTAAGTTATCTCCAACGACACTGTTATCCTCCATGACCTGTTCTAAATCTCAAAGAAAACGAGATTAAAAGACAACTAAGCTGTTGCGTCTGTCAGTGCGCAACTATACCCTGCGCAGCGCAACTGTTTCAAGGTTGCGCAGGCTGATGTTGATTGCGCGCTGTCAGAAACAACAACGAGGAAAATAAAGCAAACAGAAATAACTAACTACTGTAGAAGAAAACTTAAACTAGTTAATGCTTATCTGTGTTGCTCCCCGGCAACGGCGCCAAAATTTGATCGCGCGTCGTTGTACGCGTCAAATTAATCCTTCCTTCTCTACTTAGCACAGCGGCTAAGTCAGGGTCGATCCCACAAGGAGCAAGCAGACTCGTTCTAACTAGTAACCTACAACTTACGAAAATTGGATTGTGAGTGATTGGGTTGCGCAGGTGCGCAAAAGAACAGTAGTGAAAGTAGAATTTGCACTAGACGTGCGCAGGCCGTAGAGATTAAGTACTATGACTATGAAAAGTATCGGTGCAGACAATCCTCTATGAATGTATTCCTTATCATTGACTCTAAACGTCTATAGTTCGATTTACTGAAGTTAGTGTCCGATCAAGGCTTCCTAACATGTGCGCATGTTCCGATCAAAGTTCATGAGCTATTAATTCTTGAAACTAGTCTAAGCAGCTACGAATCCTGTCACAGTAGCAGCTGATTATCCTAGCGCGTTACTCCTAGTTGTCACCGTCAAGCTACCAACTAGTTTAACATATAACGAACAAGTAGTAAGAGTAAGATTGTGGTTCAAGGCTTCCCCTACTCATGCAACTAGCTGTCAACCGTGTGCACAGAATTAATACAAGCAAACAAACTATGCATTAAGCACAAGTCTCAAAGGAAATACTCATAGAATCATGCCCAACCGATACAAAGCGTTTAGCTAGACATGCTAGTAGTAAACATCATACAAATAGTAAATAAAAACTAAAGTATCCAAGGAAACAGTAACAAGAAAGTGCGTGCAGGTTGCTGTGTCTCGGCTCCCGCAGTCGGCTAGCGCAGATCCTCGCAGCAGCTCGTGTGTTTTTCAGTTCTGGCCCTCTCTCCTCCTTTGTTGTGTGTCTTTTCAAACCCTAGCCTTCCTCTCTTTATATACTGCTCATGAGGACAATTTTGGCAACTTCCAAATCCTATGGTGTTCAAGATTTGGAAACACCACCATCCTGCGCATGGCGCACTGCGCACCGCACTCTGAATCTGCCACTTCCTATCCTGTCTGCGCTACTAGCTCCGCAGGCTGTGTGTTGCGCTCCTTAAACGCGCCTATTAGCACGCATCCGACTTAGGCTCTTGTTTTGTCCTGGAATACAAAAACACCGGAAACCAGTAATCTTGTACACAAAATAATGCAAACAAGCACAGTGTTAAGATCTAAATAGCGCATATAAATAAGCTCTATCAGGCTTCATTTGCAAGATCACAAAGTTTAGCATTAAACTCAGTGACAGTCTCCTCTTCCAGCGTTCTCAGATTCTCAAACTGTGTGGCAATGATCTGGAGTCTTGACAGCTTTACTCTATCAGTTCCTTCATGTGCAGTTTGCAGAATTTCCCACGCTTGTTTGGTCATGTCACAATTTGATATCAGCCTGAAATTGTTAGCATCAACTGCAGCAAAAATTGCATTCAGAGCCTTTGAATTACCAGTTGCTGCAGCTCCCTCTTCAGCAGTCCATTTTCTTCAGGCTTTATCCGTGTGACTCCCTGTTCATCCATGGTGATTGGGGGAGACCACTGGACCACGATAGCTCTCCAGATCGTCTCATCAATGGCCTTGAGAAAGGCTTTCATCCTAGCCTTCCAATATCCATAGTTGCTTTCTTCCAACAATGGAGGTCTGCTTGTGCTCTGTCCTTCCTTCATTGTCTTGGCTTCTTCAGAGACACTGTAGGAGCTTTTACTCTGTGTGTTGAGCTCCCGCTCTGATACCAATTAAAATTCGCAGCGTCTCAGTCAGACAGATTTGTGAACAAGCAGTTGCTGCAGCACACTCTTGTTCACTCGGAAATTGTCTCAGCAAACAATGAATAAGACAGAAGTTTGTTCACCCAGTTCGGCCAACTGCCTACGTCTGGGGAGGACTATTCTCCAGTCCTCAATCCACTAAACACAAAGGTCTCCAAGTACACTCGGTTACAACTCCACGCAACCTATGCTACTCAACCTTGTGTGGATCACAGTACACAATCAGAACAGGCTCTGACTTGTGTCTGCACACCCTCTACAAATGTCAATCTAGAATAGCTACTGTCTCCTCGAAACTCATCCTATTCTAAACTACACTCACTCAGCAGGGTTGCTGTAGCAACTGCTGTAACACACAGCTGATGCACAATTGTCCGCATCGCTCCAAAGCCTTCTGCCGAGCCGATCAAACGATTCCACAAGCGCTGCACACTCTGGAATACTCCCCCTCACTCAATGACCACCTGCCACTAGCAAGATCTGCCGCTTAGACACTCGACCGAGCCACACACCCGTCAGTTCTTCCGCGGCTGCCCTTGATCAACCAACAAGCACCACTGCTCTGAATTGGCTTCCCTGATCAAGCTCGGATCAGACTACGCATGTCCTGATCTCCTTCTGCTTCTGTCACCACAGCTCTGCGCTCACGCTCTGCTCTCGGGTGATGATCGAAGAACTCGTCCGTCGCACACCCAAAAAATTCCTCTCTCTGAATTCTGTGTATGCACTCGTGTATCCCTCAGCTTCGATCAACCTCTCAGCTCTGAACTCCTTTCTCTTAAATAGCAGCACCAGCTTTAAGCAAGACCAAGATTAAGCAATGTCCCAAAAAGAACAATTATCTCCTAAAATTTAGGAGATTAGATTTGATTTTGATCTTCAACACAAATCTCCTTCTCTAGCTAGGAAACCCCACTGGAATATTCTCCACGGCACTCTAAAATATTCTTCTGGTGTTTCCCGTAGAGCTGCCAGGCCTTCTAACGAAGCCCAGGTTGCTGCTGCTTCAAGGACAGATGTTGCAGCCACTTGAACAAGCTCCTGCTATAGCATCCCCTGCTGTAGCTGCTCCTTGTTCACTTGTACTGTCGCTGCTCCTTGTTCACTTGTGCTGTAGCTGCTCCTTGTTCACTTGTGCTGGTTTTGTCAAACACTGCCATACTACATCATCACAGAGGAAATGAATTTCTGGCACAGAAGGATGGGTCATGTCAACCTAAGGACTCTGAAGAAAATTGCAACAGAAGGGTTAGTCAGAGGAATACCACTGATTAAAGGCGAGACAAGCTCCATCTGTGGAGACTGTCAGATTGGGAAACAGAAAAAGGCTTCACACCCGAAAGTTAGACCGCTCCAGTTGATACACATGGACCTGATGGGTCCGATGGAAGTTGAGAGTGTGGAGAGGAAAAGATATGCTTTCGTCTGTGTTGATGACTATACCCGGTTCACTCGGATTGATTTGGTCAGGGAGAAATCAGATACTGTAAAAGTCATAGTCTCTTTGGTGTCCCGACTAGAGCAATAGAAAAATCTTAGAATCATCAACATCCACAGTGATCATGGTAGGGAGTTTGAAAACGAAGCAGTTGATGAGTTCTGTCGTCAAAGGGGTATCTCACACCAGTATTCTTCACCCATCACTCCTTAGCAGAATGGTGTAGTGGAACGAAAGAATCGGACAATACAAGAAATGGCCAGAGTCATGATTCCTGCCAAGAGGGTTCCCCTGAGATTCTGGGCCGAGGCAATGAACACCGCATGCTACATCATCAACAGAGTCACTATACAGAATGGAACCAACCAGACTTGCTATGAGCTCTGGAATCAGAAGAAGCCCACAGTTAAATACTTTCACACCTTTAGAAGTGACTACTTCATTCTAAGAGATCGGGAGTACAGAAAGAAGCTTGATCCAAAGAGCGATGCTGGATTCTTCCTGGGATATTCAATGAACATCAGGGTATATCGAGTGTACAACCAGAGGACAAAGACAGTGATGGAATCCATAAATGTAGTAGTCAACGATGTTGAAGAAGTCTCTTCCACTGTCCTTGACGACGAAAACTCTGACATTGAAGATGCCCCTGCCAGTCAGAGCAGAAGTGAACAAACTTCGGCTCCAGAGGATGCTACAGCAAGTGCTGAAGCAGAAAGTCCAGACGAACAATTAGAGAGCTTGCATGAAGAACAGAATAATGAGACTCATGATCCACCATCAAGGCAGCCTCCAAAGAAGATTCAGAAGAATCATCCACTGACCAATGTGATTGGAGACCCGACAGAAAGAAGGAGAACTAGAAGCAACGTTTACCTCAATACCTGCTTCCTATCCAGTATAGAACCGAAGAACTTCAAGGAAGCTATGAGTGACGAATTCTGGATGATAGCTATGCAAGAAGAACTAGCAGAGTTCGAAAGACACGATGTTTGGGACTTGGTGGACAGACCTAAAGGAGTAAACATTATAGGCACCAAGTGAATCTTCAAAAACAAAACTGATGAAAAGGAAACATCACAAGAAACAAAGTCAGACTTGTTGCTCAAGGATACACTCAAATTGAGGGGATAGATTTCGAAGAAACTTTTGCCCCAATTGCTCGTCTGGAGGCCATCAGACTGCTCCTAGCTATGTCTTGCTTCCTAGGATTTAAACTATATCATATGGATGTCAAAAGTGCGTTCCTGAATGGAGACCTCTCTGAAGAAGTGTATGTTGCCCAGCCAAAAGGTTTGAAGATCCTCATCACCCGAAGCACGTGTACAAACTGAAAAAAGCTCTGTATGGGCTTAAACAGGCTTCTCGAGCATGGTACAAGCGGCTGACAGTCTTTCTTGAAAACCATGGTTACAAAAGAGGGGGAGCTGACAAAACTTTATTTGTAAAAAGAACCAAGTCGGATGTGATCATTCTGCAGATACATGTGGATGACATAGTCTTTGGATCGAAGTCTCAGCACCTGGTGAAGCAGTTTGTGGATCACATGCAGAAGGAATTCAAAATGAGCATGGTCGGAGAACTGTCGTATTTCATTGGTCTGGAGATTACTCAGAAAGATGGAAACTTATTGCACAAAGCAAGTACAGCAAGAAACTTGTGCAGAAATTTCAGCTAGATAAAGCCAGTCATAAACGAACGCCCGCTGCCACTCATGTCAAAGCCATCAAAGATGAACATGGAGTGGAAGTGAGTCAGACTATATACATAAGTATGATTGGGAGCTTACTGTACCTGACTGCCAGTCGTCCTGACATCTCCTTTGTAGTAGGAGTATGTGCTAGATTTCAAGCCTGCCCCAAAGATAGTCACTTGCAGCTGGTCAAGCGAATCATTCGGTATGTTGGAGGTACTGTGTCCTATGGTTTATGGTATACTAAGGATACGAATGCAAACCTGGTAGGATATAGTGATGCAGACTGGGCAGGATGTTCTGAGGATAGGAAGAGCACTTCTGGAGGCTGCTTCTTCCTGGGAAACAACCTAGTGTCCTGGTTCAGTAGAAAACAAAACAGCATCTCGCTATCTACAGCTGAAGCAGAATACATAGCTTCCGGGAGCTGCTGTGCACAGATGCTGTGGATGAAGCAAATGCTGGGTGAGTATGGACTCGATCAAGGTGAAATGACTCTCTACTGTGACAGTATGAGTGCTATCAGCATCTCCAAGAACCCTGTTCAGCACAGCAGAACCAAACACATTGACATTCGACATCACTTCATCCGTGATCTGGTGGAAAAGAAAATCATTGCTCTCCAGCATGTTGTGTCAGCCAAACAGCTTGCTGATATCTTCACGAAACCTCTGGACGCAGTCCGGTTCGAAGACCTGAGATCCTCTCTAGGGCTCTGTGTCTCGCCTGCCTGAGATAGCCAGGAACTTCCCCTTGTCACTTGTTCCAAAAAGGGTAGGGAGATACCGGAAGATTTGAATTGAAACTTTTAAAGGGGTTTTGTCAAAATGCCAAGGGGGAGATTGATGATGCAGTATGGCAATGTTTGACAAAATCAGCACAAGTGAACAAGCAAGTGAAAAAAAATTTGTTATAGCCGGAGTCCAGCATATGTGAACAAGACCAGTGAACAAGGAGCAGCTATAACAGGAAAAAGCTATAGCAGGAGCTTGTTCAGAAGAATTGTAGCGTCTGTCCGATTGCAGCAACCTGGGTTTTTGGAAATAGGGCTTGGCATTCCTTCAAAGAGCATCAGAGGAGTTTCTGAGTTGCTGCAGAGAATATTCCACTAGATATTCCCAGCTGAAGAAGAAGATTTGATTGTAGAAGATAAGATTTGCCAATCAAATGTATTCTCCTACAAATTAAGGGTTTTGGCTTTTGGAGCTATTATCTGATAATGATGGAAGTGGGTGCTCCTATATAAAAAAGACCCTTCAGAGCAATGAAGATTGATCCAAGAAGAGTGCAGAAAAGCAAGAACACACACAGAATTTTGAGAGAGTATTTTTGGTGTGCGAACGAGGTCTTCGATTATCACCGAGAGCAGAGCGTGAGCGCAGAGCTGCGGTGACAGAAGCAGAAGATGATCAGGACTTGCGTAGTCTGATCCAAGCTTGATCTGGAAGCCAATTCAGAGCAGAGAGTGCTTGTTGGTTGATCAAGGGCAGCCGCGGAAGAACTGACGGGTAAGTGACTCGGTCGAGTGTCTGGACGGTAGTGCTCGCTAGCGACAGGAGGTCACTGAGTGAGGGGGAGTATTCCAGAGTGTGCAGCGCTGTGGAATTGTTCGAACGGCTCAGCGGAAGGCTTGGAGCGACGCGGACAGTTTGTGCATCAGCTGTGTGATACAACAGATGCTATAGCAACCCTGCAGAATCTGAGTATTATTTTGAATAGGCTAAGTTTCGAGGAGACAGTAGCTATTCTAGATAGATATCAGTTGAGGGTGTGCAGACACAAGTCAGAGCCTATTCTGATTGTGTACGAGGATCCACCTAAGGTTGAGTAGCATAGGTTGCATGGGTTGTAACCGTGTGTACTTGGAGACCCTTGAGATTAGTAGATTGAGGACTGAGAACAGTCCTCCCCAAACGTAGGCAATTGGCCGAACTGGGTGAACAAACATTTGTCCTTGTTCATTCTTGCTGAAACAGTTTCCTGGTGAACAAGAGTGTGCTGCAGCAACTACTTGTTCACGAATCTGTTAAAGAGGCGCTGCGAATTTCACTATCATCCCAAATCTCGAAACCGGGTCAGTGATATAGCTACGAATTGAACATGTTTGACAGTATTACTCAATGAATTAAACTTGTGATGTGGTGCTAATAGGGATTTCGAGCCCGGATAGTCATTCTCAAAGCTCTATTTGATTGTTTGAAAGAGTACTTTGGTTGGCATATCAGGCTCTTTTGTTTCATTTATCATATTTGTGTGTTATTTTTATTTTTTGTGAGAGGACTGTTTCACTCTAAGTCTTAAGTCTTTATCACAAACACGATGGGAAAGTAGAATTGATACTGTTAAAGCAATATGGTATCCAACATCACAAATACGAGATGCTTTGTTGGAATTAAGTGAAATTAGTGATGATCCTAAAATTAAAAGTGAAGCCAAATGTTTAATATTTTAAGAACTTGAAAACTTTGAATTTTTGTTGGGTAAATGCATTTAGTATGACGTATTATTTGCTTTTAATTCAATTAGTAAGAATTTACAATCTAGAGATATGTGTATGGATGTCGTTATAAATCAGTTTACAAGGGTCTTATTTTATTTTTAGAGAAATAGTTATGAAGATGCCATGATTTGTGCTAAAGAAATTGCCAAAGAGATGGACGTACAACCTAAGTTTAGAAAAAAATGTTTTATTCATAGGAATAAACGATTTGATGAGCATGTTGATAATGAAACAATTATGTCTCCACAAGAGTCATTTCGAGTTGATTATTTTCTATATATTGTTGATCAACCAACTCTTTCACTTCAAAGTATAAATTTGGTTTTATTTTTAGTGTAGAGAAATTAAAATCGCTAAACAATGCTGAGTTAAAACAAAATTGTCTTAGTCCTTAAACTTTTTTAAAATATGAGGATAGTTTAGACATAGACGGTTTAGATTTATTTGTAGAGTTAAAAATTCTAAGAGACATTATACAAGTGGAGAACAACGCTTCTATTTGTATATTCTATCAAATTAAAATAATGGATTCTTTTCTAAATGCTTTCGGTGTTTATAAAATAATGTTAACGGTGTCAATCATGCTTGCTTCGGCGGAAAGAAGTTTTGAAAATTAAAATTGATAAAGTCTTATTTGAGATCCACCATGACTCAACAAAGATTGAATGGACTGGCTTTTATTCCATTAAAAATAAAATGCTTCCAGAAATTGACTACGAAGATCTATAGGTAACTTTGTTTCTCAAAAAGGTAGAAAAATAAAATTTGCATAGTTATTTATTGTATATGGTGGTTCTTCAAGTCTTTTGCCAATTGAAGGATGAAGGCAAGGTATGAATGTCACTAAACTTTACTTTTAGATATCTTAGAATATGTTTGGTTTTTGATTTTGAATTGGGTCATTCTCCTCACACCCCCCACCTGCCATACACCCTTCTGTGGGTCACACGTGTCTTTTTCATTATACTCCAAAAGTCTTACCTACCCCAAACCCATATGTACATACCTCATACACTATAATTCTTTTAATTTTAGATAATAAATATTTCTTTTATTTTTAAAACATAACAATTAAAAAATAATTATTGATTTAAAACTATTTATAAATTAACATTAATATATATATATATATATATATTATTTAATGAGATATTATCGTCAATTCAAAACAATCTATAAATTAAATATATAACACATATTTTTTAAATATGAATACATTATTGATTAAACAAAAATTAAGTTATACTCAACATATATATAATACATAAATTAATATTACTACCTTTTATTAAAAATTATGTATGAATCTATTTTACAGTGAGTTGTCTATTTTGTGTTTCGTAATGAATTGTCAAATCTATTTTTGTTCACTAACATTTTGGATAACAAAATTTTTAAACCTATATATAATGGATAAACTTATGAGTAGCAAGTTACTCACTCACACTTCTTTTAGACTACTATATCTCTCTATCATGGATAATGATCATTTTGTTTCATTTTCAAATAGCTGGTCATACGGGAATAATGTTTGCAGTGAGGAAAGTATATCCAACAAGAATCGGGATTATACATTCGAATTTACCACGAACCAGGTTAGTATCATTATTGTATGCTTATTTAGTATTTAATTTTGAAAGAAAAAAATTATAAAAGTAGCAAATTTCATCATAATTGTTCGTCATTTGTGTAGATATTTGTGAAATTCGCAGCGTCTCTTGACAGACAGATTTGTGAACAAGCAGTTGCTGCAGCACGCTCTTGTTCACTCGGAAATTGTCTCAGCAAACAATGAACAAGACAGAAGTTTGTTCACCCAGTTCGGCCAACTGCCTACGTCTGGGGAGGACTGTTCTCCAGTCCTCAATCCACTAATCACAGAGGTCTCCAAGTACACTCGGTTACAACTCCACCCAACCTATGCTACTCAACCTTGTGTGGATCACTGGACACAATCAGAACAGGCTCTGACTTGTGTCTGCACAACCTCTACAAATGTCAATCTAGAATAGCTACTGTCTCCTCGAAACTCAGCCTATTCTAAACTACATTCAACTCTGCAGGGTTGCTGCAGCATCTGCTGTAACACACAGCTGATGCACAATTGTCCGCGTCGCTCCAAAGCCTTCTGCCGAGCCGATCGAACGATTCCACGAGCGCTGCACACTCTGGAATACTCCCCCTCACTCAGTGACCTCCTGCCACTAGCGAGAACTGCCGCTTAGACACTCGACCGAGCCACACACCCGTCAGTTCTTCCGCGGCCTTCCTTGATCAACCAACAAGCACCACTGCTCTGAATTGGCTTCCAGATCAAGTTCGGATCAGACTACGCAAGTCCTGATTTCCTTCTCCTTCTGTCACCACAGCTCTGCGCTCACGCTCTGCTGTCGGATGATGATCGAAGAACTCGTCGCACACCAAAATTTCTCTCTCTGAATTCTGTGTATGCACTCGTGTATCCCTCAGCTTCGATCACTGGTTTTGCTCTGACCTATTCATCCTTAGAAGCAACGCCAGCATCAATCCAGAACAGAATTTAGCAATGTCTCAAAAAGAAACAATTATCTCCTAATTTTAGGAGATTAGATTTGATTTGATCTCCAAAACACAACTCCTTCTCTAGTTAGGAATTCCCCACTGGAATATTCTTGGCAGCAACTTAGAAATTCTTCTGATGCTCTCAACAGGGCTGCCAGGCCTTCTAGCCAAAGGCTCAGGTTGCTGCTGCTACTCGGACAGATGCTGCAGCAACTTGAACAAGCTCCTGCTATAGCATCCCCTGTTGTAGCTGCTCCTTGTTCACTTGTGCTGGTTTTGTCAAACACTGCCATACTTGCATCATCAATCTCCCCCTTGGCATTTTGACAAAACCCTAGGACACTAATGCACACTTCCATGAACCAATAAATACACCAAACGAAAAAAATCAACCTAAGAGTGAGAGGTGGCCACACTCGGCCTTAGCACTTAGCACGACCACGCAGGGCACAAAAAAAAAAAACAAAGTTCATCAGTTCTCATCAGTTCATCAGTGGCAGTGGCAGCATCTTACTCTCCCCCTTTTTGGCACAGATGCTCAAGAGGCCTGCTCTTCATCTGCCAGGAACTCCAGGTCTCTGAGCAGACTTCTGATCTGGCCGCGCCTGGCATCCCTCCTTTTTGCTTCTGCCTCAAGGATGAGCAGCTCAGATCTGAGATGGCTCACAATTCTGGCACGGAGAGTTGTTTGGATCGTGGGGACAGGGGGAAGGGATTCCTCCAAAAGGGCTGGAGCTGAAGCACCAACCAAGAGTGGATCCTCATAGGCTATGTCCACTGCATGTTTCCTTTTGAACAGTTTTTGGTCTACTGTAAAGACCAGCAGCTCCTCGGATAAACCTTCAGAAATCTCACCAAGCTCCGGATGCTGTGAGACCATCATTCCATAGATGAGGGAGGGTAGCACGATGGGCTTGCTGGAGGAAGCGCTGCCAGCATGAGTAGCCAGCTGGGGAAACATCACACTGCCCAGACTGATTTTCCTCCTTTTCCCAATAGAGTGTAAAAGGTTAGCAAAGGCTCTGCTAACCTTTCCCCTGTGAGAGCTGGGGATCCAGTTTCTAATGCCCAAATGATACAGCAGAGCATTTTTTGAGGTGAGTTCAGCAGCACTAAGATTTGGACCACCCCAAGACAAGCAAACTCCTCCTGTCAGAACCTTAGCCAGCACCTCTGGCTGGACATCCGTGGGCTCTCTGGCATTTTCATGTATCTCAAGAAACTCATCTATTTTCTCAGGGGTGATAAGTACTTTCTTACCCCGCACCCAACTCTTTCCAAACTCATCTCCTCCTTCCTCACCAAATTTTTCTTCCATGTTCACAATAAATTCCCTAACAAGAGCTATATTGAATCTGAATGGGTAAGTCAGGGATTTGAGTAGGTTTACCTCAGTGAGAAGCTGGATAATGACTGCTGATTTGTACTTGTCCAAGTCCAGTCTCTTTTCTGCCACAATGTGCTTTCTCTCAAAAGCGCTCCATGATTGGGAGGCATTCCTATTTCTGAACCAAATCCCCCCTACTGTGATTGCAGTTGAGTCTGTCAATGCATGACCTCTCTCAGACGATTCACCAGCAGTACCTTCATCTTCTTCACTGGATTCCTCTTCTTCACTGCTGGAATCAGGAATGAGGATTGGAGCTTTTCCTTTGTCTGAGGGTGGAGGAGGATGTGCTGCAGCAGGTTCTTGTTCAGAAGACTCAGCTTCTATCTCCTCCCCTTCACCTACTATCCCAGGAGACATGACAAGGGTTCTGCACCTCTCTTCTGCAGGACCTGCTACAGCATCCTCTGCAGCTTGTTCTTCTCCCGAGACTTCTTCAAGCACAGCTTCTTCAGACATCACTGCTGCACTGGCTACAGGCTCCCCGTCACGGACTAGACGCCTCCTTTTCTGCGGGGTTCCTCCTTGTGGAGAAGGATCGCTGTGCGACACAGGGAGAGGTGCGAGCTCCCACACCACCACGTCTAGACTTTGAGCAGGCGCTTCATTACGCGACTTAGACCTCCTTTCAGACCTGCCTTGTCGATCTGCTGCCAAATTCTTCTTCAATCCGCGAGTCTTCAACATTATTGCGGGTTTGTAGAGGATTAGAGGAACGCACGGTGAGGATGATCAGTAAGGATTTTGGGGAAGTGCCTTCAACTTGTCTTTGCCCTAGAAGTTGATTTACCCGTTATTTTTCCTTTTCAATTTGAAGCTTCTGGATCACGTGCCACACATGTGCCTTCTCCCAGCTTTAGCAACCAAAACATGTGAACAAGCTTATTCTGACCAGGTTGCTATAGCAGCCGCGAGCTAGTTCTCCTACTCATTCCGGATGACAGCTTTGTTTGACGGATCCTCGTGAGGTTCTGATGATGATATCTTCACCCATACATGGGTTTGTCTAGAGTTCCTCCTCTTCCGACCCTCAAGACTCCTGTCTCTTCGCTTGTCATATTTGGGTTTCCACACCTGTATTACCTGTGGCTTTCTCCTGTCTTTTACTTTCCAGTGCCCTGGTGTAGCGATCTTAGTAATCCTTCTCTGTGATTCTTTCCAGTAATAAGCATTTCCCGAATCTACTGGGCAAGGAGTCTTTATGCAACATGTGTTGGCTCTGGGTTTCGTTCCCCTTCTTCCAGCTGAGAAGGTTCTCTGCTGCCGCTTCAGGTTAGAGGATATCTTTTGATTCCCTTTCTTCTGACCACCATTATTTGTGCATGACCTCCTTTTATTCGGAGGCTCTGGCTTTGTTTTAGATGGATGATGCATCAGGTGCTGCAGCATCCTCTTGTTCACATGTCTAGTTCAAAATTTCCCTGCAGGTTTTGGAAATTCATCTGTATTATTATTTTCATATATCATAGCATCCGAGGCTTTTATGAAGACTGTTCCTCTAGAGCTTTCTTCACCAGTATATTCAAGCCTCGTTCTCCCTTTTCCAAGTCTTTGATAAGACAAAATTTCATCCAAGATATTTTTCTGAGGATCAGCTGCCTTGGCCGTTGCTGGTGAGACACCAATGTCAATGGCTTGGCTTCCTGTATCTTCCCTTTTCAGAATGGTAACTTGACTGTTGGATAAGGAGAGAAATTTCCTTCGTTCTTCTTCCAGAACCTTGACTCTGTAAGTCAATGCTTGATTCGTCTGAAGGGCTGCCTCACACTGTTTAAGTATTTCCCCCAGATAGTCAATAAGGCTGACAGTTGAGTCCTCCTCATCTTCAGTTTCGGATACTTCAATCCCATAGTGGAATTCGTCCTTCTTTAGCTCCGTGAGGTTGAAATCTGACACACTGGTTAGCACAACACACTTTTCTTCATCACTTTCCTCAGAGTCACTCCATTTTGTTGTCAGGGACTTATTGTTCTTTTTCTCTGAGTTTTTGAGGGGTTTGCTCGGACAGTCAGCCTCAATATGTCCATACCCTTCACAGTTCCAGCATTAGACCCCTTTTCTTATTTCTTTCGTCTCATCTTCATTCTGAGCAGGCTCCTTCCCTCTCATTTTATTTTCTCCACCTCTTCTGAATTGTTTTCGTGAGGATGAGCTTTGCCCAGTTCTTGAGTCCATATTCTTCAGGAGCTTTCCAAGGTTCTTGACTAGCATACTCAGCTGATCATCTGGAACTGGCTTCTTAGCTTCTATTTCAGCCTTCAGTCCAATATTCTTGTCCTTAGGAGTGAGATCTTCTTTAACCAATTTCATCTCAAATTGTTTGAGGGATCCCCATCAACTCTTCCAGCTTCATGAATCTGACATTTTGAGCTTCTTCAATGGCCGTCACTTTCATGTCAAATCTTGTGGGCAATGATCTGAGGACCTTCCTGATCAGCTTCTCTTCAGGAATAGGTTCACCAAGAGCATGGGCTTCATTTGCCAGATCATAAAGTTTTGCATTAAACTCAGTGACAGTCTCCTCTTCCAGCATTCTCAGATTCTCAAACTGTGTGGCAATAATCTGTAATCTTGACAGCTTTACTCTATCAGTTCCTTCATGTGCAGTTTGCAGAATTTCCCAAGCTTGTTTGGCCATATCACAATTTGATATCAACCTCAAATAGTTAGCATCAACTGCAGCAAAAATTGCATTCAGAGCCTTTGAATTACCAGTTGCTGCAGCTCCCTCTTCAGCAGTCCATTGTTCCTCAGGCTTTATCCTTGTGACTCCCTATTCATCCATGGTGATTGGGGGAGACCACTGGACCACGATAGCTCTCCAGGTCTTCTCATCAATGGCCTTGAGAAAGGCTTTCATCTTAGCCTTCCAATATCCAAAGTTGCTTTCTTCCAACAATGGAGGTCTGCTTGTGCTCTGTCCTTCCTTCATTGTCTTGGCTTCTTCAGAGACACTGTAGGATCTTTTACTCTGTGTGTTGAGCTCCCGCCCTGATACCAATTGAAATTCGTAGCGTCTCTTGACAGACAGATTTGTGAACAAGCAGTTGCTGCAGCACGCTCTTGTTCACTCGGAAATTGTCTCAGCAAACAATGAACAAGACAGAAGTTTGTTCACCCAGTTTGGCCAACTGCCTACGTCTGGGGAGGACTATTCTCCAGTCCTCAATCCATTAATCACAGAGGTCTCCAAGTACACTCGGTTACAACTCCACGCAACCTATGCTACTCAACCTTGTGTGGATCACTGGACACAATCAGATTAGGCTCTGACTTGTTTCTGCACACCCTCTACAAATGTCAATCTAGAATAACTAGTGTCTCCTCGAAACTCAGCCTATTCTAAACTACACTCAACTCTGCAGGGTTGCTGCAACATCTGCTGTAACACACATCTAATGCACAATTGTCCGCGTTGCTCCAAAGCCTTCTGCCAAGCCGATCGAATGATTCCACAAGCGCTGCACACTCTGGAATACTCCCCCTCACTCAGTGACCTCCTGCCACTAGCGAGAACTGCCGCTTAGACACTCGACCGAGCCACACACCCGTCAGTTCTTCCGCGGCCTTCCTTGATCAACCAACAAGCACCACTGCTCTGAATTGGCTTCCAGATCAAGCTCGGATCAGACTACGCAAGTCCTGATTTCCTTCTTCTTCTGTCACCACAGCTCTGCGCTCACGCTCTGCTGTCGGATGATGATCGAAGAACTCGTCGCACACCAAAATTTCTCTCTCTGAATTCTGTATATGCACTCGTGTATCCTTCAGCTTCGATCACTGGTTTTGCTCTGACCTATTCTTCCTTAGAAGCAACGCCAGCATCAATCCAGAACAGAATTTAGCAATGTCCCAAAAAGAAACAGTTATCTCCTAATTTTTAGGAGATTAGATTTGATTTGATCTCGAAAACACAACTCCTTCTCTAGCTAGGAATTCCCCACTGGAATATTCTTGGCAGCAACTTAGAAATTCTTCTGATGCTCTCAACAGGGCTGCCAGGCCTTCTAGCCAAAGGCCTAGGTTGCTGCTGCTACTCGGACAGATGCTGCAACAACTTGAACAAGCTCCTGCTATAGCATCCCCTGTTGTAGCTGCTCCTTGTTCACTTGTGCTGGTTTTGTCAAACACTGCCATACTTGCATCATCAATTTGAAAATAGAGAAGATATGCTAAATTGGGTGAAGATGGTTGGTTTAGAAAATGGCATTGTAGTGGTGATTAAAAATTCTGCAAAAAAAAAAAGGTGGTAAGATGCTGAAGTGTATTCTTGCGTGTGAAAGAGGAGGGAAGTACGAACCTCTCTTTCTAGTTGAAGAGACATCCCAAATAAAAAATACCAGAACCAAAAAATGTGAATGTCCATTTGAGCTAAGAGGTCGACCAATACCTCCAGAAGGTGTCATGTGGAGTTTGAGGGTAATATGTGGTATTCACAACCATAAGGCAGCAGAGTTCATGGATGGCCACGAGTACCCGTCTAGGTTAAAACCAATGGAGAAACAACTTGTGCTGGACATGGCCAATAGTAGTGCACCTCGTGAGATTCTTAGTATTCTGAAAAAAAAAGATTTGTCAAACAGTACAGGGATAAAAAGCCTTTACAATATAATTGGCAGAAACAAATCTGCAAAACGGGGTGGTCTAACTCAAGTTCAATATGTATTGGAGCAACTAATTAAAAAAGCATAGCTACATGATTGTTGCACAAATCCAGATACAAATGAAATTACTGACATCCTTTGGGTCCATCCAAAAAGTCTATCCCTTGCTGTCAATTTTTCATCTGTTTTGATTATTGATGCCACATATAAGACTAATGAGTATCGCTCGCCACTTCTGGAGTTGGTCGGTATAACGTCTACAATGCGAACTTACTCGCTTATGTTCGCATATCTTAGTCATGAGAGGGTAGAAAATCTGACATGGGCATTAAGCATTTTGAAGAGACTGATGGTTGAAAAAGGGGCGACATTGCCATCTGTTTTTGTTTCGGATCGAGATTTAGCGCTTATAAATGCCATTGGAACATGTTTTCCTTTGTCGCATCACATCCTTTGCATTTGGCACATAAACCAGTGTGTACTGAAGAAATGTAGACCCATGCTTGGTCTGGAGTGGAACCAATTTTTTTCATCATGGCACTCCCTCATAAATTCATCGACGGAGTGGTCTTATAACCAAAAGTGGAAAGTAATGTGCAAGGAGTATCAACGATTTCAGCGTGCCCTAAAATACCTATGGGAGACATAGTTGCACCCTCATCGAGGACAGTTTGTGTCAGCATGGATTGATGCATTTATGTACCTTGGAAACAATTCAAGCCAAAAGGTACAACTAAATGATTATTTTGAATGTTATTTTATTTATTTTAAATATTATAGTATATTTGATTGATAAAGAGTAATATATATATTCAGAGCGGAAGGGGTACATGCGAGGTTGAAAATGTATTTGGGAGATACTATGTCGTCCCTAGATACATCATTTGATAAAATACACAAGATGTTGACAAATCAATTCGGAGATATTCAAAAGTCATTTGAGAGATCTCTCCACATTCTGTTCCATACACATTTACATGACAATATTTTCAATGAAGTGAGGTGTCAGATTTCGCTAGAGGCAATGGAAATAATTTCTGCGGAGCTAAAATGTGTTGATGATACGTCATACCAATCAGTGGGCAAATGGCCAATTAGAAAAATATATGGACTGCCGTGCAAGCATGATCTTGCACATTATCGTCACTTTTCTATTCCAATTCCTATAATAAGTATCCATGCTCATTGGAGGAGGTTATCAATGCACGTATATGAGCAACCTAATGAGGAATCACGGCGAAATAGGACATATCATGTAGTTGAGATATTAGATAAGATGAATCCAGAAATGCGGGACCATATGATAGATTGATTTCTTGATATGGCAGATCCATCTCAAAGCATAGTTCGAGTCCCTTCGTACAATATAGAGCGTAAAGGTCGGCCTAGTGACAAAGACGAGCGAAACAGATGCCGCATGCCTTCTTTTGTGAATATATCCACTTCGAGATCTGGGGTCAATCAGAAAAATGTAACATCTCCAAAGAGAGGCCAGCATAAGAGGGGATCTGGAGTTCATAGTACTACATTAACCAATGACCACTCTAGAGTTTCGAGTACATATGATATCTACATTGATCAATTACCTGTGGTTATTCATCACTATATTTCTGACATTGTTCACGTTGCATTAGATGGTCATTGTGGATTTAGGGCGATAGCTGCACTAATCGGATTCGGTGAAGAGGGTTGGATGCAAATACGATTGGATCTTATTGATGAGATTCAGCAAAATAAGGCTCAATATGATGTCATTTTTTCAGATAACAGTACTACAGATAATCTACTATTTTTGCTAGATTATTTTGAGAAACCGGCACCTGAGAGGCATTGGATGGAGTCTATGACTTTGGGATTCGTCATCGCATCAAATTACAACATTGTACTTCATACATTTGGTAGAACTATTGGAGTTGTTTTACCCATTTGCCATTAAGATCCCCTCCGGTTAAAGACAATGAGCGCATGGAAATAGCTATCGGACACGTTGGCAATCACTTCGTGCAACTTTTTTACACCCTTATCATCCGGTGCCACCTGTACCAATGTGGTGGTGGGATCATTCATCGTACGAAGCTAAAGGATGGGCATCTTCATAAAAGATACGTGCTGATTTATGGCGCGAAATCACAAGCACGGGGCCTCCAGGAGCACAATTTGGAGGAAATATTGATTAGATATGTCTACTTTTTATGTATTTATTTTTAGCATTGTTGTATATTTTTTTATGAATCCAAATTAATATTGGCCTAACCAATCAAAACATATATAATATATACAATAATCATATAACACAATTTCTCAAATATGAATATATAACATATTATTAATTAAACGAAATAAATTATTATTCTCCCTAAATAAAATGAAACTATTTTCTAAATATAAATCATATATAAAATTTGTCTAAAAAATATTTTACTACAATGGAAATTTTGTTTATTTAGTTACTCACTCACTCCTAATTATAAGTTCTATTAAAATTTAAAAAAATAATCAAATACAATATAATTTTTTTAAAATTGCTACATGTTGTATTTTTATTTTTATTTTTTACTATTAATTATTATAGAATATTTTCTGATTAATAATAATAATAAAATATGGTAAAATTAATTTATAATATTAATTGAATTTAATTGAATTTTAAAGAATATATAATACTTAATTAAAGATATAAGGTTAATTGAGTGTAATTAAGTGAAAGGAGTAGGGCATATGAGTAAATGTGTCTGGTGGGTTTTGTCATGAGGGGGTTCGAAGAGCACTTCCCGAATTGAATTACCAAGTTATGATGTGTTTTTTTTCCTCAAAGGATTGAAGTCGTTACCCAAATTAAAGTAGTCTTTTCAAAATTGAGAACATCCATGGTTGGTGACAACATAAATGTTATCAAGGTGGAGCTGACATAAGCCGGTGGAGAGCAACCCCCTGAGGCTGCATATGAGGAAGTGAAATAATAGAGCTGCCTTTGAAAGTGAATAGTTGAAGGCTTCTTATATGACTACAACATTTTGAGTTGTATTAATAAAATGTTGCAAAAATGCCTCTTATTTATGTTGCGCCTCAAGCCACCGAAAACGTTGAGCCGCTACTGCCGATACATATCCAAAATCTCCATGATCACATCACCATGGGCTCAAATGTCCAAAATAACATTAAATATGGTGTGATTCATATCGCTCACCCAACCATGGATGTGCCTATCTGAGAATGATGTGTACTGATAAATGAAATTGCAGATCTGAATGTTGGAGCTTCAATCATACCCATAATCAAAGTAACTTGAAAACCCTAATTCTTCTTCATTGCTAAAGTGCCCCTCAAAAGCTCACTATCAGAAACCTTTATGTCCCATACGCAAGGTACTATGTTGTAGGAGCCAATGGACAAACAACACATAATGTACAGGAATTCATCAAATTAATTTCCCCTCAACTACCAACTACTTTAGCTCTCTCATCTTGTTTCCTCCCTCTATATAAACTCAAACCCTAACCCTCACTTCGCATATATCCTCTCTCATATCTTGGATGGCAAGTTCCAGATATCTCAAGGTAGTCTCAGTGCTCCTCCTCATCTGCATGGTGCCCTTCAAGGCTCAAGCTGCCATCAGATGCGGCAATGTAGCAAGTGCTTTGTCTCCATGCATCCCCTATCTAAAGGCCGGTCCGCCAGCTGTTCCTGGTGCAAGTTGCTGTAGTGGCATCAAGTCGCTCTTAGCAGCTGCCACAACCACACTAGACCGTCAGACTGCTTGCAGTTGCTTGAAAAAAGCCGCTAACGGTGTCTCTGGCCTTAAGCCCGCTGCTGCATCTGCGCTCCCCAGGGCCTGTGGCGTTAGCGTCCCTTACCCGATCAGCGCCGCCACCGACTGCTCCAAGTATGATCTTTACAACTATAAATTCAGAGCAACTGCATGCTTACATTGATCAAAACCGACTCTTTTCTTGCAGAGTGAAATGAGTGGGTATTGGACGAGAAGCAGGAGAAGGCTAGCTATGTATACATGCATAGATATTAATGATGAGTTCCAGTCCCCCAGAATATTAAACCCTCCCTCCAGCATCAACTACTTAAGGACTGGACACTGAACCAGACATATACACTTGTCTGGTTTTTTTCTACTTGAAATAATGGCTGTTAAGTATTTAATTTTCATGGATATGATAATAAGAATGACCTGCTTCTCATTTATTGTCAGAACCGACCAGATGCCTGCAAAACAAAGGGAAACCCTAACTAAATTTAACCATAAACACATAGGCCTTTGGATCAAAATCATACAGCGGAAACGAATTTAACAGGATCCAACTCATATCAAAAAAATTAGCATACTTAATTATTGCAAAATAAAACATACCTGAATCCATTGACTGAAAGTTATCTGCAGCACAAAAGTCTGGGTTGGTGCTTCTGGTCTAACTGTATGTCTCTTGGATCAGTTTATTTGAGAGTAAGAAACTGGAGAACGATATGATAGACCGGGGACCATAACCCATATTTATATCTTCTACACGAGAAGATATAATTGAGATATTCATGGATTCCGTCTCTCAAAGATTTCCATAATTATCTTTAGGTATCTACACAATATATTCCACGACTAAACTTATACCTGATAAACTTCCAAAAGAATTCGATCACGTTATTCAAGTTTATCTCAATGATAGCATATATATAATTATCTAATTACACGTTCGGTCCAAATTAGATTAATCATAATAATCTAACAATCTCCCACTGGACTGCATGTGTAACCAAATAAATGTATAACCCAGAACAGGTATATCAGAAACTATCCGGTCCATTACCTATGTAAACATAGGATCAAGGCGGTCTTCATAATCATCATTGTTACTCGACCGTACTTGTCATGTATGCCAACATAGCTAAATGACATTGATTCATCGTGGTGCGTAGCATGAAATTTACATGAAATGTGATCTTCACGTGCCTATTTCCAACTAGTCTCCTCAAAAGTGAGATCAACATAATCATACTGAGTGTACCATGTAAACATAATTTCTGTAGAACATAATCCAAAATGTATGGATAGAAAAATCTATGCATCTCATAGAGCGTTAATACAAAAATACTAACTCCTACTAATCATGAATATCCTCAAACAACATTACACCCACGTGAGCAGCATGATCATGAAAGACCTTGGGTGTTAATGCTTTCGTAAGCGGATCCGCTATCATGGAGTTTGTCCCAATATGCTCTATGGATATCTGTCCACTCTGTATCTTTTCTTTCACTACTATGAACTTGATATCAACATGCGTTGACTTCGTAATGCTCCTGTTATTGTTGGCGTACATTACCGTTGATTTATTGTCACATTATAACTTTAGTGGTCTTTCAATATCACTCAAAATGCGTAGTCAGAGTCAGAGTACCCAATGATCTCAACATGATCCGATCTCTTATACGTGAGCTTATATTCTTTTGTTCTCTGTAAATACCTCACAACCCCTTTGACTACTCTCCAATGATCCACTTCCGGGTTACTCAGATATCTTTCCAACATACCAACATTGTACGCGATATCCAGACGCGTACACACCTGAGGATACATCAAACTTCCTACAACCGAAGCGTACGGAAGTTGTTGCATCTCCTGAATTTACAGAGTAGTCTTAGGGCACTGATCGAGACTAAACTTGTCTCCTTTAGCGACAGGGGTGTCCAATGGTGTATAGTTCTGCATGCCGAATCTTATGAGGACTTTCTCAATGTAATTCCTTTGTGATAATCCCAAGATACCCTTCGAGCGGTCTCTGAGTATCTGGATCCCCAAAACAAAGGATGCATCACCATGGTCATTCATCTCAAAATGTTTTGATAGAAATTCCTTAGTATCACGCAAAGTCCTTATATCATTAGTAGCCAGCAGTATGTCATCAATATATAGAACCAAGAAAATATGCCTACTCCCACTAAACTTGTGGTACACACACTCATCTATCGGATTTGCCTCAAAGCCATACGAGAGAACAATCTGATGAAACTTAAAGTACCACTGACGAGAAGCTTGGTTAAGCCCATAGATGGATTTCCTCAACTTACAAACCATATTCTTTGCATCCTTAGATACAAAGTGTTCTTGTTGTACCATGTAAATCGTTTCGTTAATGTCACCATTGAGAAACGTTGTCTTAACATCCATGTGATGCAGCTCAAGATCAAAGTGTGCAACCAGTGCCAGGATTGTCCTAAAAGAGTCCTTCGAAGAAACAGGGGAGAAGGTCTCTTTAAAGTCAATCCCTTCCTTCTGAGTAAAGCCTTTAGCCACAAGGTGAGCTTTGAATCTCTCCACATTACCATTAGAGTCCCACTTGGTTTTAAATATCCATTTACAACCAATGGGTCTCGCATGGTCTGGTAATGGGACAAGTTCCCCAACTCCATTGTCTTGCATAGACTTATACTCCTCATTCATAGCATCAATACATTTCTGAGAGTTTGAACTATCCATGGCTTGCTGGGAGTTGATGTGCTGGAAGTTGATTGGATCTTCCAACAATCCATTTTCCCCATGTTCCAAGAGATATACGATGTAATCACCCGAAATCTCATTTCTTCTCTCTCTAATGGATCTACGAAGTGGCACTATCTCTTGAGATTGTTCAGTTTGAACATCAGGAACATTGTCCTGATCCAGAACATGGGTTTGAACAACACTGCGAGTAGGTTGATGATTGAAGTCCACTTCTTGATCAATGATGGGTAAAAGAACCCGATCATTGTCAAAAGCAGTAGTTGATCCCTCTTCCTCAAACACAATGTTCCTGGCCAAATTTCGCCCCCCAAGCTCAACATCCTCAAAAAATGTTGCATTTTCCGTCTCAAAAATATTTCTAGAAGTAAGATCATAAAATTTAAAACCCCTCGATCGCTCCACATAGCCAATAAAGTAGCTGCTAACAGTTTTAGAGTCCAATTTACCTTCATGATGCCTATAAGACCTTGCCTCAGCTGGACATCTCCAAACATGCAAATGTTTTAGACTAGGCTTACGCCCACACCAAAGCTCAATAGGTGTTTTAGCAGCCACTTTAGTTGGCACACGGTTAAGGAGATAGCTGTTGTCTTAAGTGCTTCACCTCAAAGGCTCTCTGGTAACGAAGAATGACTAATCATGCTTCTTTGTATATCCTTAAGTATCTTGTTTCGTCTTTCAGCTACACCGTTAATGCTAGGTGAACCTGGCATGGTGTACTGAGGTATGATCCCGCATTCCTCTAGGTATAAAGCGAACGGTCCTGGATGCTGTGCTCCTGAGCCATCATATCTACCATAGTACTCACCACCAAGGTCTGACCTGACGCTCTTAATTTTCTTGTTGAGTTGCAACTCAACCTCAACCTTAAAGGCTTGAACACATCCAGAGTGTGATTTCTCTTGTATAAGAAATAGGTAGCCAAAACGTGAGTAATCATCTATGAAACTAATAAAGTACCATTGACCATTCCAAGAAGCAGTAGGGAACGACCCACACATATTTGTATGAATCAGTTCCAAGACTCCAAAAGTTCTGTTGGGACCTAATTTCTTAACTTTGGTCTATTTTCCCTTGATGCACTCGACACAAGTATCCAGATCAGAAAAGTCGAGTGACTCCAAAATGCCATCAGACACAAGAGTTGAATTTAAGATCTCGAGATATGACCCAGATGCTTGTGCCACAATGAAGCCGAATCATCAATTTAAGCTTTGTACCACGTGTTTCCACGTTCAGGATCTCAGAATACGATAGAACAACATCCAATGAGTACAGATTATCAAAGACATTTGATGCACCGGTTCCCACAATTCTAGAATTAATGGATAGCTCAAACTGATTGTTTCTTAATAAACAAGAATAGCCAACTTTGTCCAATACGGAAATATAAATTAAGTTCCTACTAAAAGACGGAACGACAAAAGTATCCACTAAATCTAATAATTGACCAGATATCAATAACAATCTGAAGCGACCAATTGCCTCTACTTACACCGACTCGCCATTTCCAACATAGATGCGTCTTTCAGCATCAATTGCTTTTGATGGTTTAGGCAACCCTGCATAGAAACACATATATGAGTAGTAGCATCAGAGTCTATCCACCATGTCTTTCTAGGTACCAAAGCTAAATTAACTTCAGAACAGACCAAGTTGAGAAACTTATCCTTCTTAGCACACCATTTGGTGTACTAAGAACAATCCCTCTTAAAGTGTCCAGGCTTGTTGCAAAAGTGACAAGTAGAATCAGATTTTTGCCTCTTAAAGTCTGGACCCTTAGGAGGTACAACAACCTTCATTTTTTTAACCTTATCTTTCCCCTTTCCTTTTGATATGCGAGCCAAGTGAGCACTCTCGGGCCTATCTTGCTTCATGAACGTTGTCGAAATTGAGGTAGTATAAATACTAGTCCAATCACGGTGTTCAAACAATATTTGTTATCCGAGTAACCTCGAGTCGAACTCAAAAGAAAAGCCTAGATTAGTCTAAAGCTAGCTAGTAATGCCTAATGCAAGTCTACTAAATAAAGGGGGTTTTTCCTCTAGGTGAGGTATCTCTAGTGAATACTAAAGACAAGATGAAATATGGTCTAAGAGAAAATAATAGAGAAAGCGTAGTCGGAATCCTACTTCACCCCTAGGTCAAGAGATTAGCAACACAAAACTTGTCTAAATCATGAGTAATTTCGAGTGAGGGTTCTAGGCTAAGGTATCACACATTCTAAATTCAACTCTCGCTCCTTCTCTAGAATGAGATAATACCTAAATAGTACAGTTCTCAAACTCTCGCTCTATTGAACCGCGTAGAACTAAAGTCTCTTAATCTCAACCTCTCGGTCTATTGATAGTTGACTAAAGTCCGCTCAAAATTTAGCCTAGTGGAATGCGTATGTCACTCTCGCACACAAACGCAACCTAAAATAATCATGCTTGATCTTCTAAACAACCTAGGTTCAACTCTCATTCCATCCCTAGGCGTTTTACCAATTCGTACTCACTTAGGTATTTCGTCAAACACTTGGTGTGCACAAAATTAATATGAAGAACAAGCAAGAGAATTTTCAACCAAACTTCATTCATATAGATAAAAAGACAAGTCTTGCATTACAATCAAACCTAAGGGATCCATAAGAATCCCAACTACAATGGGACCACTCACTCATTGTGAGTTTGAAACAAAACATGATATTCAAATTGAAATTGTTCATCAATTGGATGCAAAAGAGTAGTGGATGAGTAGAGGGTTGATGTAGGATCTCCAATTGCGTGTCTCTTCCTTCAATCCTTGACAATTCTCCAACTTCTCCAAGAGCCAATCGCCTAGGGTTTCGACTTCTAGAAGAGAGAGATTCTAATTTTGCATCTCATTCTATTTATACCCTTTGCAAATTTCCAAATTTTACCCGCAGTGCCCGAATCAAGTGATTCGGGCAAGGGTTAAAGAAACTGATTCGGACAGGGTGTCCGAATCATTTACTCAGTGTTGTTTCGGGGTGGGCGAATCACTTTGTCCTTGCCGAATCACTTTTTGATTCGGTCAACCCTTATTTGATTCGGTCAAGATCCTTGTAGGGCTGAGGTGATTCGGGCACCTGGGCGAATCACTTTCTGATTCGGCCGTATCATATACTTAGTGTTGTCTTCTGCTTGGGCGAATCACTTTTCTTGGCCGAATCACTTTTTGATTCGGTCAACCTCACATGTGATTCGGTCAAACCACTCAAGTTCTCCCCGAGTCAATTTGATTAGTGCAGCTGAGGTGATTCGGCCTTGCTGGTGGGCGAATCACTTCTGCAGTCTTGCCCAATTTTGCTGTTTTTGATCTCGATCGATCGGAATTCATCCAGATTTTCTTCGGGCCACTTTGTATCGTGTAGTACACATTTTCTACCTGAAATGGACAAAGAAAACATCAAATGACTTTATAAAATAACGGAACAAACCAGAAGTAAGGGGAAAATTATGGACAAATATAAGGTCATTTGTCCGCTCATCAAAACACCCCACACTTAAGTCTTGCTCATCCCGAACAAGTATATGCATAAGTCAAGCGGAGAGTATGATGCCAAATCATATATGACAATATCAAAGCATGTAGCACAACTTACGCACATATAACACATCCACCCCCTACTCATGTAACCTAACCTAAAAGTAACTAAACGAAAGAAAATTAAAATCTACTCCTAACTCACTGTCGTAGGAATCACGGATGCATTTAGCATATGCATCAAGCCTTTAAACCCCTAGGCTACCCTAGTGGACGAGTTATAGTCTCGTGAGAGTTTTCAGAATAGGAATACTCACAAATTCTACTTGCAATCATTCATAAGAGTTCAAAATGCAAATATAGTTTGCTAAGCAAGTAGTTTTTATATCATCCCACATAATAATAGAGTTGTGCAAATCATTCATTTCACGCAAACTAAGGATCATTCACTTCATTCGGACAACAAATATTCATAAAATCGATATCAAGACTATCATTCGTCGAATTCAAATTACCGCTCAATTTCCTATGCAAGTAGTATGAAGAAAAGCGTCGCTTACACAAGAATTTTGTCGAGTCAATCACACATGCTTGCTAAGGGCAAGTCCATAAGCTCATGACAACAAACTCATTCTCAAGGTTTAGACTATACGTCATAATCCGTAAGAGAAGAGGAATTTCGACATTGAAAATTTTAAATTCACTCGTACAAATCTTGATGCTTAAGTAATAAATTACGAGGGTCATACTTTAGACGTTTCCTAAGAACCAAATGCAAATGCTCTACTAACACTCATGCGAAAGAAATTGCAGAATAGGCACAAAGTCAAGAATTAAGTGTGCTTATTATTATTATTATTATTATTATTATTATTATTATTTTGCGTTTATACAAATGCTTTCAAGGGGGACTTACCTTCCTAACCCTCGGCATTTGTAAACCCTTAAAAATGAGATTTTTTTTCTTTTCTTGTGCCTCTCTTTTTTTTTTTTTTTTTTTGCGGGCATTTGTAAAACCTTAAAAATAAGATTTTTTTTTCTTTTCTTGTGCCTCTCTTTTTTTCTTTTTTTTTCTTTTCTCAAACACTTCAAAACACCCCACATTTAATACTTGACAATGTGCCTAAGTGAGATATAAAGCATGAAGTGTGAGCTAAACAAAAGCAAAGGCCAAATAGGAAAGCTAAAAGTCACCTAAAAGCAAACAAGAACAAGTACAAGGTTTGTGTATGAAAACTGTTTCTATTTTATTCTTGTGCTCGCTAAACTTCACTTCATTTTTCATGCACGGAAGGGCTTAAAAATGAATCAAGTTAAGCTAGTCAAGATACCGAACCATGCGAATAAAATCATCACAAAGAATGTCAATCGACTTAAAAATACGAATCATGAATTCAAAGCACAACTCATCCCAAAATGTTTTTGATACTACTTAATTGCTTAGCAAACATTACTCCGTGTGATCACTATTTAAAGCTAGGATGAAAGCAATCATGTGAGTATAAGTGCTCAAAGTAAATGTGTAGCATAGAATCATGTCGTTAAGAAAATAAAAGCGAAAGCGCAAAACACCCCACACTTAAAAATTTGCTTACTCCCTAAGGAATATAAAGAATAAAGAATAGTAAAGAGAAAGTTGCGAAGGAACTTCTCTCGTATGGAGGTAGCCAAATGCACATCCGCCCGGGTCCGTGAATGATGTTCCAATCCGTTGCAATAAATCTGAAACTCAAGAAAAAGGTTAGCGCAACACCTAAATTCCCAGAGGAAAAACAGCTAGCTATGACATATATAGCAATGCGAAACATATAGCTAGGTAAAAGATTTGGAAAAACAAGTGTGCGACAATTCATACGATGAGTTCACTTAGATATGTCTGTGTGCATCAAAAATCATGAACTAGTGTATTATAGTGCTTGCAGAAGGTTTCAAACAAATGCAAATAAGTGGCAGAAATTTCCAAAGTGAACTGAGAAAAGTGCTGCTCAAGACTGACCGAATCACTTTCTTATTCGGGGAAGGCAAAATATGTGATTCGGCCACACCCTGGTCGAATCAGTACAGTTCGGAAAATATGTGCTTGTCCGAATCAAAATTTGATTCGGGAAAGGTAAAATAATGTGATTCGGCCAGGGTGTCCGAATCAAATGAGCTAGTAGCATGGTTCTCCGAATCACTTGATTCGGGCAAGGCTTAAAGAAACTGATTCGGCCAGGGTGTCCGAATCAATTTACTCAGTGCTGTTTCGGGGTGGGAGAATCACTTTGTCCTGGCCGAATCACTTTTGATTCGGTCAAGATCCTTGTAGAGCTGAGGTGATTCGGGCACCTGGGCGAATCACTTTCTGATTCGGCCGTATCATATACTCAGTGCTGTCTTCTGCTTGGGCGAATCACTTATCTTGGCCGAATCACTTTTTGATTAGGTCAACGTCACATGTGATTTGGTCAAACCACTCAAGTTCTCCCCGAATCAATTTGATTCGTGCAGCTGAAGTGATTCGGCCTTGCTGGTGGGCGAATCTCTTCTGCAGTCTTGCCCAATTTTGCTATTTTTGATCTCGATCGACCGGAATTCATCCAGATTTTCTTCGGACCACTTTGTATCATGTAATACACATTTTCTACCTGAAATGGACAAAGAAAACATCAAATGACTTTATAAAACAACGGAACAAACCAGAAGTAAGGGGAAAATTATGGACAAATATAAAGTCATTAGTCCGCTCATCACTTCAGCCTCTCTTCCTCTTGCACACAATAAGAAATGAGCTCGTTAAGAGTCCGTTTATCCTTTTGACAGTTGTAACTGACCTTGAAGTGACTGAATTGTGCAGGAAGAGATATCAAAACCAAATGCACCAGCAAATCATCAGATAAATCAAAGCTTCAGTGCCTTAAGTTTAAACGCAAGATGTGACATCTCCATGATGTACTCCCGAACATTTCTCTTGCCATTGTACTTCATTGAAATCAAGCTAGCTAAAAGCGTGCTTGTTTCAGCCTTATCGTTTTTCATGAAACGCTGCTCAATCTCGGCAAATAACTCACTTGCAGTAAGGACGTCATCAGTCATTGCACCTCTAAAAGTCTCTAGAATGCCACGCTTCATGATCTTTAGACTTAGTCCGTTGGAACGATCCCACTTCTCTGAATAAAGCACATCGTCTTCAGTACTCTCTTCAATGAGTTCATCCGGTTTAGGCATTCGAATTGCTAAGTCCAAATCCATGCAGCCAAGCGTGATCATCATATTTTCCTTCCAATCCTTGAAGTTGGTCCCATTCAACTTATAAGTGTTGTTTATGTTGGTAATTGCGGAAGACATTGACATGTAAGCTGAATTAGGGAACAAAAGAATTTGAATAAGTTTAGGCTCACAAAGTATATACATATAAATGTATACACCACGAATATCTAAAAGAAGATTTTGACATTCCAATATACCGGCCACAACATTAATAGCAAGTCTTAGGACAATGTTATTAACAGTGAGTGAATATCTTATTGTAGTGATCAAAACATTGACGAGAATATGTGTCAAATAATAAACCATCTTAGGATGTAATTATTATTCACACCAAGATGCAGAAGAAACGTCACATGTTTTCCACCACAGATATGTATGCAGCCATATTGAATATTAATTTACCTTAGGGATAATTAGATATTCAATGAACTACACACATCCATCCTAACAAACTAAATAAGTCAATCTACGTGAATACGCCACTTAGGTGTACGTTAATTCCGTTTCAATTAACATATTTTAGAGTGTTAGCTCAAATTGAATGTCAATCTTTCAATTAAATATTTAACAATGTTGGTTCCCAAAAGTATGGTTAAAAATTGAACCATAAAACAAATTAGAAAACTGTCTGAACCAACATTCAAATTCTGACCCAAAATCGGAATTGAACCAAATCAAAAAATTGAACCGAACTAAATTTTGACCAAACCGGATGGGACTGAATCGGGATTTGGAACACAACAAAAAAACTAATGGATCAAACCGAATTGGCCAGCCCAAATCAGCTCGGTACCCACACTTAAACTTGTTCGTCCCGAACAAGAACAAAGACAAGACTCGCAATACTCAAAGCACTTATAATATGCCAATGACTTAACACTGAATTTACTTAAGATGTCCTCACTAATCAGTTCATCAATATATACTCACACTCATTCTTCAATAAAGATCAGCGAGAAACTGCAATGATACATGTTACCTGAGATGTCAAAATGGAATGACAATTGATGAATGGGAGATAGTCCTCTTTAGACTCCTGACTCCACTCTTCAGCTCAAGGTCATAGTCACGCGCATACGCTGAGTTTGCTTTCTCTGGCACGTGAGAAATTCAAGTCATGAGGAACTCAACTTTTTCATTCTTTTTCTTTTGGTAGGACAGCTTTTGAAACTTCTTGTTTTGTTTGGTCCGAAGACTGCACTCAACGCGATTGCTTTCTGAATTTTTTTCTTTCACATCTGTTTGAATTTTTTTTTTCTTTTTGAGCTTTGCTCTCCAATGTGAATTGCTTGTCCCTCTTTTTTTTTTTCTTCTTTGAACCGTTCCAATCATCGCCTTCGAATAACAACATGTGGAGCGCGTTCCGCTCTTTCTCATCATTATCCTTTCAGCGCGAGGCAATATAGTTGGTTACCCACCCATTCCCAGTCACTAGGACTAGAGATAGGACGGTTTGTTTTCCCGTCCCACCATTGCATAAACACTGTAACGATGGAGTGAAAGCCTCGCCCCTCATAACTCGAAGCACCAAACTCCACAAACTCAACGCGCTACACAACTAATCTCTTGAACCTTTGAATGCTTGTCAAGTCCCTCTAGGACATTTTCTATCAACTCCACATCCCGTAATATCTCAACTCAAAAGCACATATAACATCAAGTCACTAGCATCACAAACTTGTAGAAATCATGTAAAACATACACATCAAAACCTCATAGCATCAAACATCATCTCATAAAATCAGCATCTTCATCATATAATGGCATAAGACTAGCAGCATATAGTCGCACGAAATCAGCAGCATCGCAGCACCTAAAAATTAAAAAAAAAACGTACTCTAACTACTACTAATGCATGCTAATACCTGTAAACCTCTTGACACGTACTAACTCCCTTCACGGTACAATAAGATCGTCGGGAAGGGTGATGGAGCGTATTTATACGACCCATCAAGTTGTTTCTTCCCAGTGTTTAATCGCATTTTGCGTGTGATAGATTACTTCTTTGTAGTGTTTCGCATCGCAGGTGTATCAAGACCGCTTAGAACTTTATTGCGCATTTGGATGGATATACAACAGATCTGGGCAGATTGACCTATTCGTAGTCAAAGGCTTTTCGAGCGCATGATTCTGATCTGATTGAGGCGTGTTATACCTTGTTGGAAAGCTAACTCAAGGGGCTACAATTCTCTAATTTATGTCCAGACGAGATTCAGAGGTCTAAAGGTTCAAACAAGCAAGTTTCTGACATTGCAGACACTACCACGCCGGCAGCACACTTTAGCAAAGTTAATGTCATCTTCGAGCGCGCACGTAATGTCTTCATGAGTTGCGCGACTAATGTATTCTTCCGGAGCGGAATGCAATTGATGACGTCAGCATTGGGCCCACAGCCCAAAATCAGATTTAGAAGCTGTCATGATTTAGAAGTCTCCCTTACCTATAAATACAGACTTTCTACACCAAGGAGATAATCAATCTTCAGCACGAAAATTCAGAAGACGAATTCAGAGAAGCGGCAACACAAATTGCAACAGCTTTGTTCCAATGCATTGAACCTCTCCATATAGTCATACATCGACTCACTCGATCCTTGTTTGATCATTGATAACTCTCTTTTGACTTGAGTCGCTTTAGCAGGAGGGTAATATTTGTCGAGGAACTTTCTCTGCATTTGATCCCATGTTCTTATACTACCTGAAGGCAAAGAAAGAAACGAAGATTTCGCTAGGTCAGTTAAACTCAAAGGAAACACTTTCAATTTGAACCTGTCTTCCGAAGCTGCGTATGGTCTCAATGTTTGACAGATTCCGGTGAACTCTTGTAGATGCCTCGTCGCAACATTTCCCGGTAATCCTCCAAACTTGGCCAGATGGTGCACCACTGCGGTTTTGATCTCGAAGTTGTCCTCTTCTGGGTCAGTGTTGATGCACCATGGCTGGTTCTGGAATATGGGCGCCGAGAGCTCCCTCATAGTTCGTTCATGCAGGCCCGTCTATATAGTTGTTTCTGAATTGGGAATGAACGATGCTGTGGCTGAGGCAAGGCATAATCATCATACTCGTCCATTCTCCCACCTCTGCCGTTGAGTCCTCCCTGAGGTTCCATCCTCTGACGAGCTTCTCTTTGCCTTTGATTGAATATCCGCTCCGGCTCATCATAGAATGGTGGGATTACCTGTGGGGGCACTTCCTCATTGAATTGGTCAGGGGGATGGTCTCCCTGGACACTCTGGTGGGAACTACCTGCATTAGACATAGACTAGGGTTGTGAGTCTTGACCGTTGACCCGTTCTGCTCAGGAAAAGGTCTTCGGATCTCCAATCGGACTCCGGTGACACTATTCACACCCTTTGCCGGAAGCACTATTCATCAGGGTTTAGATTTTTTTTTTTTAATCTGCAACCGCACCACAACAAGAAAAATAAAGTTCGAACCATATACTGAATGTTGCTCTCCTCGACAATGACGCCAAAATTTGACGGCACGTCGTTGTGTGCGCCAAACTTATATTTATAATCTCATGTTAACACTTAGCAAGCGGTAAGCAGGGTCGAACCCACGAGAGAGCGATCAGTGATAAGGTTCTACGAATTGTCACAATAAAAAGGGGTTGTAGGAAGAATGTTTGTTGTTGTCGAATTCAGAGAAAAGTCAGTTCAGGGATATGCATTGCAACTGTTAATCATCGATTTTAACATGCATCAAATAGTAAATTGTTGTTCCTAGTCTAACAATCCCGCTAGGGTAATGTCGACTTTAGTGTTCTACCTAATCTCAACCACTTGTTCACCAACACCGATTAGGTTACACCGCTAGGCTTAGCTAATAGGGAAGTCAATCCAATATCACGCAATAGATATCAACTCAGTTTCACCGCTAGGATACGCTAACTTGATAATCAGAGCATGCAATTCAAACGAAGAACAGGAATTTACTGAATTGAATTACGAAACATAAATATCTCAAACCGTACGTCGAAATACAAAATCCCCAAACTGAAATTAAGGGTTTAGCTACTATGAGTCATCTAAAATAATGAAAATAAACTGAGTTCAAGAATAATACTGAAACGGTGAATAATAATCTGCGATGAACAGTAACTCCGACCGTGAATAGTAATTCCGGAGATGAATGGTGATCAGCCTCGATTTCCGCGCGCTGCTGCTTCTGCCTCTAAAACTTCGTTCTGAATTTTCGTGCTGAAGATTGATGTTCTCCTTGGTGTAGAAAGTATGTATTTATAGGTAAAGGAGACTTCTAAATCTTGAATACTTCTAAATCTGATTTTGGGCTGTGGGCCCAATGCTGACATCATCAATTGCAATCCGCTCCGGAAGAAGACATTAGTCGCGCGCCTCAGGAAGACATTATATGCACGCTCGAAGAAGACATTAACTCTGCTAAAGTGTGCTGCCGGCGGGGTAGTGTCTGCAGTGTTAGAAACTCGCTTGTTTGACCCTTTAGACCTCCGAATCTCGTCTGGATATAAACAAGAGAATTGTAGCCCCTTGACTTAGCTTTCCAACAAGGTATAACATGCCTCAATCGGATCAGAATAATGCACTCGGCGAGCCTTTGACTATGAATAGGTCAATCTGCCCAGATCTGCTGTATATTCATCCAAATGTGCAATAAAGTTCTAAGCGGTCTTGATACACTTGCGATGCGAAATACTACAAAGAAATAATCTATCACACGCAAACTGCGATTAAACACTGGAATAAACAACTTGATGGATCGCATAAATACGCTCCATCACTCAACCCAATAGTGCAAACCCTAGGTTTGCTCCCATCTTCTCTCTTGCGCCGCATCTCCCCTTGTTCTCTCTTCTCCTTCTCTGCGCCGCAGCGCAGCTTTTCGTAAGCCAAATCTTCTCTTCTTCGAGTTCGATCACCAGTTGGACCAAGGCAGAGGAATTGCAGCGCGAGCAAGTTGAGACGACAGCAGAAGGCAGCGATGCGACAGACTGAGCAGGGCTGAGGATCCACTCGACGCGAGCGGTCGAGACAGCAGCGACGCGAGCGAGGCCGAGGCAACGAGCGACACCAGGCTACCGCGAGACGAGGCAGCGACCGAGGCGGATCCACGGGACTGAGGTTTCGACTCGCGGCGGATCCGTGCGGGAACTTGCGCAACCGAAGCAATAAAGGGGCACATCGAAGAACTGGGCTTCGGATTGCAACCACCGGATCGAGTACCGACTGCTGCGCCAATCCGAGGCGGGCTGAAATCGGTCAATTCTGGGTTGAGGGCCGCGTAACGGAGAAGAAGGCGAGTAGGGTTCACCTAGTCAACTCTGCGAGTTGACTCCGAACCCAGAACCCAGTTAACTCAAACAGCGTACATGCATAAATTAAAATCAATTTGATTTTTATTTTATAGTATAAATCTGATATGAATTGTTTAGCAATCTGAACAAAAATTATTCATGAACTGTTCAGTTTTTAACTATAACAAAAAAAATCAGATTCGTGTTATGCTTAATTAACTGTATATAGGAGGCGACTGATACCAATTTTTGGATCAAAATCATACAGCGGAAACGAATTTAACAGAATCAAACTCATACCAGAATAATTAGCATACCTGATTACTAAAAAATAAAACATTCCTGAATCCATTGACTGAAAGTTACCTGCAGCACAATAGGTTGGGTTGGTGCTTCTAGTCTAACTGTATGTCTCTTGAATCGGTTTCTTTGAGAGTAAGAAACTGAAGAACGATATGATAGATCGGAGACCATAACCCATATTTATATATTCTACACGAGAAGATATAATTGAGATAAATCATGAATTTCGTCTCTTAAATGTTTCCATAATTATTTCTAGGTATCTACACTTTATATTCCACGACTAAACTTATACCTTCCAAAAGAATTAGATCACGTTATTCAAGCTTATCTCAATGATAGTATATATACAATTATCTAATTACATATTTGATTCAAATTAAATTAATCATAATAATCTAACACTAAACACCATAAATTGAGCATATGAAGTTTTACGGACAACTACTAGTCAACAAACAAATTCCATGCGATTTGACAGTACTGTTATTCAAGCCATGAATATTATCTGTGGTTGGCTTTCCATCTCAAAAAATTAGTATTCACATTGAAGTAAATGTATTGAACATGGCTGAATCCATGGGTTTGAGCTGCATCAGATATCCGTCGCCCGAGCTCTCTCAATCGCTCAACTCTCCTGCCCAGTCACCTTTGGTAAACTTGGGAAAGTAAGGTGTATCTATCTGGCAGAGAATTCTCGATCCCAATCCTGTGAGGGAAATTGTATGGGGATGTTACTAGCTAGATTTGGCCGGGGCGCTGCAGGATTCTCATTTAATGCGTGCTAGCTAATTGTGCTGCAGAAATGTAGTTAAGTTCTTGAGAGAGTGATGTCTCATCGATCATTGGATTTGCAAACTTTGATCCATTAATTACTTCATGCTGGCCGGCAGTGTTTCGGTTGTCGGGTACAGTACGATCCTCGGTGGTGGCATTAAGAATCTATAGTACGTACGTACGAGATCATCATCGGGTACAGCAAATCACTCATCATGATAGAATTAAGGTACAACATCGGACTGAACATGAGCTTGTCAGCCTGCAAATTACTGGAGAAAAGACTTTGCAAACCAGAGCATGCAGTGGGTGGTGTCAGGCATCACTTGATTTCTTCTACAAGTCCTCATTTTTCATGCTCTTTAAACTGTGGTAACCAGGTGTGTTCTTCTAGTACTAAACTTTCTTGGAAAATCTTTAGTGAACGAGAGATGAAAAGGACAAGATCATTTTGAAAGTTATGAGTTTGTTCGACTCCGGCTGTTCAAGATCGCTTGTTAACTGTTTCAGAAAGCTTTAGAAGGTTTCGTTTCGTGATAGTTAGTTCGAGACAGAAACAGTATGCAGAACAGTAAACGACACAACATATGCTTACCCTGTTCGGCTCACCAAGCTTACTCAGAGGTTGCTCTTGAACCCCAAGTGAAAATCACTTCACAAATATAAGATCAATTACAATAGTTCTTTAAGTAACTAATCCCCGACCGTTACCACTATGCAACTGACTTGATGTTAGTGCGTCTGACTCCCTCAGACGGAGATCCACCTCTTCTCACCTCGATTTGCCTCCCGCAAACCGGTAATTCTCTTTCCGAGAATATCATACCTGAAACAGTGTCTGTTCAACTCTGTTCTACAGCTTCTGGCGATCAAGCTCTTGCTCCGTCGACTTTTCCGACCAACTCTGATGAAGATCGCCAGAATACTTCACTGATCTGCCGTTCTATTTTTTCTTAAAAGTCGTAACCTCTCAGCACACCTCCTGCCTCTCATAAATAGATTGGATCAAATGATCTTCTAGACATAAAATCTGGGATCGGATCCAATCTTTTGATTGCACATAATCTGGGATTCTAGGCGCAGATTCTGGAGGAGAATATCTTCGTAACATCTGCGGTATATATTCTTGCTGACAAGCTTCATCTGCAGATCTTGATTGATCTTCGTAATAACTGCCGTATATGTTCTTGCTGATGTGCTTCATCTGCAGATCTTAATTGCTATTTGTTTGAACAGGTGCTGTCTCATCTCTTGTCTCAGCCAAGAACATTGCCTTGTTTTTGTCAAAGAATATGCCATTCACGATCCATGAACTATCTGGATCTAACAATCTCTCCCTTGGCAATTTTTTGACAAAACTAACTCCTGCTGCCATTTGCTATAATACTTCCCCTTTTTGTAAACAAAATGACAAGGCAATGACCAACCAAACTCTCGTCTCCTGAACAGTCTTCCACTTCTTGTAAACCTCACTGTTGCAGAACAATGTTCCTGATACTGTGACAGCCTTTGTCAAAGACTCTTCACTTAGATTTCAGATAGGGTGGATACTTCTCAGACTTTCGTGGCACTGCTCCCCCCGTCTCAGTGACTGCACTCTCCTTTTTCTTTGTTCTACTATCCCTCTTTGCTTAGACAGTCGTGCTGAGGAGACTCCATCATTGCCTCATTCTGATTATCTGTCTCAGCAACTGATCATCAGCCTCTTTGTCTGCTCCACCAGAGACCGTCTCAGCAACAAGTCTTTACTCTCCTTGACAGCGCATCCTTTGAATCTTTCTTCAACCCAAATTCTGCCTCCTTTATCTTCTCATCAGGTTTCTGAGCAAGCAGCTTAGCTAGTCTTTTTTCAACAGACTTCAAACAGTTTCTTCTTTGAAACAAGTCTGGTCCACACTTGTCTGCCAGAGACATTTTGACCGACTTCGCCTTCTGTCGCTAATCGTCTTAGTCCTCTCGGCAGACAACTCTCCCTGACTGTCAGAACCTTTGAAACAGGCTCTGTTCAATTGCTACAGACTTCTGAACAGGAGCTGGCACCTGGATGCTCTGCGAATATATATAAGGGAAAATTAGGAATTCAAAACACAAATATCAAAGAACTAGAAACCTCAATTAGAATCTCGGATCTTGCTGATTTCTTCTTTCCAACGGATCTAGAAAATAATTGCCTCGTCATGCATGACCTGTCACACATCTTTTGCCTCAGACTCTATTTCACCCACTCTATTAGAAAAACACCAGAACTTCTCCCCCTAAATTCTTTAACCAGTTCAACAGTTCCTTATGCATTGTTCCAGAACTGGTCAAGCCCTCCTGAACCTGATTATGCGTCGATAGCACATAGACCCAAGACGAGTCTAAGTGTTTCAAACTGAGCATTGTTCAAGGCCTTAGTGAGAATATCTACTGGCTGTTTATTAGTGGATACATGTTTCAGAGTCATCTCCCCCTGCTTCAGACCATACTCTTCTTGCATATGTTTCATCCAAATCATATGGGCGCAACAGCTTCCTGCAGCTGTATATTCCTCCTGAGCAGTACAGAGTCTGTTCCTGAGATAGAGTAGGCTGTCAATCAAGCTTCTGTACAGGGTCTGTTCCACGCTGACTCCAGAATAAGTGTGCTTATGACTTGCATTTTCCAACCCAAACTTCTTCACCAAGTTCCTTGCATCCTTGTGAACGTGCTTTACCCATAGAGTCTTGTATTCTCCCCCTCGCACATAGCCATGTTGAACGAGAAATATCCTGAGATGTTCACACCACGCTTTGGGCGCCTGTTTCAGTCTGTATAATGCCTTTTTGAGGTGATACACATGATCCCTTCTAATGGAAATAAGAGTTGTGTCTTTCTCACGTTACAGTCTCAGAATTGGGTGAATCACAGCTCGAACAGTGTCTGATTTTGTCTTGTCTGTTTTCCTATCTTACATTCACCACACATAGCATCAGTTTTTCCAGTCAGTTCAGGTATTCCTCTCACCAGTCCAAGTTTAGGTATCTGCCTCTGGCCTTGAGATTCAAGTGTCCCAGCCTCTTGTGCCACAGAATCAGTTCATCCTGCTAAGACAGAGAACAGCGAGCTGTGACAGGTTCTGTGTCAGAATTCAACACATAACAGTTCTTTGATGAACGAACTCCTCTCAAAACACACTTCCCTTCACTGTTGATGACCTGGCACGAATCTTTGGTGAATTGCACATTTAGCTTTCCATCACACAGCTGACTTGTACTTGGCAAGTTGGCTTGAAGGCCTTCCACAAGGAGCACTTTGTCAATTGAGAGCATCCCTTGAACATATAATGTACCTTGACCAATGACCTTTCGTTTTGTCCCATCACCAAATGTAACAAATCTCACATCCAGGTTCTGTACATCGGTCAGATAGCTGGCTTCTCCTGTCATGTGGGCTGAACAGCCACTGTCAAAGTACCACCGGTCCTTCTCAAGGTGAGAAGATGAGTTGTATGCGACGTAGCAATGGTTGTCATGAGTTTTTGGGACAAGCACGGATCTTCGCAAGTGATATTTTGCAAGAAATGTGGAGCACTTTCTCTGGATGTGGCCTTGAGTTTTGCAAAAGTAGCAGACACGCTTATCCTCTGTCCAACGCTTATTAAATCTGTGACTGGGATGAACAACGTTAGCACAATTAAAATTATTTGCTTGAACAAACACTGTTTTACCACTAGTCTTTTGATACTCGTAACCTAGACCAGGACTTCCTCTATTTGTACGCTGAGCACCTAGAATGGAGTCAAGTTTCTTAGTCCCATTGTTCAGCATGCTGACATACTTTTTTATTTTTGATAGTTCAACCACTGTGTCTGAGTGTTCCAGTTTTTCCTTGTCAAGTGTTGTTTGCAATCTCTTAGTTGTTTTAGACAACTCATACTTTTCAGCCTTTAAGCCCATCATGTCCTTGCTGAGTTTGGAATTAACTTTCACAGCCTTCTCCCATTGTTCATATAGCAACTGGTATTTATCAGCAAAGGTTTCCTTGGTGATTTCTGAGTTGCTATCACTGTCACCACAACTGTCTGACTCAGGTTGTTCAGGTTCAGTGCTGGCGTGTTCTGTTACGGTTGTAAGAGCCAGATAGTTGGATTCTTCCTCCTCTGTTCCAGACTCCTCTGCCTTAGTACCACCCATCCAGCCAGAACAGCCTTTTTCTGTTTCTTAAGAGTATTGGCGCCTTCTGCTTGAATGTGTCCAAAGCCTTCACATTTTTCTCGACGTTGAATTCCTTTGTCTTTATCTCCTTTTTGAGTTTCAGTGGTTCTCACTTTTCTGAACTTCCCGTCTGGTGGATTTCTGAATTCTGTTTCAGATTTGTTGAACTGTCGCTGGTTCAGATTTCTCATGAATCTGCCAAAGTTTTTTACAAGTAATGCCATCTGTTCTGACATCTCTCCCTCATCTTCAATTGATTCTGAAGCTTCACTTTTGAGAGCAATTCCACGATATTTCTTTTCTGGTGCTTCAGATATCAGCTTCCTCTCGAATGTCCGAGGAGATCCCATTATGATGTCCCGCCTCATTCCTATTACGTCCTGAGCTTCATCAATAGCCGAACCTTCATAGCATACTTTGGCGGTAGTGACCTCAGAACTTTTCTGACAAGCATCTCATTGCTGATCGGCTCTCCAAGTGCATGTGCCTCCATAGCAATGTTCATTAACTTTGCATTAAACTTCGTTATAGATTCTTCCTTCTTCATTTTCAGGTTCTCAAACCTGGTGGTTATCATTTGTAGCCGAGATTATTTTACTTTGTCCGTTCCTTCGAATGCTGTCTCAAGGATATCCCAGACCTCCTTAGCTGCTTCACAGGTGGAAATTAACCTGAAAATGTCTAGTTCAACTGCGTTGAAGATTTCATTAAGAGCTTTGGCATTTGTTGCAGCAGCTTTATCCTCATCTGCTGTCCACTGACTTTCCGGCTTCAGATGGGTTACTCCAGCTGTGTCTGTAACTATAGGCGCATCATATCTGAAGATTACTGATTTTCATGCTCGATCATCTATTGATTTGATAAAGGCCCACATGTGCGTCTTCCAGTATGGGTAGTTCGAACCATCAAGGAGTGGAGGCCGAGTAATGTTCTGTCCTTCTCGCGTACTCATCTTGAACAGCTCTGTTCCAGTCCCGAACCACACTCTGTACAGCGAGTGTCCCGCTCTGATACCAATTGAAAGTTATGAGTCTGTTCGACTTCGGCTGTTCAAGATTCCTTGTTAACTGTTTCAGAAAGGTTTAGCAGATTTCATTTTGGTGATAGTTAGTTCGAGACAGAAACAATATGCAGAATAGTAAACGACACAGCATATGTTTACCCTGTTCGGCTCACCAAGCCTACTCGGGGGGGTTGCTCTTGAACCCCAAGTGAGAATCACTTCACAAATATAAAATCAATTACAATAGTTCTTTAAGTAACTAATCCCCGACCATTACCTCTATGCAACTGACTTGATGTTAGTGCGTCTGACTCCCTCAGACGGAGATCCACCTCTTCTCACCTCGATTTGCCTCCCGCAAATCGATAATTCTCTTCCCGAGAATATCAGACCTGAAACAATGTCTGTTCAACTCTGTTCTGCAGCTTCTAGCGATCAAGCTCTTGCTCCGTCGACTTTTTCGACCAATTCTGATGAAGATCGCCTGAATACTTCACTAATCTGCCGTTTTATTTTTTCTTAGAATTCGTAACCCCTCAGCACACCTCTTGCCTCTCATAAATAGATTGGATCAAATGATCTTCTAAGCATAAAATCTGGGATCGGATCCAATCTTTTGATTGCACATAATATGGGATTCTAGGCGCAGATTCTGGAGGAGAATATCTACGTAACATCTGCGGTATATGTTCTTGCTGACAAGCTTCATCTGCAGATCTTGATTGATCTTCGTAATAACTGCCGTATATGTTCTTGCTGATGTGCTTCATCTGCAGATCTTAATTGCTATCTATTTGAACAGGTGCTGTTTCACCTCCTGTCTCAGCCAAGAACATTGCCTTGTTTATGTCAAAGAATGTGTCATTCACAATCCATGAACTATCTGGATCTAACACATTTCAATGAGATCCTTGAACGAGAGATGAAAAGAGTAGCTAGTTGTAACATTATTTCAATGAGATCCTGCATTGCATTGCATTACATTACAGTTTTGCATATAATTAATGGTTCGTTAGCTCCTTGGTCTTGTTTTTCAGATATCACAGTACTGACTGTTCAGGGCATAGTTAGTGTGTGTAAGCATGACCAAGTAATTGCACCACTAGGCACTTGCACTGTCTTCCTCCTGCCGCATCCATAAATCCTCAATAATAAGAGATGCAGGTAAACGCATGCATGCATATACCTGTGCCTGAGGGTGCGGTCTCCGGCCCATACATTCATCCGATCAATACCTTAATGTATAACCATTTTTAGTCATAAAAAATGAGAACAAAGATCATTGCATTTTTCTTCATCTTTAGTTTATTGTAAACCAAATGACAACTTATATAAACCTACCAATTAAGAGATTGAATCGGCACATTCTTTATTTATGAAAGCAAGTTTAGCGTAAATTCTCAATCACCACATCCCTATCTTATTCATAACCAACACTTATATTCAGAGCAGGATCCGGAGCAAAATACCTTCCGACAACTTTGATTTGCACTGTTTCATTGAAAGGTAATCTTCACGACAGTACCAAGTCATGTAATGTGGAGTAAATTGTGTGCGGCCTTTGTTAGTCCCATGATTATGTATGACATGTTTTTGTGCAAAGAACTGTTCATGTAAGTTAGAGATATGTGTAAAATAAGATGTTAAAAATGCAAAGTCAGGAGATGCAACGCAAGATGTTATAGCAAGTGCTAGAGTACGCGCTGGCTGTAAACCAAAGGTGTATATCTCGAAAATCAAGGGCGCGGGGCACATCTCTGAGATTATTGGAATCTTGGCTGGATAAAGACCCAGAATATCTTCAACTATATTTTGGAAACGCAATCTCTTGGTTAGGCAACAAGATGAATATAAAATCAATAAATATTTAAATATATTCTTTTAAAATATTGTATGAGATATTTTAGGAGATTGCGTGCGCTATAAAAGAAGGTGGAACGAAGTTGAAGAGTACGAACGATTATGCATCTCTCTTGAGTTATAGAAATATACAAGAGAAGTTATGGTTAAGTGATTGAGTGCACCCATTGGAGATCGAAGCAAAGTTAGCACTCAAGCACGAGAACCAGGAGTATCTGTTGAAGATATACATTCCACAAATCCTATTGCAAAACAAATCTGTCCAGCTATACAGGAGGAAGACAGCGGTACGGGAGGACGTTGAGTGGACGAGCAGCTGTTCGAAAAAACGAAACTGTTGTGACAAGCCATAGAGAGGGATCTCTACACTGAGGGGAGCTCAGTGCGCATCTAGATGAGTCAGTGGTAGAAGGACTTGAAGAGGGAGTCTTGCAAGTATGTGCTTTGTTGTCTGATCGTTATTAGTGGATTGCTGCTTGTTGGGGTTAGGAGAACCCCCACCCCCCCCCCCCCCCAACATACGGACACATTGTCCCAAACTGGGTTACCAAATCTATGTGTCTCGTATTTACTTTCACTCGAAACAGTCGAAACATTCCTAACATGTTTCCTCAGAAGTTGTCATAACAACTGCTGGGACGACTTCTACCATCCGTACTAGAACTACAAGTGGTATTAGAGCATACATCTGACACACACGGTGAGATCGGAGGAAACTCAGAATGAGTGGAAGAGATATGAAGATACCCCCCATTTTGGAGGAAGATGAGTTTGGTTATTGGAAGTTAAAGATGAGTTTGGTTGCGCCAAAGCCAGAAGCAGCTTTGACTGAGAATGAGAAGAAACTAATCCAAGGAAATAGTCAAGCTTTGTATGTTATTATTGCTGCTGTGGATATGCGGAACTATAAGGTTATAGTTGGTGTTGAGATAGCAAAGGTCGTGTGGACCATTCTGAAAATAAATTTTGAAGCAGATGCTAAGGTAAAGAAGACCAGAATGCAGATGTTGATGAATCTGAGAGCAGTGATGATGAGTCTGATAGCAGTGATACTGGAGAAGATCAGAGTAACACACTAACAACTGTAGCAAACGGTTTCCCTGATGCTGAGGATGTCACAGATCTTGTCGTACTAACTGCTAAGGAAGGAGCCGAGAAAACAGACCTTGACAGCGACACTAACTCTAGTGATGGTGAGGATATCAATGAGGAGACTCTGAGGAGAAACCTGAGAGATATGTATGCCAAGTGGAAGATGGTAGTGAAGACAAATGGAAAACTCAGTATCTCTATCACGCAGTTAAAGGAGCAGAAGAAAGGTCTGGTTGAGGAGAATGCTGACTGGGATGTAGTAGCAAGAAAGCTAACAAGGGGATCACTTTTTGTATGGTCTGCAGATTTGACATCTGGAGTCTTATCTGCGAAGCACGCTGTGATTCATGCTGTGAGTCAGCACAACTGGTGGACCACTATCAATGTATCTAAAATTAGCAAAAGCTATGCCTTACTTCTAGAGGTGATTAGGGATGAGAAGAAGTTCAGCCTTGTGATAGTGATCTTTGACCAGCTAGCAGAGCATGCTGTTTTCAAAGGGGTAAACTTAAATATTAGTTTTTCCTCATTAATATATGAATTAGCTAAATGTCAGTGTCCATAGTTGAAGAAAGGTTGAGTAAAGCTTTCCAGCAACCCAAAGGTCCTTGTGAGCAATCACAAGCTATTCAAGGGAAAACATGTTCTGGACATTCCCCTACCTATCGGTGAACGTTAGACTCCAATGTCTGTTAGAGCAGTTGCTGAGGAGACCAACTCAACATTTGCTATTATTGGAAGAGCATAGTGAGATGGATGATAAATCTCCTGAAGGCCAAGAGAGCAGCACTGACGGAGTCAATGGAGAACAAAAACCGCCACATTAGGAAGATTGTCCAGATGCTTATCAACCTTCGCTATCATCATCATCTGGCCCAGAAGACACTGAAGCTGGTAATGTCTGAACCCCTCATTCTATGAAGAACTTCATTTCTTTCAGTTGTTGAACTTTCTGCTTGTCGTTTTGTTGAAACATTTGCACTTGTTGCCCCTTGCCGAGTTTGTGGCAAAAAGGGGGAGAATATTTGGGGGAGTAGTTTTTTTGGGGATCTAACTTTAACAACTAACTATAGCATAGGTACTAATGTATTTTGCCAAAAACAGCCAAAGGGGAGATTGTTAGTCCCATGATTAGGTATGGCATGTTTTTGTGCAAAGAGTTATTCAAGTCCTTGCAAGACTCCCTCTTCAAGTCCTTCTACCACTGACTCGTCTGGATGTGCACTGAGCTCCCCTTAGTGTAGAAATCCCTCTCTATGGCTCGTCACAACAGCTTCGTTCTCCAGAATAGCTGCTCGTCCATTCAACGTCCTCCCGGATCGCTAGCTTCCTCCCGGACAGCTGGACAGATCTGTTTGTAATAGGATTTGTGGAATGTATATCTTCAGCAGATACTCCTGGTTCTCGTGCTTGAGTGCTAACTTTGCTTCGATCTCCGATGGGTGCACTCAATCACTTAACCATAAATTCTCTTGTATATTTCTATATTTCAAGAGAGATGCATAATCGTTGTCATCTTCAACTTCGTTCCACCTTTTATAGCACACGTCAATCTCCTAAAACATCTCAACTAATATTCAAAAAGAATATATTTGAATATTTGTTGATTTTATCTTTATCTTGTTGCCAAACCAAGAGATTGCGTTTCCAAATTATAGTTGAAGATATTTTAGGTCTTTATCCAGCCAAGACTCCAATAATATCGGAGATGTGCCCCGCGCCCTTGATTCTCGGGATCTACTAATTCCCGAGAATATAAATCTTTGGTTGACAGTCAGCGCGAACTCCGGTACTTGCTATAACATCTTGTGTTGCATCTTCTGACTTCAGTTTTGCAATTTTAACATCTAACTATTTTACGCATATCTCTAACTTACTTGAACAACTCTTTGCACAAAAACATGTCATACCTAATCATGGGACTAACATTCTCCCCTTTGGCAGTTTTTGGCAAAATACATTAGTACATATGGTACAGTTAGTTTTTCAAGTTAGATCCCAAAAAAACTACTTGACGCGCGTCGTTGTACGCGCCAAACTTGTATTTATAATTCCAAGCTCTAGCTAGTGTAGCGGCAAGCAAGGGTCGAACCCAAGAGAACTGACTGTGAAGCGATTCCCTGTAAATACTGAACTAAAGGGGGTTTTGAGTGAATGGTCGCAAGAACGAATGTAGTAAAAGTGCAAATGTCAATCGAGAGAAATATTCAGCTCAGGGAATTCAATAGTGACTGTTATCATTGACTTCTAGGGATAGCTATTCTAATCAAACATGCGATCATTCCGACAAAGGTAATAATCTAAAGTATCCCGACAAAGGTGATACTGAGCCTGGATTCTACTACTTGTTTCCACGACAAAGCTTCAACAAGAGTTAATAATCAGAATGGATGAACGGCTAGTTTCACGACAAAGTATACGCTAACCGTGCAATACAATTCAGGCAAATGAAGATCCAGAACTTACGAATGAATAGAAATATGCATTAAACCAAATCTCAAACATGAATGTCACCAATTGAAAACCCTAAACTGAAATACAAGTTTAGCTACTCATATTCATAACTGCAAAATACATTAAACTGAAAGAAATAACAAAAACTGTTCGGAATTACTATTCACCGCCGGAAAACACTGTTTACCGCCGGAATGTACTGTTCACGCCAGAATCACTGTTCACGCAATCTCCCAAAATTCCGTACGTCCTCCGTCTCCTCCGTCGTCCAAAACTCTTCTCTTCGAAAACTGCAGTCCCAATCTTCCGAAACCCTAATTGAGATCGGGCTGTAAAACTGATTTCGGGCCGCGGGCCCGAATGGTGACGTCATCATAAACCCAGCGCGCCCCAAGAAGACATTATGTCGCGCGCCCAACGAATACATTAACTCTCGGCGCGCGACACTAATGTTGCCTGCTGGCGCGCGACTCACTGCAGTGCACTCCCATTTCCGCCAACGCCGATTTCTTCCATAAAAACACCGGTTTGAGCCGCAAATCTCTTCTCATGTATTCCGAACACCTGAAATGCAAACAACACTAGGAGGTAACTGTTCACATCAAAACATGTCGAAATAGTTGGGTTTAAATGGTTTAGCGAGTCGTATAAATACTCCCCATCACTACTCCCCCAAATATTCTCTCCATTTTTGCGACAAACTTGGCAAGGAGATACATGTCCAAATGTTTCAACAAAACGACAGGCAAAAAGTTCAATAACTGAAAGAAATAAAGTTCTTCATAGAATGAGGGATTCAGGCACTACCAGCTTTATTATCTTATGGGGCGATCTGATGATGATAGCGGAGGTCGATAAGCATCTGGACAATCTTTCTGATGCGGTGGTTTTGGTTCTCCACTGACTCCGTCAGTGCTGCTCTCTCGGCCTCCAGGAGATTTATCATCCTTCCCACCATGATTCTTTCAATAATGGCAAATGTTGAGCTGGTCTCCTCAGCAACTGCTCCAACAGACACTGGAGTCTAACGTTCACTGGTGGGTAGGAGAATGTCCAGAACATGTCTTCCCTTGAATAGCTTGTGATCGCTTACAAGGACTTCTGGGTTGCTGGAAAGCTTTATTCCACCTTTCTACAACTATAGACACTGACAGATAGCTAATTCATATATTAATGAGGAAAAACTAATATTTAAGTTTACCCCTTTGAAAACAGCGTGCTCTGCTAGCTGGTCAAAGATCACTTTCTCAAGGCTGGCCTTCTTCTCATCCCCAATCGCCTCTACAAGTAGGGCATAACCCTTGCTGATCTTAGATACATTGATAGAGGTCCACCAGTTGTGTTGACTCATAGCATGGATCACAGCGTGCTTCGCAGATAAGACTGCAGATGTCAATTCTGCAGACCATACAGAAAGTGATCCCCCTGTTAGCTTCCTTGCTACTGCATCCCAATCAGCATTCTTCTCGAAATTCATTTCAACAACCTCCTCAACATCTATGCCATAAAACTCATTAATGGCCTCTGGTGTAATCTTGATTAGGCTCCCCTTGACCCATACATATTTATACTCAGAACTCATCTCATCGCCAAGATTAGCTACAACCTCTCTCACCCCAGCTTCATCATATCTCTTAGCTTTCCTCAGCGAGTGATACAACCCAGCTCTCTTGAACCATTCGATCATGTGCTTGGAAGAAAACCTGTCTTTGTTCAGCACCCTCTCAGAAACCAAGCATATTTTCTTCCAAAGATTTGCTCGTGGTCTGTCAACAATCCAGACTTGATTTCTCATCACACCAACTGGTTCACTGTCTTTGGCCTCTTCCCTGCTGGGGATCATCAACACTCTTTCCTTTTCTCTTCAGAGTGCTGGACTCAGGCTGATGGACTCTTTCTGTAACAACACCTTCTACAGACGCTGGCTGCTCATCATCATCATGAATGTTCACAACTGGAACTTCTTCTGCTGGCGGGGATAGGCTTCCCTCAGATGCGTCTGACTCTATATCCTCTACTCCAACTGATTCAGACTGTTCCTTCCCTTTGGATGATTCCTCGGCACTGGGAACATACTCAATTGTCTGCTTCTCTCCAGAGGAAGATTCCTTTTCTATTTCATCACCAACATCCTTAGCAATGGCCTCTTCACTTTCCACAACACCAGTTGGACTCTTCACACTCTCCTCCTCGGATTCCTCATCAACTCCCTCTGATTCTGATTCGTTATCAGCAGCTGAGACCCCTTGAGCGTGGACCTCACCAACCTTGTCCGCTCCCCCAGCATCTGTGCCAGGGGTATCCTCAGCCCTCTCATCAACAACTCTCCGCAGTCTCCTTAGCACCACCCTCCGTGGTTTCTTTGTTCACAACAAAAGGTTCAACGACCGCTACAACAGGTTCCTCAGTAGTGGGTTCAACAACCCCATCAACATTTTGCTCAACATTAACAGGAACAGGAGTTCCTTCAACAGACGACGCAATAGCAGCTTCCTTAGCAATTGGTTCAACAGCCTCCGATGCGTTAATCAACAACTCAATCTCTGCTGTTTCACACCTCAATCGTTCTGCTCTCTCCTTGGCAGCTCGTATTCTCTCCTCAACGGCCTTTTCTTTAGCTTCAGCTCTAGCAACCTCTGCAGCTAGTCTGTCAGCTTTCTCCTTAGCGACCAACTCAGCTTTCGTCCTCTCATTCTCCTCTTCAATTTTTCTCTGAGTCTTAGCCTTCCTCTCCATCTCAGCCTCCTTCTCTGCTTTTCTATCCTTTTCGCCCTTATCGACAACTTTCTTGGAGGCGGTTCTTTTAGGCTTAGGCGCCGGAGCTACCTTTTTGGCCGGATCTTGAGGCTTAGACACCTCCCCCTCAATCTGAACTGACTTCTCCGCATGCATGTCCTCCGATTGTAGACTTTGTAGGCAAGACTGTTACGGGAGTATCCGTTCCAGATCTCGTAGCACGTTTTGTCAGTACTCCCCCGTAGTGTTACATGGTTAAGTATGTGACAAACAGTGCTAAGAGCCTCTGACCAGAAGTGGAGCGCTACATCTTTGGCCCGTAACATCGTCCTTCCCATTTCCACAATTGATCTATTTTTCCTTTCAACTACTCCATTCTATTGCGGGGTCAATGGTGAAGAGAACTGATGTGCAATGCCTTCCTTCTTGCACAACTCCTCAAACGACTGATTCTGAAATTCTCTGCCATGATCACTTCGGATAAATACAAAGGGTAATCCTTTCTCACTCTGTAATCTGATAATGAGCTCAACAAGATGCTCAGCAGTCTCTAATTTTTCTCTAAGAAACTTAACCCAAACATATCTAGAAAAATCATCAACACTTACTGGAGCATACTTTTTTTCACCAATCCCCTCTACTTGGAATGGTCTAACAAGATCCACGTGGAGAAGCTCAAAGATACGCTTTGTGTTTATCTAAGTGGTTGCTGAGTGACTGGCTCTAGTCTGCTTCCCAATCTGACATCCTCTGCAAACTCTGTCTCCTCTCCTTTGATAATAGGAAGCCCTCTCACCAGCTTCTTGCTTGACAACTTCTTCAGAGCTTTCAGATTCAAGTGTGAAATTCGCAGCGTCTCTTGACAGACAGATTTGTGAACAAGCAGTTGCTGCAGCACACTCTTGTTCACTCGGAGATTGTCCCAGCAAAATAATGAACAAGACAGAAGTTTGTTCACCCAGTTCGGCCAACTGCCTACGTCTGGGGAGGACTATTCTCCAGTCCTCAATCCACTAATCACAAAGGTCTCCAAGTACACTCGGTTACAATTCCACGCAACCTATGCTACTCAACCTTGTGTGGATCACTGGACACAATCAGAACAGGCTCTAACTTGTGTTTGCACACCCTCTACAAATGTCAATCTAGAATAGCTATTGTCTCCTCGAAACTCAGCCTATTCTAAACTACACTCAACTCTGCAGGGTTGCTGTAGCACACAGCTGATGCACATTTGTCCGCGTCGCTCCAAAGCCTTCTGCCGAGCCGATCGAACGATTCCACGAGCGCTGCACACTCTGGAATACTCCCCCTCACTCACTGACCTCCTGCCACTAGCGAGAATTGGCGCTTAGACATTTGACCGAGCCACACACCCGTCAGTTCTTCTGCGGCCTTCCTTGATCAACCAACAAGCACAACTGCTCTGAATTGGCTTCCAGATCAAGTTCAGATCAGACTACGCAAGTCTTGATCTCCTTGTGCTTCTGTCACCACAGCTCTGCGCTCTCGCTCTGCTTTCGGGTGATGATCGAAGAACTCGACCGTCACACACCAAAATTCCTCTCTCTGAATTCTGCGCACGCACTCGTGTATCCCTCAGCTTCGACCTGCTCTGACCTGTTCTCCCTTAAGAAGCAACGCCAGCTTCAGTCCAGAACCAGATTTAGCAATATCCCAAAAAGAACCAATTATCTCTTAATTTTTAGGAGATTAGATTTGATTTGATCTCCAAAACAAATCTCCTTCTCTAGCTAGGAAATCCCCACTGGAATATTCTTGGCAGCAACTTAGAAATTCTTCCGATGCTCTCAACAGGGCTGCCAAGCCTTCTTGCCAAAGGCCCACGTTGCTGCTGCAACTCGGACAGAAGCTGCAGCCACTTGAACAAGCTCCTGCTATAGCATCCCCTGCTGTAGCTGCTCCTTGTTCACTTGTGCTGGTTTTGTCAAACACTGCCATACTTGCATCATCAATCTCCCCCTTGGCATTTTGACAAAACCCTAGGACACTGATGCACACTTCCATAAACCAGTAAATACACCAAACGAAAAAGTTTAACGTTAAGAGTGAGAGGTGGCCACACTCGGCCTAAGCACGACCACGCAGGGCCAAAAAAAAAAACAAGGTTCATCAGTTCATTTATCAGTTCATCAGTGGTCAGTTCATCAGTGGCTGCAAAGAACTCTCCCCCTTTTTGGCACAGATGCTCAAGGGGCCTGCTCTTCATCCGCCGGGAACTCCAGGTCTCTGAGCAAACTTCTGATCTGGTCGCGCCTAGCATCCCTCCTTTTTGCTTCTGCTTCAAGAGTGAGCAGCTCAGATCTGAGATGGCTCACAATTCTGGCACGGAGAGCTGTTTGGATCGTGGCGGCAGGGGGAAGGGATTCCTCCAGAGGAGCTGGGGCTGAAGCACCAACCAAGAGTGGATCCTCATAGGCTATGTCCACTGCATGTTTCCCTTTGAACAGTTTGTGGTCTACTGTAAAGACCTGCAGCTCCTCGGATAAACCTTCAGAAATCTCACCAAGCTCCGGATGCTGTGAGACCATCATCCCATAGATGAGGGAGGGAAGCACGATGGGTTTGCTGGAGGAAGCGCTGCCAGCATGAGTAGCCAGCTGGGGAAACATCACACTGCCCAGACTGATTTTCCTCCTTTTCCCTATAGAGTGTAAAAGGTTAGCAAAGGCTCTGCTAAACTTTCCCCTGTGAGAGCTGGGGATCCAGTTTCTAATGCCCAAATGATACAGCAGAGCATTTTTTTGAGGTGAGTTCAGCAGCACTAAGATTTGGACCACCCCAAGACAGGCAAACTCCTCCTGTCAGAACCTTAGCCAGCACCTCTGGCTGGACATCCGTGGGCTCTCTGGCATTTTCATGAATCTCAAGAAACTCATCTATTTTCTCAGGGGTGATAAGTACTTTCTTACCCCGCACCCAACTCTTTCCAAACTCATCTCCTCCTTCCTCACCAAATTTTTCTTCCATGTTCACAATAAATTCCCTAACAAGAGCTATATTGAATCTGAATGGGTAAGTCAGGGATTTGAGTAGGTTTACCTCAGTGAGAAGCTGGATAATGGCTGCTGATTTGTACTTGTCCAGGTCCAGTCTCTTTTCAGTCACAATGTGCTTTCTCTCAACAGCACTCCAGGATTGGGAGGCATTCCTATTTCTGAACCAGATATCCCCTACTGTGATTGCAGTTGAGTCTGCCAATGCAGGTCCTCTCTCAGACGATTCACCAACAGTACCTTCCTCTTCTTCACTGGATTCCTCTTCTTCACTGCTGGAGTCAGGAATTAGGATAGGGGCTTTTCCTTTGTCTGAGGGTGGAGGAGGATGTGCTGCAGCAGGTTCTTGTTCAGGAGACTCAGCTTCTATCTCCTCCCCTTCACCTACAATGCCAGGGGACATGACAAGTGTTTTGCACCTCTCTTCATCAGGACCTGCTACAGCATCCTCTGTAGCTTGTTCTTCTCCCGAGATTTCTTCAAGCACAGCCACTTTAGTCATCACTGCTGCACTGGATACAGGCTCCCCGTCACGGACTAAGCGCCTCCTTGTCTGCGGAGTTCCTTCTTGTGGAGAAGGATCGCTGTGCGACACAGGAAAAGGTGCGGGCTCCCACACCACCACGTCTAGATGCTGAGCAGGCGCTTCATCACGTGACTTAGACCTCCTTTCAGACCTGCCTTGTCGATCTGCTGCCAGATTCTTCTTCAAACCGCCAGTCTTCACCATTGTTCCGGGTTTGTAGAGGATTGGAGAAACGCACAGTGAGGATGATCAGCAACGATTTTGGGGAAGCGCCTTCAACTTGTCTTTGCCCTAGAATTTGATTTACCCGTTATTTTTCCTTTTTCAATTTGAAGCTTCTGGATCACGTGCCCCACATGTGCCTTCTCCCAGCTTTAGCAACCAAAACATGTGAACAAGCTTATTCTGACCAGGTTGCTATAGCAGATGCGAGCTAGTTCTCCTACTCATTCCGGAAGACAGCTTTGTTTGGCGGATCCTTGTGAGGTTCTGATGATGATTTCTTAACCCATACCTGGGTTTGTCTAGAGTTCCTACTCTTCCGACCCTCAAGACTCCTGTCTCTTCATTTGTCATATTTGGGTTTCCACACCTGTATTACCTGTGGCTTTCTCCTGTCTTTAGCTTTCCATTGCCCTGGTGCAGCGATCTTAGTAATCCTCCTCTGCGATTCTTTCCAGTAATAAGCATTTCCCGAATCTATTGGGCAAGGAGTCTTTATGCAGTATGTGTTGGCTCTGGGTTTCGTTCCCCTTTTTCCAGCTGAGGAGGTTCTCTGCTGCAGCTTCAGGTTGGAGGACATCTTCTGATTCCCTTCTTCTGACCACCAATATTTGTGCATGAACTCCTTTTATTCTGAAGCTCTGGCTTTGTTTTAGATGGATGATGCGTCAGGTGCTGCAGCATCCTCTTGTTCACGTGTCTAGTTCCATCTTTCCCTGCAGGTTTTGGAAATTCATCTATATTATTCTTTTCATATATCATAGCATCCGAGGCTTTTAGGAAAACTGTTCCTCTAGAGCTTTCTTCACCAGTATATCCAAGCCCTGTTCTCCCTTTTCCAAGTTTTTGATTAGACAAAATTTCATCCAAGATATTTTTCTGAGAATCAGCTGCCTTGGCTGTTGCTAGTGAGAAACCAATGTCAGTGACTTGGCTCCCTGTGTCTTCCCTTTTCAGAATGGTAATTTGACTGTTGGATAAGGAGATAAATTTCCTTCGTTCTTCTTCCAGAAGCTTGACTCTGTCAGTCAATGCTTGATTCATTTGAAGGGCTGCCTCACACTGTTTAAGTATTTCCCCCAGATAGTCAATAAGGCTGTCAGTTGAGTCCTCCTCATCTTCACTTTCGGATACTTCAATCCCATAGTGGAATTCGTCCTTCTTGAGCTCTTTGAGGTTGAAATCTGACACACTGGTTAGCACAACACAGTTTTGTTCATCACTTTCCTCAGAATCACTCCATTTTGCTGTCAGAGACTTGTTGTTCTTTTTCTCAGAGTTTTTGAGGGGTTTGCTCGGACAGTCAGCCTCAATATGTTTGATAGAGCCTATTTATACACATTATTTAGATCCTAACCCTATGCTTGTTTGCATTATTTTGTGTACAAGATTACTGGTTTCCAGTGTTTTTGTATTTCAGGGCAAAACGAGGGCCTAAGTCGGATACGCGCTAACAGGCAGCTTTTAAGGAGCGCATCACACATCCTGCGGAGCTAGCAGCGCAAACAGAGGAGTTGGCAGAATCAGCTACGGTGCGCTAACCGATTGCGCTACCGAGGTGCTGTGCGCCATGCGCAAATAGTGGTGTTTCCAAATCCTGACACCACCAGATTTGGAAGTTGCCAAGGATGAGCCTCATGAGCAGTATATAAAGAGAAGAAGGCTAGGGTTTGAAGGACACTCACGACACAATTTGATATCATCCAGACACACCACAGCACACGGAAGAGCAGCAGAGCAGAAAACACACGAGCTTACTGAGAGGACCTACGCTAGCCGACTGCGCTAGCCGAGACACTGCAACCTGCACGCACCTGCTTGTTGCTGTTTTCTGTGATACTTTAGATATTATTTACTGTTTCTATGATGTTTACTACTAGCATGTCTAGCTAAACGCTTAGTATCGGTTGGGCATGAATCTATGAGTATTTCCTTTGAGACTTGCGCTTAATGCATAGCTTGTTTGCTTATATTAATTCTGTGCACACTGTTGACAGCTAGTTGCATGAGTAGGGGAAGCCTTGAACCGCAATCTTACTCTTGTTACTCGTTTGTTATATGTTAAACTAGTTGAATAGCCTGACGGTGACAACTAGGAGTAACGCGCTAGGATAATCAGTTGCTACTGTGACAGGATTCGTAGCTGCTTAGACTAGTATTAAGAATTAATAGCTCATGAACTTTGATCGGAACATGCGCACAAGTTAGGAAGCCTTGACCGGACACTAACTTCAGTAAATCAAACCATAGACGTTTAGAGTCGATGATAAGGAATACACTCATAGAGGATTGTCTGCGCCGATACTTCTCATAGTCATAGTACTTAATCTCTACTGCCTGCGCACGTCTAGTGCAATTCCTGCATTTTACTACTGTTTACTCGCGCATTGCGCAACCCAATCACTCACACCCCCAGTTTTCGTAAGTGCAGGATTCTAGTTAAAGCTAATCTACTTGCTCCCTATGGATTCGACCCCGACTTAACCGCTGTACTAAGTGGAAGAGGAAGGAATTAATTTGAACGCGCACAACGACGCGCGCATCAAATTTTGGCGCCGTTGCCGGGGAGCAACACAGATAAGCCTTAATTAGCTTAAGTTTTCTTTTATAATAGTTAGTTATTTCTGTTTGCTTTATTTTCGTTGTTGTTTCTGACAGCGCGCAATCAACATCAGCCTGCGCAACCTTGAAACAGTTGCGCTGCGCAGGTTCTAGTTGCGCACTGACAGACGCAACAGCTTAGTTTTCTTTTAATTTCGTTTTCTTTGAGATTTAGAACAGGTCATGGAGGATAACAGTGTCGTTGGAGATAACTTAGGGGACAGAACTCCAGAGGAAGCAAGGGCACATAACCGCGCAGCCCTGTTCAGAGAGGAAGTGCAGCGCGAGGTTGAAGCAAGGATGGCCGCTGAATTGTATAATGCGCCACCCGCGCGACAAGCTGCGCGACGCAGAACAGTGCGCGAGATGTCAGCCCCACTCACGGTTAACCAGCCATGGTGCATAGTGCTTCCACCAGACGGTCATTTTGAATTCAGGAGCTCGCTCATCCATCATATGCCCAAGTTCCACGGGATGAACAACGAGAACCCAGTCAAGCATGTGCGAGAATTCCTAGTCATTTGCGAGAACATGAAGGCCGAAGGGGAGAGCGATGAAGCGCTGAAGATGAAAGCGTTCCCATTTTCATTGTGTGACACAGCCAGGCATTGGCTGATGAACTTACCAGCAGGATCAATTCACACATGGGAGCAGCTGCAGAAGAAGTTCCTGGACAAATTTTATCCCGCAGCAAAGATCGCGCTACTCAGGAGGGAGCTGGCCGCACCTAGGCAGGGCGCAGGAGAGTCGATGTCCGAGTATTACGAGCGTTTCAGGGAGCTGGAGGCCAACTGCTACAACCACGGCCTACCCCAGAATGTGCTGATAGAGAATTTCCTGAATGGATTGCTACCCGTGGAGCTGAGATTATTAAATGCATGCGCAGGAGGCGACATTTGCAACATGTACCCAGAAGACGCGTGGCAGCTGATAGAAGACTCTGCTGGGCAGGTAAGACATCAGCTAACACTTGAAAATAGTCGTGCTCGTTCTGTGCATCAGGTAGAAACAAGCGCTGAAATAAAGGAAATGAAGGCCATGCTGCAGAAGTTGATGAGTGCGCAAGGCGCACAACCAGTTGCGCCAAAGGCATGTGAGTTATGCGCATCCACAGAGCACAAAACCGACGCATGTCCCACGCTGTTTGAAGAATCTGGAGATGTCAATGCTCTTGGAGGATGGGATAACAGAGGGCCACAGAGGCAGAATCAGCCGCGCTTTGGACTAGCCGCAAATGGGTTCAGATGGAAGGAGGAAAACAATTTCCAGAGGCAGTCCACGGATCAGCGCGGCCACAGCAGACGCAACAAGCTGCGCCCTACAATCCACCGCATCGCCGCACTGACGCACCACTTCAGAACAACCAGCAGCCGAGGCGATCCTTAGAAGATATTGTGGGGCAGCTAGCAGACACAGTGCGCAAAAATGATGAGAAATATGACAAGAGGTTCGAGTCCATTGAGAAGCAGCTATCACAGATTGCTACCACGGTGTATGAACTGAAAAAGAGCGATGGCAACCTGCCTTCGCAAGTGATCCAGAATCCTAAGGGAGGAGTCAACGCCGTGACACTGAGAACTGGGCGCACGATAGGAACAGAGCAGACCGCGAAGGCGCGCGCGCCACCAGTTGCGCAAGTCCCAGATCCGATAGAGCAGAATGCGCAACCGGAGCAAGACGCGCACCTAGAAGCGCTAGCCGCAAGCCAGCAGGGCGAAGCGCCAGGTATAACACAATTAAAAGACAAGAGCACGAATCGTACTAACATACCTGCACCTTTCCCTGTACAGGCACCATCGGCTAGGAAGGAAGCGCTCGATAAGGAACTCTACGAGTTATTCAGTAAGGTGGAAATAAACATTCCCCTTATTGAAGCAGTTCGGCAAATCCCTAGGTACGCCAAATTTTTAAAGGAGTTGTACACAAACAAGAGAAGGAAAGGCGAATGCGCACAGGTAATGCTAAATGCGCAGGCCTCAGCGATCGTGCAACATAAGGTACCACCTAAATGCCAAGACCCAGGTACGTTTACCATTCCATTCACTTTAGGTAAGACCACAGTGAGCAATTGCATGATTGACTTAGGCGCGTTTATAAATGTGCTACCCTATTCCCTATATGAGTCATTGCGCCTTGGACCACTAAAGCCTGCAGGTCTCACCATTCAGCTAGCAGATCGGTCGTGCAAGCAACCTACGGGCATGATCGAGGACGTTCTGGTTCGAGTAGGAGAGCTGGTATTCCCAGCAGATTTCTATGTCCTAGAAATGGAGGGTGAATCGAGCAATGGCAGTGCGCAGATCCTACTGAGCAGACCATTTCTGATGACCGCGCGCACGAAGATAGATGTGTGGAGGGGTACGCTCTCTATGGAGGTTGATGGCGAGGAAATTCATTTCAACATATTCAAAGGGATGCAGCACCCTCATGAAGACGCCACAGTGCACGCAATGGACAGCATAGACGACTTAGTTGCAGATGCGCAATGTGCAAGCGTAGCAGAAGAACCTAAAACACTGGCACAGGCAGAGTTGGAGGCGCAAGAGGAGGAGCTGAGCAGTGCTGAACCAGAACCCAGACAGGTACAAGACTTAGTTAATGTCTGCACTGCTAATAAAATCTTGCCCTCTATTGAACAGGCACCCAAGGTCGAGCTGAAGCAACTCCCAGAACACCTCAAGTACATATTCTTGGGAAATGAAGACACCCTGTCAGTGATCATAAAGAAAGGATTAGAAGAGGAGCAGGAGGCGCGATTACAGCAGGTGTTGCGCAAGAACCAACGCGCTATAGGATGGACACTTGCTGATCTGCGCGGAGTGAGCCTTGACGTATGCATGCACAGGATTCTGTTGGAAGATGGTGCCAAACCATCCAGGGAGGCTCAGCGCCGATTGAACCCGAATATGATGGAGGTGGTGCCGAAGGAGATCCTGAAGTTGCTTGACGCAGGAGTCATTTACCCTATTTCGGACAGCAAATGGGTAAGTCCAGTGCACGTTGTGCCGAAGAAAGGAGGAATCACAATAGAAGAGAATGCGCAGGGCGAGCTAGTTCCCAAGCGCATACAAACTGGATGGCGCATGTGCATCGACTACAGGAAGCTTAACGCAGTCACGCGCAAGGATCATTTCCCGCTACCCTTTATGGATCAAATGCTAGATCGATTAGCGGGGAAGCCCTACTTTTGTTTCTTGGACGGATATTCAGGGTACAATCAGATACCCATAGCTGCGGAAGATCAAGAGAAGACCACGTTTGCCTGCCCATTCGGTACGTTTGCGTTTCGGCGCATGTCATTTGGGCTGTGTAACGCGCCAGGTACGTTCCAACGTCTAGTCATGAGCATTTTTTCTGATATGATTGGTATATGCATAGAAGTGTTCATGGATGATTTTACTGTATACGGAGGTACCTTTGACGCCTGCTTAACTCATCTTGATAAGGTCTTAGCGCACTTCATTTCAAAGAACCTAGTGCTCAATTATGAAAAATGTCATTTCATGGTATCACATGGCGTAGTACTAGGACATATTATCTCGCAGGAGGGGATCAAGGTAGATAAAGCCAAGATAGATCTTATTTCTAATCTGCCTTATGCCACTAACGTGCGCGATGTGAAATCATTCCTTGGGCATGCCGGGTTTTACAGGTGCTTCATAAAATATTTTTCTAAGATTTGTATACCCCTGTCTAACCTCTTGCAAAAGGATGTGTGTTTCGATTTTACTGATGAGTGCAGGGCCGCATTTGATAAGTTGAAAGAGGCGCTGACAAGTGCGCCAGTGATGCGCGCGCCAGACTGGAACCTACCATTTGAACTGATGTGCGACGCAAGCGACTATGCAGTAGGTGCAGTCTTGGGACAGCGAGTGGACAAGAAGCCGCACGCCATTTATTATGCATCGCGCACACTGGACGCCGCGCAGAGGAACTATACCACCACGGAAAAGGAGCTTCTGGCAATTGTGTTTGCGCTAGAGAAGTTCCGCGCATATGTTCTTGGCGCCAGAGTCATCGTCTACACAGACCACGCAGCAATCCGTTACCTAATGTCCAAGAAGGAAACTAAGCCGCGCCTGATGCGCTGGGTGCTCCTACTTCAGGAATTTGACTTGGAAAGCAAAGATAAGAAGGGCACGAAAAACACAGTCGCGGACCACTTGAGCAGGATCGTGAAAGCGGAGGAGCCAGGGCAAATCACGGAGACGTTCCCTGACGAGCATCTGATGGCGCTGACAGGTAAGGTACCATGGTATGCGCACATTACGAATTACCTGGTCACAGGTACGTTTCCTCCTCATTTCACTAAAACCCAATGCATGAGATTAAAGCATGAGTCCAAGCATTACCTTTGGGATGATCCGTATATGCTCAGAATAGGACCTGATCAGATTTTAAGGCGCTGCGTGCCTGACCATGAAATTAACTCTGTTTTGATGTTTTGTCATGCGCACGCATGTGGAGGACACTTTGGTCCAAAGCGCACGAGCATAAAGATCCTGGACTGCGGATTTTACTGGCCGCGCTTGTTCAGTGACTCATATAACTACTGCAGGAACTGTGACAGGTGCCAGCGCACAGGAGGCATATCAGCGCGCAATGAGATGCCGCAGACGCCGATTCTAGTGGATGAAGTATTCGATATTTGGGGGATTGACTTCATGGGCCATTTCCTCCATCTTCCGGATACGAGTATATATTGGTCGCGGTGGATTATGTCTCCAAATGGGTTGAGGCCAAGGCTACACGGAAGGACGATGGTAAGACGGTCGCTGACTTTTTAAGGACTAACATATTTTGCAGGTACGGAGTGCCTAAGGCAATCATTAGCGACCAGGGGACGCACTTTTGCAACAGGATTGTGGCGCAGGTATTCAAGCATTATGGAGTGCGCCACAAGACGTCCACCGCTTATCACCCTCAGACGAATGGACAGGCCGAGGTTTCCAACAGAGAGATCAAGCGCATCCTGGAGAAAACTGTGAGACCGTCGCGCAAAGATTGGAGCCAGCGCCTTGACGATGCGCTGTGGGCATACCGAACAGCACATAAGACCCCAATTGGGACCTCACCATTTCGGTTGGTTTATGGAAAAGCCTGCCACCTGCCAGTGGAGTTAGAGCACAAGGCATACTAGGCATTGCGCGTTTGCAACCTGAACCTAGACGAGGCCGGTAAGGAGCGCGCATTTGAGCTGAGCGAATTAGAAGAGCTGCGCCTGGATGCATATGAGGGACTGCGCGATTACAAGGTGCGCACCAAGGCATTCCATGACAAAAATATCCTCAGACGCACTTTTGAGCCAGGAGACCAGGTATTATTATTCTCATCACGCCTAAAGCTCATGCCTGGGAAGCTGCGCAGCAAATGGACAGGACCTTACACGGTTACCAAGGTTTTCCCCTACGGAACAATCGAGTTAGAAAACGAGCACCGGCATCGTTTTCAGGTCAATGGGCAGAGAGTCAAAAGGTATTTAGGAGAACCTTGGGATGGCACAGCGCTCGAAATTGAATTGGCAGAGCCAGAGTTAGCAGATGCACAGGTTGCTGCGCCAGAGTCACCACCAGACGCACCAGAGGGAGAACTGGGAACTATTGCTCATATTTCTTCTCCCTCTTTACCTAACCTCGTTACTCATAATTTATCACAAACTATTAACCATGCTAACCATCCCTCCGATCCTTTGCGCAGGACCAAGAAGAACGCAGCACATGCACGGGCGCAGGGTCACTCAGGAGCAAGTGTGGGGGAGGTCGCTGGTAAACTTTCACGAAAGTAACGAGGTACAGTCGAGCCAACGACGTTAAACAAAGGCACTTGTCGGGAGGTAACCCGACACGTTTTACTTTTACATGTTTTTCTTTTAGTTTCTCTAGTGTCTTTTAGCGAGTTTAGGACTTGTAGTTTTTTTAGTCGAGCAGCAGTGCGCAGGACGGCTGCGCCAGTCGGGGGGGGGGGGTATATAAGGGCAGTACTTAGAAAATTTCAGCACTTTTTCACACTCGACCGTTGCAAGAGAAACTCCCGCCCTCAGCAGCCGCTCACCGTCCGGCACTCAACCCAGCTTCCGTTTAGAGAGATTTGAGGAGCACACCGTCGCACGCCCTCCAGGTAACCTTTCCCTTCAGATTTGAGCCGATTGAGTTAGGGTTTGTGCGAGAAGAGTGTGCCCTATGTCTGAAATCGCACTGAGCTAGCGTGCACCGATTGGAGGTTTGGTTAGTGGGTTTTGTAGGCGGGCAGTAGGCGCCCATTTGGTGAAAGTTTCAGGGCATTTGGAGGAGTTTGGAATTTTTGAGCTTTTGTGAGTGTTGACCGTAGTTGACCAGAGAGACCCAGAGCACGATGCAGCCTGCCGAGGACCAAGTGACCCCAGCTCACTTCGCCAGCAAGTACGAAGCCTTCTTGAGGCTTGAGATGTACGGGACTCCGTACATCAGCAGGGAGTTCCTGCGAGAGGTCGGTATGGAGGACCTCATCCTGGAGAAGCTCGCGCTGGAGGGCTGGGAGGCGCTGTTGGAATTCAACAGCGCAGCAGACAAGGAGGACACCTGCGAGTTTCTGGCGTCGCTAGAAACAAGTGATATGGAGATACGGTACCGACACAGGGGAGTCTGGTACATTGCCTCGGCTAAGAGGCTGAAGCGCACACTGAGGTGCGCTAAGGTGCGAGAAGCTGATATGGACACGCACACGAATCAGGAAGCGTGGCGTGAGATGGCGACCGGCCCAGTTTTTGCCGCGGGGCGCAGCCGAGGACGCGAGCTGCGCGACCAGTGGATGTTCTACCTGTGGCGCCTGGTCGCCTATGCGATCATTGGGCGTTTTAATGGTGCGCCGAAGATCAGCTTGCTGGACATGGAGATTTTGAAGGGCTTTTACTATGGGAAGAGGGTGCTGTTGTCTTGAACATGGTGATCCACTGGAGCCGGGTCAGCACAAAAGGGCCGCAGACTTGTGGAGGGATCATAACGCACCTGCTGCGTGCGTTGCACGGAGAGCCAAAGGTGCCAGAGCACACAGTGGTGTCGGCTGTTCCCTTGGACCGCGCCCATATGCTGCAGATAAGAGCGGTAGCCGTGAGAGAGGATGGCACATTGGCGTGGTGCTACCGTCTGTAGCCGGCCAGAGCGCCGAGGCAAAGAGCGGAGAGCAGCGCGCAAGCAGAAGAGGCTGCGGAGGAGATGGAGGAGGATGAGGCCCCACAGCCAGTTGCGCCTCCAGTCAGGCGCATGAGGACTCGTGCGCAAACTGGAGCGCACCGAAGGGCCCGTGCACCGCAGGAGGAGCCAGTTACCATTTCCATTGAGGATTCTCCCCCGCGTGCACGAGGGAAGCTCCCCAGGATGGAGTCAGAGGAGGCGCCAAAGGAAGTACCAGAGGAGCGGCGCATGATGTTCAACGTCATGCGCGTGCTCGAATATTTAGCGCCAGAGGGGGCAGACTTGAGCATGAGCCCACCATCAGGGTGGAGATTTGGAGATGCTATTCCCCCTCTCCTCAGCCTGCGCAGACCGCCTCCAGGATCCCCCAGCGAGCCGCACCAGCCAGCCAGCCCTCCTACCCAGTCCCCAGTGCATTCAGCAGAGCCCACTCCAGCACCAGAGCCAGCCCCAGCAGCAGACCCAGAACCAGCACCTGCACCACCCCCTGCCCAGCCATCCATTCAGAGGTCCCCTGAAGCCGATCCCATCCTTAGTACCAGCTTAGATTCCCTATGGGATCATATCTCAGAGGATGACCTCGTGACTCAGCCCGCCCCCATTTCTGTAGTGCCGCCAGCCTCCAGCACTGAGCACGAGACAGATTCTTCAGAGGAGGAGGCGCACGGATCCGAGGCTGAGTCCAGCTCCGAGGACATCTAGAGCTGTAGGGAGGGGGCGCATTTCTTTCGGGTGGTTTCTTTTCTTATCTTTTTTTGAAAACTGTTGCTATATGTTGTTATATTTTGCTGACTATTGCGCTGAATATTTTCGTGCCCCCTTGTTATATTGTGCGCTGCGTTGACTATATGTTTTTTTTATGTTCTTTGTTTTGCTTGCATGCATATGTGCTCTCCGTGCGCTTGAGCATGAGTCGTGGGGACACGCCTCTGTTTAAGTGTGTGTGTGTGTGGGGGGGGGGGGGGGGTCGTTACATTTACATTTCACGATTTTTTTGAGCTTTATAGTATAGCTTAGTTTAGTTGAAGGAAACAGTAGCAGTGGTGCGCTAGTGTGCGGGTTGCGCACACTGTTCAGCTTGTTTTGCGCTATCCATATTGCATGCGCTGCTTTCAACGATTTTAGTATATTTTTTTCGTTTTTTCTGCTTCTGTTAGTTGGGATATACAGGGGATGTGGAGTTGACAGAAACGCTCTAGAGAGGCGGTTAGTCATTCGATCTTCGGAGGTGAGGTATATGGTCGAGAGCGCTAGTGGAGGCCGGTGCTTCGCAACCTTCGGAACAAGAGAGCGCGCTCAGTCACGCAGATGCCGAAGGAGAATACCCAAAGCGTGGCGAGGTGGGAAAACAGACCACCTTTCCTCTGGAAGTCGAGCTAAGGAAGGCGGGCGCGGGTGTAAACGCGTGCGCTGACCTGCGCAAGTAGACCAAGGAGGGAGAGCGGAGCGTTGTTCCATAGCTGTTATCCGGAGGCCGAGACTGGAACCGTTCTGGGAAACATAGGAACCATAGATAAAGCTGTACAAAAAGAAAAAATACCAGCAGATGATATGCGCTACAAAAGAATCAGCATGCGCACAAACACGTACCAGCTTGCGCAAAGTTCACAAGAATATCATCAAAGGCTTGTGTCCCAGGAAGTGCGCGGAAGAATCATGCACCGGAAGAAGCTGCGCTGTTAACCATATACCCATCCTCGAAGTGAGAGCTGACAACCCGGAGCTTGTGAACAGCTATCTCCTAGCCATCCGAAATGATCTTCATCCCAGCTGAGAGGTAACGAAATTCGAAAATTATTATATTAAACTGTTAAAGGCAGATGCGCACAGGTGATAGAGCAGCGCAAGATGAACAGTAGTGCAGATCGCGCCAGAGTGCAAGACTGTGCGCTAGACTCCAGAGAGGTAATTGTATCCGTGCTTGAATGCTTGTTCGGGACGAACAAGGGGCAAGTGTGGGGGGTTTGATAGAGCCTATTTATACACATTATTTAGATCCTAACCCTATGCTTGTTTGCATTATTTTGTGTACAAGATTACTGGTTTCCAGTGTTTTTGTATTTCAGGGCAAAACGAGGGCCTAAGTCGGATACGCGCTAACAGGCAGCTTTTAAGGAGCGCATCACACATCCTGCGGAGCTAGCAGCGCAAACAGAGGAGTTGGCAGAATCAGCTACGGTGCGCTAACCGATTGCGCTACCGATGTGCTGTGCGCCATGCGCAAATAGTGGTGTTTCCAAATCTTGACACCACCAGATTTGGAAGTTGCCAAGGATGAGCCTCATGAGCAGTATATAAAGAGAAGAAGGCTAGGGTTTGAAGGACACTCACGACACAATTTGATATCATCCAGACACACCACAGCACACGGAAGAGCAGCAGAGCAGAAAACACACGAGCTTACTGAGAGGACCTACGCTAGCCGACTGCGCTAGCCGAGACACTGCAACCTGCACGCACCTGCTTGTTGCTATTTTCTGTGATACTTTAGATATTATTTACTGTTTCTATGATGTTTACTACTAGCATGTCTAGCTAAACGCTTAGTATCGGTTGGGCATGAATCTATGAGTATTTCCTTTGAGACTTGCGCTTAATGCATAGCTTGTTTGCTTATATTAATTCTGTGCACACTGTTGACAGCTAGTTGCATGAGTAGGGGAAGCCTTGAACCGCAATCTTACTCTTGTTACTCGTTTGTTATATGTTAAACTAGTTGAATAGCCTGACGGTGACAACTAGGAGTAACGCGCTAGGATAATCAGTTGCTACTGTGACAGGATTCGTAGCTGCTTAGACTAGTATTAAGAATTAATAGCTCATGAACTTTGATCGGAACATGCGCACAAGTTAGGAAGCCTTGACCGGACACTAACTTCAGTAAATCAAACCATAGACGTTTAGAGTCGATGATAAGGAATACACTCATAGAGGATTGTCTGCGCCGATACTTCTCATAGTCATAGTACTTAATCTCTACTGCCTGCGCACGTCTAGTGCAATTCCTGCATTTTACTACTGTTTACTCGCGCATTGCGCAACCCAATCACTCACACCCCCAGTTTTCGTAAGTGCAGGATTCTAGTTAAAGCTAATCTACTTGCTCCCTATGGATTCGACCCCGACTTAACCGCTGTACTAAGTGGAAGAGGAAGGAATTAATTTGAACGCGCACAACGACGCGCGCATCAAATTTTGGCGCCGTTGCCGGGGAGCAACACAGATAAGCCTTAATTAGCTTAAGTTTTCTTTTATAATAGTTAGTTATTTCTGTTTGCTTTATTTTCGTTGTTGTTTCTGACAGCGCGCAATCAACATCAGCCTGCGCAACCTTGAAACAGTTGCGCTGCGCAGGTTCTAGTTGCGCACTGACAGACGCAACAGCTTAGTTTTCTTTTAATTTCGTTTTCTTTGAGATTTAGAACAGGTCATGGAGGATAACAGTGTCGTTGGAGATAACTAGACCACGATAGCTCTCCAGGTCTTCTCATCAATGGCCTTAAGAAAGGCTTTCATCCTAGCCTTCCAATATCCATAGTTGCTTTCTTCCAACAATGGGGGTCTGCTTGTGCTCTGTCCTTCCTTTATTGTGTTGGCGTCTTCAGAGACATTGTAGGATCTTTTACTCTGTATGTTGAGCTCCCGCTCTGACACCAATTGAAATTCGCAGCGTCTCTTGACAGACAGATTTGTGAACAAGCAGTTGCTGCAGCACACTCTTGTTCACTCAGAAATTGTCTCAGCAAAATAATGAACAAGATAGAAGTTTGTTCACCCAGTTCGGCCAACTGCCTACGTCTAGGGAGGACTATTCTCCAGTCCTCAATCCACTAATCACAAAGGTCTCCAAGTACACTCGGTTACAATTCCACGCAACCTATGCTACTCAACCTTGTGTGGATCACTGGACACAATCAGAACAGGTTCTGACTTGTGTCTGCACACCCTCTACAAATGTCAATCTAGAATAGCTACTGTCTCCTCGAAACTCAGCCTATTCTAAACTACACTCAACTCTGCAGGGTTGCTGTAGCAACTGCTGTAGCACACAGCTGATGCACAATTGTCCGCGTCGCTCCAAAGCCTTCTGCCGAGCCGATCGAACGAATCCACGAGCGCTACACACTCTGGAATACTCCCTCTCACTCAGTGACCTGGCGCATAGACACTTGACCGAGCCACACACCCGTCAGTTCTTCCGCGGCCTTCCTTGATCAACCAACAAGCACCATTGCTCTGAATTGGCTTCCAGATCAAGCTCAGATCAGACTACGCAAGTCCTGATCTCCTTCTGCTTCTGTCACCACAGCTCTGCGCTCTCGCTCTGCTTTCGGGTGATGATCGAAGAACTCGACCGTCGCACACCAAAATTCCTCTCTCTGAATTCTGCGCACGTACTCGCGTATCCCTCAGCTTCGATCAACCTTTCTGCTCTGACCTGTTCTCCCTTAAGAAGCAACGCCAGCTTCAGTCCAGAACCGGATTTAGCAATGTCCCAAAAAGAACCAATTATCTCCTAATTTTTAGGAGATTTGATTTGATTTGATCTCCAAAACAAATCTCCTTCTCTAGCTAGGAATTCCCCACTGGAATATTCTTGACAGCAACTTAAAAATTCTTCTAATGCTCTCAACCGGGCTGCCAAGCCTTCTTGCCAAAGGCCCAGGTTGCTGCTGCAACTCGGACAGAAGCTGCAGCCACTTGAACAAGCTCCTGCTATAGCATCCCCTGTTGTAGCTGCTGCAGCCACTTGAACAAGCTCCTTCTATAGCATCCCCTGCTGTAGCTGCTCCTTGTTCACTTGTGCTGGTTTTGTCAAACACTGCCATACTTGCATCATCAAAGTGCCCCAATCTTCTGTGCTATAGATTCATCTCATCTGTCTTAGTAAGTAGACAGTTTGCATCAGAAACAGCTCCTGCAACATCTAACAAATAGCAGTTGTTAGTAGAATGCCTGCCACGCATCACACAATCACCATCATCATAGAGAACTCTGCACGAATTTCTGGTAAACTTTACGTCACAAAAATCATCACATATCTGGTTAATATGATGAGATTTGCATGTAGACCCTCAACGTAGAGTATGTTTGTCAGACTGGGTAATCCAGGTAATTCCAGAACACCTGCTCCAACAACTTTTCTGATTCCACCATCTTCAAAAGTCATTGATCTCCCAACCAGAGATGTTAGATGCTTAAGAAAGGCTGAATTTCCTGCCATATGTGCTGAACAAACGCTATCAAAGTATCACATACCTCCTTTCCATGTCTCTTTAGTCTCCATTCTTGCATCATGCGTGTCTCAGTACGTCCATACTCAGCTAGGAACTTCCTGCGCTATAAAAGAAGGTGGAACGAAGTTGAAGAGTACTAACGATTATGCATCTCTCTTGAGTTATAGAAATATACAAGAGAAGTTATGGTTAAGTGATTGAGTGCACCCATTGAAGATCGGAGCAAAGTTAGCACTCAAACACGAGAACCAGGAGTATCTGCTGAAGATATACGTTCTATAAATCATGTTGCAAAACAGATCTGTCCAGCTATCCAGGAGGATGTTGAGTGGACGAAAAGTTGTTCAGGAGAACGAAGCTGTTGTGACGAGTCAATGGTAGAAGGACTTGAAGTGGGAGTCTTGCAAGTTTATACTTCGTTATGTGATTAGTAGATTCCCCCCCCCCCCCATCACGAACACATTGTCCCGAAATGGGTTACCAAATTTTTGTATTTTTCAATATTTACTTTCAGTCGAAACATTCCTAACGTGTTTTTTCAAAAGTTGTCATAACAACTGCTGGGATGAGTTCTACCATCCGTACTAGAATTACAGCCTCCCTTCACGCTCGAGTGTCCGCGCTGCACCTTCGAACTCGTTGACAAACTCAAATCGACTATTCAATCGTTACTATTAGTCCAGAACTCGTCGATTGTCAGGATGAGGAAGAACCTCACTCCAATCAAGATTTATATTTCGATAAAACCTCCATGATCTTGTGTGCAAGTGATCTGCTGATGAGTACTGATGGGATGGTATTGTCAGCCAAATAAGATGCTTCCACTCCCTCCTCCTGAAGAGTGTTTATAGTTATCAACGGCCCATCCGCAACTAGAACAGCTGCAGCTCCCGCAACTTGCTCATTACCAATTTTTTGGATGAATAAAGAATCTGCAGCACACAAAAAGACAATTGCACCAAATGATACATCAAAATCACACAACTTAATCAAATGAAGGCAAGAATTCAATGACTTTAGCAGCGGCTGGCGGTGCATATGCCCTAAAAATCGTGCAAAACAAACTGATTGGGCCAAGGCTCATCTTTTTAAAACAAAAATCCTAGAAAATGGAACTAACCAGAAAACAGCCATCCATACCTCAACGATCAACAAGGACAATGTTGGCAGCCGGCCAGAAACTTGGCTAAATGAAACACCAAAATCATCAAAATTGAAACATGATTTTCGGTTGGCTGCTGGATACACTTCAGTCCCAGCCATACCGAGGAACCCCAAAATTCCCAATTGCACATTCATACGTATCCTTCAACGATTCAGGTGACGTCACCTTCAAGCTGTTCTTCTCCACCACAAACCTTCCTAAACACAACCCCCATAAGGATCGCAAAAAGACCCAATTTCCCCCTCATTTTCGGCAACCACGAGGTCCCATGAATCCAGTTCAATCACCCATTTATCCATCAATGAAGACGGCATGTTATAAAACCCTAAATTGATGATAACTATGATCAGACGCGACAAACACTTGCGACAGTTACATATCAGATGGCAACAAGCGATTCAGGATAAACCCTAACCTTACTGGTACAAAATTGTTTTTTTCCTTTTCAACAATTTGAGAAATGAGTTAGGACAGACTTGTGACATTTTTTTAAAGTTCAATCAAGTGTATGTTTTCCTAGGAAATTTTTTTCATCCGGCCCTCATTGAAAGTTTATCATTGAGATTTGCTATTTGTCACTAACCATATGCTATCTACATCCATATCGCTATTACGATCTGCATCATGCTCCTGACAGTACATGTGGCATATCACTATTAATACTAACAGTGGCAATTGTCTGTTACTTCATTCACAACCTCATCCATTTAAGATTTATGTTCTCACCCCGTTGCCACTTGTGTTGTTTTGTCCTACCACTCGTCTTGTGGATGAAGAATTCTAAAGCATTGAGATTAGGAGAAGTTAGGATATTAGGAGAAAGTATCGCATCGTTATTGGTAGTAGTCATATGACTCTCGATCAAATTATATTAGTCAATTCATCCATCAACACACTATACCGTTATTGTTAGTAGCGGCATGTTGCATGTATAGAATTGTTTTCAAAAATAAAAACGACAGGAATGTTAATTACAAGTGTTTTGGTGTATAGAGATGTCATAAATGAGATAAAATTCCTTATAGCTGACGATAACTTTTGGAAAATATTATCACATTTTGAGCATAAGTATGGTATTTTTGAGACATTTTATGGTATTTTTGAGACATTTGAAGTAGTTGGCATCGAATTGATGGATTATGGTAGCAATTTATGTAAGGTTCGAAATTGGCTTCGCTTCAAACAGAAATAGAGTCCGGCCCAGTTAAACAGACATAGGGCTTATCTGACAAACATTTCCGCGCCATCCAAACACGCCCTTAACCAAACGACGGCTGCGATCCCGGCGACCTCATCTCTGCCGCCAAGTCGCATCACTTCAACAAAAGCGACTGCCGGATATGCAGAAACTCAGAGCACTGGCTCCGGCCATTCGTTTCAGGCTCGCCGCTCGGAAGCAGACGCATAGAGTCTTCTCAGCGCAGCCTAGCTACTCTCTCTATGACGATTCCGAGAAAGAGGTGAGAGTGGAGTTATGTTTACTATTAACGTGCTTTTGGTTTGAATGGTTTCTGTTTGAAACGGGGGCTTTATATTGTTGACTTTGAATTTTTAGGTTTTGGTTGAAGGGAAAGCAAAAATGAGAGCTGCGATCCTCCACAGGCCTTCGGCTCTCAATACCCTGACTACCACCATGGTATTCTTGCAATGGTCACTACCAGTACAAGAATGTGTGTCTGGCTTGTGATTAGAGTTGGTGAAATGACAGCTAAAATATTTCTTGATTAATAGTGTTCTATTGCTAAAGTGAAGTGACACTGGAATTTATAGTAAAAAGATCAGGAGATGTTAACATGAATTGTGCTTAACTGTATGAGTTGATTCATGTTTGGTGAAGATATAATTCAGCATTCTTTTCAATACAGGCTGCTCGACTCCAGAGATTGTATGGATCATGGGAAGATAACCCAGATGTAAATTTTGTGGTGACGAAGGTAGTAACTTAGCGCACTTTGGTGTTATTTATAAAGCATATTTGGTCGACTTGACCTTAATCACTTTCAGACATGAACTATCATGTTTGAATGCCGGCGTAGAGATGAGACAACTCAATTGCAATAACACCATAAGCAGTCTTTTTCTTGGGTTTCTTTTTGTCCGATTGTTTTGGGTAGCTTTGATCTGTGTCGCTGGATGTGTATCATTGCGTACAGTTCATGTTATGAGATGACTGTCATGGGGTTTGGCTTTTCTAAATATCATTTCTTCTTTTACTTTTGAAGGCTGCTGGGAAGGCTTTTTCAGCAGGTGCTGATGTTGTTTCTCTCCATCAGTTACTGAATGAGGGTAGTTCTTCTTTCAAATTCTATTTGACAATGCTTGTTCAATGTATTGCTTGATGTTCTATTTTGTGCATATCATGAAATGATATGTGGTTGTTTGGCAACTTGCAACGGGACTTTATTACTTAAAAATATTGTGTGCTAACTGCTGACCGATCCTTGTGGATTACCTGTATTTGTTTATAATTTTGCAGGAAGAACTGAAGAGTGTAAGACGTTTTTTAAGACACAATACAATCTTATATACCTTGTTGGAACTTATTTGAAGCCACATGTGAGTAGTCATTGTACATTATGCTGACAATGACTTATCAAGTTTCATGACTCTCATACTTCATAACATGTCAACAACACGTATCCCTTTAGCAATGTTCCTTTTCTCTGTTTTTGCCGGCTATATTAAAGGAATGATTGGTTTTGATCCATTTACTTGTAGATTTCAATTTTGAATGGCATTGTAATGGGTGGTGGTGCTGGAATTTCTGTCCCTGCGATGTTCCGTATTGTGACTGACAAAACGGTGAGTCTCATATAGCATCTCAAACTCATCTGATTTAATGAGTTCATGTTGCTGAAACCATTTTTTGTTTGCACCTTCATTGCTAATTTTTTGTGACACTTGTGAAGTGAACTTATATAATGCAAAAACACGCAGATATTTGCCAGTCTTGAGGCACAAATCGGTTTCCATCCTGACGCTGGTGCTTCTTTCTTCTTGTCTCACTTGCCGGGATACTTAGGTAATCCTTCGGTTCTTTTTGTAAATATATATGATGTGTGAAGCATCTATATGTAAACTGTTTCAGTCCTACATTTGGCAAGCTTCTATTGTAGCGTGGGACTGTAGAAAATCCGATAAAGTTTAATACCTTGATTCAATATTCATTGAGTTGATTTGAAGGGGGCATTTTTTTTTTTTTTCATCTTTCAGCTATCTGCTTTGTTTCCATGTAGTTAACTTGGTGGCAGTCTGCCCAAATTATATTCTACTAGAAGAACTGTTTTGTCAGAAATCAGGATTCCTGTTTCAATTGATCTATTATTTTCAGTCAAGTTTCATTTTTTATGTTGTCTTTCAAATTCCTCCCTGTAAAAACTTTCGTACATTTCCTAAGTTTTTTCTTCTTTATCTGAATAAAATAAAAATGATACAAATTGAATCTATTTTTGAATTGTCGTGGAGGTTGAGTATAATTTAATTCAGGTAGCAACTTCTTAACGCAACTCTTTTGAGTTTGATTCAATTCTTTTACTATTATATAGAAGGGCTGGTTTATTTAAAAATGCTAAGTATTTTGCATGATCATTCATCATGTTTCGAAGAAACATATTCGAGCAATTCAAGGGATATAAAGGGTTTGTGTTTGTATAGTCAAGAGTTTTTAGGAATCTTATGCAAACTTATATTATTTGCGAGTTTTTTTATTGCATGAACTAGACTATAGTAAAAACGATAACATAGGTATGCAGTAACATTTTTATTTGAAGAGCAAAGTGTTGCTTTTCCCAATAATGTATCATTTGAACAAACCCAGATCAATTTCACGTTCTACGAGATACAGAGTTTTATGAAATGCAACTTGTTAAGGAAGTGATTTTTACTAGTTTCTTGGAGATCTATAATCTTCTAGTTCGATTGAATTTTGATAGTATATTGGAATGCTTTTGCGTAGTAATGGTTTCACTCAAACATTGGCAGAAGAGAAGGGGTCTATCATTTGATTGAAACATCAATATTAATGCAGGGGAATACTTGGCTTTAACTGGAGAGAAGCTTAATGGTGTTGAAATGATAGCATGTGGCCTAGCTACACATTATTCACTAAATGCAGTATGGTTCAGTTCTGCGTTTGCCAGTTAATAGTTCTGTATTCTTCAGGATTAGCTGATGATAATTAATTATTTGTATCAGAGACTTGATATGATTGAGGAGCGACTTGGGAGTCTGGTCACTGATGATCCTTCTATCATAGAGAGGTCTCTTGCGCAATACGGTGACATCGTGTATCCAGATAAAACAAGTATTCTTTCCAGGTAATTATTCTATTACATAAGTATGCATGTGTAGTTCTTAAGATATGCTTTTCAACTGATTGTCCAGGGCTATTGATTTCTGAAGATATGCTCTTCAACTGACTGTCCAGGTTGGATACAATTGACAAATGTTTCAGCCATGACACGGTTGAAGGAATCATTGATGCGGTGGTATGTTCCTCCCCTGTACACGATTTTGTTGTCACACAACCATCTATCATATTATCATAAGTTGATGAATCATTTCATATACAGACCTGATTTGTTTGAAAAGAGATGAGGGCTTTGTTAACTTTAATCTCACATGAAATGATGCTTTATTGCGGATGACTCTAACCAAGTAATATTTAGATATTTGTAGGGCTGGAAGCCTGGAATAATAAATTCCACATGATTTGGTGGCAGAATATTTTGTTTTCCACAATCATTTTTCCCATCCTGGCTATTCTTAATGTTATGAGTTGTTAGGAAAAGGAAACAGCTAGTTCTCAGGATGAATGGTCCAAAAGAATTCTGCTGAAACTGAAAGACGCCTCCCCGATAAGCTTAAAAGTCTCCTTACGATCGGCGAGTCACTGCTCCCCTGACTACCTCCTAATCCCATGAATGTTCATGGTGCTAATATTTTTGGTTGTCATACTTCATTTTATTCAGATACAAGATGGTCGTTTTCAATCTTTGGATCAGTGCCTGGCTCGTGAATACCGTATATCACTTGCTACTATTTCAAAAGAAGTATCTAATGACTTTTGCGAGGTCTACATTCATGAACATTCAGTATTCGTTTCTGCTAGTGTTTATAGCATGCTCATTCTTCTTATTTTTGTACATTTAGGGTGTTCGCGCTCGTCTAGTGGACAAGGATTTTGCTCCAAAGGTTTGGAATCCCTTTCCATCTCTCATGCCATTTTTCAGTCTCGTGATTATATCTCTCCTTTTTCTCATATCTTAAAAGCAATTATTATCTTGGAAATGCAGTGGGATCCTCCTACCTTGTCCGACGTCACTAAAGATATGGTAGATATCTACTTTTCTCCACCCACAGAAGCTGCTGAAGAACTAAAGCTACCAATAGAACAACGGGAACCCTTTGTATAATCCAGATTCTTAAGCATCGAACAATCTTGCAGTCAGACTCTGGTAGCATTGAAAAACAAGCGACCACATCTGTCCCCGTAATCCAATAAATTATCAAGACACAATGTCTAGAAAGCCTTGGAACTAGTTATCCTCAGAAACTGCAACCCTATTTCTAAGTTACCGGTTAGGACAGGTATTGATGTTACAATATTAGCTCCTACGCATCTTTGCTGCCTGTAGCAATTTGAGTGACACATTTGGTCTCTCAATACAGATGTTGACCTGCACAAAAATACCAGTGAGGTCGATAGCATTGGAATTCAGGCTCGATTTGTTAGAAATTTTAACGTGCGTTCTTTTGAATCTTTAAGTATAAAATAATTAAAATTAGCTGAACTGAACTGTTAATTGTCTGACATTTTAAGATGCTTGTTAGTTTTATTGGACAGTTTTGAGTTAGATTAAATAATAAGTAAATATAATCAGAAAGCAGTATTAAAAATAAATAAAGCAAGAACTGCAAAGCGTGCTACTCTATCCTCATACGACTTTGTTTTGAAGGAAAAGCATATGCTATCATCGTCCTCCGGATTCTCAAAATTGGTATTCCCGCAAGTTGATTTTTGCCACTGAAATATTGACACGTGGCCATAAAGCCCATCAAAACCTCTGCGGCGCTCGTTCTCCAACAATTTATTTGGATTCCGAAGACAAAAACCGAATCCATTATCATCCCTCCGCCTATCAGTCTCAGGTTCGTTGATTGCTCTGATTTTATGAAACGTTTTTGCTCGTCGTGGGTGATTTTGTCGCAAATTGGTCAATCAGGGATATAGTTACTTCTGGGTTTGCAATCGGTAGGTTTTTGTTCGTATTTGAATAGATTGGATTCTGGGATATGTTGTCCTCAATTTTTTGTTCGTATTGGATCTGCAGATCGAGCTAGATGAGTCAGATTTTAGAGTAGAATGCGTTACGGTGATTATTGGCAGAAAAGTAGATCAATTTTATGTGCTACTGTATAGAGTTGTTTTGTAACTCGTGCAAGATTGGATTTTGTGGAAAAAGGGTTTTCTCTTTGGGTGATCTGATTGCATTGCCTGATTTAGAATGTTTTCAGCAAATTTATTAGGTTTTTTGTTTGGTTTGTTTCATTCTGATTTTTGTTATGTTGTCAATTACCGGTTTGGATTGTCTGCTAGACTTGTTGCATTTTGATGCTTGTGGATGTGTTGCGCGTGTCAAAGTTTTTTTTTTTCTTTTCAATTTTAGTTACTGTTGAGTGTTTTTTATTGAATTAACTGAACAAGTTTAATGATACAATACATTATGTACTCGCTCTGTTTGATTTCCCTAGCAAAAAATGAGAGTGTGATGCTAGTCTCTGATTTTTTATCAGTTTAGAATCCTCAATATTGTAACCTCGTTAATGTTGCTATTTTCTTTTTTCCTCCATACATTTCTTCACGTTGCCCTGAACAGATTTGACAACCAGTTCTTCATGAATTCAAAAACCACTGGTGCATTCATTGTTTCCTATGCTTCGGGAAAGAAGAACGTCTCCTTCGCCTGCATCCTAATCTGTATACTGTCAAATTTTCTCGGAACCCTAATTGCAACTGTGAACTTCTCCTTGATCAAAGCCATTTGTCGAAGCCCTTCTGCAACCCACGGGTTTGGAACTTCTAGAGAGGTCTTGCTGCTGTAACTATTTAGCAATTCAGGCGCCTGCACATTTTCTTTTGTTCCATCATGGTTTCTTCACGCCTTCCTGCCCTGGACAAAACAAGTGTGCCGAGACCTCTGCAGAACAAATGTTCGTTTCCTGTGCATGCGCCTGATGCACTCACCACAGATCATCTTTTCTGACGTGTTTGGACCTGTTCCAGTTCAGACCGTTGAGGAAGTCAGACCAAGAGATTTTGAAAACATTGTTTCAGTGGACGATGTTGCTGACCTTATTAATGAAGGGCCAGCTGTAGTCTTCAATCGATCGCATTCTCTGGTAGGCCCCTCTTGTTTCCTTAGCCAGTCGCTGAAGCTTAGCAAGATTACTTTACATGAGAGGCGGAATTCATTGGAACTTGAAGACAATATTACTGGGGAGAAATTTGAAGAGTTCCTAGACATATCTGATGAGGATCGTGATAAGGGGCCATATGAAATTGGTTCGGAATCTGTTAAGGCTTTGGGTGTTAGTCTTGATGATTTTGAAGTTCTAAAAATTGTTGGGCAGGGTGCTTTTGGACGAGTTTATCAAGTCCTGAAGAAGGGTACGTCTGATATTTATGCAATGAAGGTGATGCGTAAAGATAAGATTATGGAAAAGAATCACACTGGGTACATGAAAGAGATATTCTGACTAAAATTGACCACCCCTTCATTGTTCAGCTGAGATACTCGTTCCAAGTACTTTCAAAACTCAACCTGTATTTGTTGTCTTGATTAGACTGGTAGAGACAGTTGTGATAATTTTCAACTTTTATTTTTATCTGCAGACTAAATACAGGCTTTACCTGGTTCTTGATTTCGTAAATGGCGGTCACTTATTTTTCCAGCTGTACCACCATGGCCTTTTTAGGTATCCATAATTTTTTAGCCTTTATATTTTCTCGGTTATGAATTGTTGAATTTTATTTCTGTCTATGTTTTTTTTTTTCAGAGAGGACCTTGCACGTATTTATGCAGCTGAAATTGTTTCGGCTGTTTCTCACCTTCATAGCAGTGGAGTTATGCATAGGGATCTGAAACCTGAAAACATCTTACTGGATGCAGATGGCCATGTAAGTCCCTCCATTTCTTTCCCTCATCATGTCACATATATTTCTATTAGAAAGGTCACACTATTCTCAACGCCAACATGCTTGTTCACCCTTTTACAGGCCATGCTGTCTGATTTTGGCTTGGCAAAACAATTCGATGAAAGTACACGGTCTAATTCCATGTGTGGAACAGTTGAATACATGGCTCCTGAAATCGTGCTTGGAAAGGGTCATGACAACTCTGCTGATTGGTGGAGTGTAGGGATTTTACTTTATGAGATGCTCACTGGGAAGGTAATCTTACACAACCAGCCATTTCCCGTGTGTGATTAAGGGGTTTTGCGCCACTAGGAACTCCTTAGTTTTCCTGAAATTAAGCTATGAAACATTTGTGTTTGAAATATTTACGTTTCTATGATTCCCTCTGTTCTGAGTTTTCGAAGCAGTAACACTGTTTAAACTTGATGTCTTGTGTTTGCTGGATAACACTTTTTGCACAGTATGTTTGCTGTTTCTTGACATAGGTCACCGTCGAGTATTTTCATGCCATTGAAGCATAAATGCAAGAGTTGATTTTTCATTTTACCTTGCAGCCACCTTTTCTAGGAAACCGAGACAAAATCCAGCAGAAAATAGTCAAAGAAAAGATTAAGCTGCCCACTTTCCTGACTGGTGAAGCACATTCTTTGCTGAGAGGGGTAAGTATATCTTGGTGAAACACATTCACAGGAGGGCATTGAATTAAGAGCATGTACTAAATGCTGAGACAAATTACTCTAACTTTGAGGACATGTATTTGCATATTAAACAACATTCAATATAAATATAATGGGGTGAAGACATTACAAGCGAGTAGTAACATTCGGTGCATGGATTTCAAGTGTTGAGAGTTTGTTTCCTGCTTTTAGCTGCTGAACAAGGATGCAAGCAAGCGACTAGGAAGTGATGAGATAAAGCGCTCCCATCTAGGCTCCCACAAGGTTTCCCTGTTCCTGAGAGTCAGTTATGAACCTAAGATTGTTGCAGCAGCTAAGATATACTGTGCACTCCCTCAGCTTAACACTTGTGATTTTCTAGAGTATGAAATGTAGCCTTGTGTGATTTTCTTAGCAAGGCTTATGTGTATTTCTGGAAAATTAAGAATGTCTTGGGTTTGTCTGGAAGATACTTGTTGCTGCCCAGCATCCAATGAAAAGTGAAAACTGAAACTTGGCCTGGACTGTGACATGCAGCCTTACTCCTCTTTCTTTTCAGCTGGACAACTCAACAGTCATCCAGTTGTGTAGTATCATCCTCCATGCACCATCATCAATGACTTCTTCCTCATCCAACACACCAGGTGGAATCTTGCAGAGAAGTTATTTCCAAAAGAGAGGTTATCTAAGAAGGGGATGATTATCTGCTGCTGGCATCCTTACTTTCTGTAAGGTGGTATTATCAAAATTAAGCCCCTTCTTCTTCTTCTTCTTTATGATCTGGCCAGAGGAAGCAGTTGTGCCAACAGACTATATATTTGCTTGGACTCAGAATGCGACTTGTCATCTACTGAGAATCTATGAACTTGGCCATCGACTTCAACCCAACTCCAACCAGGTATTGTATTTGTACCTTGAGATTTAATCAATTTTCTCATCCTTGCAACGCCCTGTGAGTCTCTTGCATCAGAGTAAAGCCTAGCCAGAAGCACGCAATCACTGCCGTGTAGCTTATCAAGTCGGATGAGTTCCCTCATGGCAAGTTCCCCCACTTCTTTATTCCTGTGAAGCTTGCAAGAGCTTAACAACGTCCTCCACGGAACAGGGTCATCTCTGAACCCAGAGGTGTATATAGTTTCATGTGCCTCGTACAACATACCAGCTCGTCCGAAGAGGTCTACCAGAGCCGCATAATGCTTCACTTCCGGCTCGAGGCTAAATTTGGTCCTCATAATTTCAAAATGTTCAGTACCTTCTTTGATTAAACCCTGGTGACTGCAACCGATTAATACACCGAGGAAGGTGATCAAACTTGGCTTGAATCCTGCACTCAGCATCTGTTCGAAAACGGCCACAGCGTTCTCACCTTGGCCATGAATTCCATACCCAACAATCATCGAATTCCATGTAAACTCGTCACGCCTCTGCATCTTATTAAAAACATCAAGAGCCTCATCCAAGCAACCGCATTTCGCATACATGTCAATCAACGCATTCCCGACATAAACATTTCCTAGAAACTCATTGACCCTGGCAAGACCATGGATCTCGAATCCAAGACTCAGAGCGCCCACATGAGCACAGGCAGAAAGTAAACCAACAAGCGTAAACCCATCCAACCCCACATCAAATTCTCTCATCACATCATAAAGCTCAACTGCATTCTGATGCAACCCCAGCTGGCAGTAACAAGCGATCATCGCATTCCAACACACCAAATCTCTCTCAGACATTTCATCAAACACCTTCCTTGCAACATCAATCAACCCACACCCCGCATAACACCTCATCAAATTGGTCCCGACCACAACATCCGACTCTATCCCACTTCTCATAAGACGCCCATGCACTTCCCAGCACTTAGTTTTCTCCTTCACTCTCCCGCAGGCTTTGAGCGCAAGCGAGAATGTGAAAGCGTCAGGAACAGCAATGGAGCAACTGATCATGAGATTGTAACAGTGAATGGATTTCAGTGGAAACCGGCTCTGAGAAAAGCCTCTGATGAGGGAGTTCCACGCTTCGGTTTCTGGGTTTTTTATCCCGTTGAAGATAAGGCTGGCATAAGGTAGGCAGTCGGTGAGGGAGACTGCGCACAAATTTACCAGCTTGTTGACAACAACAGGGACGTTTTGGCAGCCATGGGTGATGACGTAAGCATGCAGTCTCTTGAGCTTCCTCAGGCTGTCACATTCTTGCAGCAATGCCAGGATGCTTTTCATCTTCGACATTTTAATCGGAAAATCATAGAAGAATGAGATGTCCGATACCACTGTGGTGTTTTTTACTAACATGAAGTAACTTGACAGCCAAGTAACTGGACTGGAAAATCAAACGTATAACAAGTCCAAAATTTGTATGTATATTCATTGAAAATCAATCAACAAAGGTGGAGTTTTTAGATTCACAACACAGTTCTTGTCTCTGACGCGGCTGAGCTTGAATGAAAACTGAATGAGAAAATAAAGGTGGGGAGGGAGGGCTTGTTTGTCAACAAGTATTTCTAGGAAACATATATTTCTTCATTTTTTGTTGGCCGAGTTGAACCTGAGATAGTGATCGGCCATGGGCCACACACATTGCAATTTCCCCAGCTCGAAGAAGGGCCTGCCTCCTCATCTCCGGCCACCGGCTTTGGCTTATTCTTGGATCGTGGCAGCTTTCCGAACACAGGTGCAAGTCTCATTCAAACAATTGTCATCGAACATTTAGTTACCACATTTTACACCAAACCACATTCAATACACTAAAAAAACCATCAACGTACAACTATATATATATATATATATATATAATAGATATATATATAGCGCTCAATGTCTTACCTTCCTAAAATCTTTTGTGAGTCATTTGAGCTGGTACATATGTTGTCATATGATAATACACAAAAGTTAAAAAAATTTATCCTTTAATGAATTAAAATGGTACGTTAAATATTTTGTATTAACTTTTGTCGTAATGGGCTTTTGTGGATTTGTTGAATTCTGATTTTTGAGAAACGAATTTTGATATTTTTATGAGTGTTGGATTATTTTGCTTATAGTGTATTTAATTAATGGATTTGATTTGAAAGATATTTTTAAAGAAAGTGCAGTATTATTCATTAAAACTCTCACATGAAAGTGCATTGCTTGTAAATAAAGTGCATAAATACTTTTCATTAAAATTCTCGTATGATAGTGCATTGACTGTCAAATGCTGAAAAAACGTAAAGTAGATTGATGCATGTATGTTCCAATTTTATAAACGTAAAGTGTATTACTAAATGTATGCCCAAATGATAAAAAAGTTAAATCTAACTGCCAAATCTATGAGTTTTTTTCTCATATATTAAAGTGCATTACATTATTCAAAGTAGGACACATGTCATATGTGTGTTTGATAGAAATAATGAGAGAGGTAATGATTTGAGAAAAAAATGACTGAAGATAAAAAATTTATGAGTAAAAAATCAAAATTCACCTTCTTCTTTTTTTTACCAATTTATTATTTCAAAATAATGTTTAATGTCTCATAAAATACCTTATTTAAGGGGTGTGTTCTATAAATATATAACTACATCCATATGATTATTAGAAAAATATACGTATATCATATGCAAGATCTGGCAAATAAATACATAGCTCGACATCATTGTCAACATGTGTGCAGCAGATTAAAATCATGAATGCATCATTCAATTTGCATCATCACATCCAATTCTTCCTTCCTCTCAGAACCCTCACTTCCAGTCTTCCACATTAAGGTTAGGAGAAATATGTAGTCGTCTTGTTTTTTCTTTGACGCGGGCGCCAAATTGTCCGCCGCAATCTAATAACTTCTATTGGGAGGCATATATGCATAAATTGACGTTTGGCAATCATTTCCATTTACCTTCTGGTTCTTCCTGCCATCCAAATTTCAAACTTTTTGTTCATCTAAATATGAATCTAATAAGTTAATTATAGAGTCTCGAATCGGCAACTCATATACCTGATCATAGATAGTAACAACGGATTCAAGACTGATCCACCCTTCTATATATATTTGTTGAATCGTTAGTTAGCTATCCTTCCGAGGTAACAAGAATGTGTGTTATTCGGAAGGTATAACAGCAGCGGAATAGTAAGTGCAGAAAAGTAAAATAGCTTACTCAACGAGTTAGAGTGGAAACTTCAGTATCAATCAAATAACTGAGTAAAACCATTACCTTCTAGAATTTAGCTTTGTAGGAAAAATGACCGCAAGTAACTCAATCAATGTACTCCTTCTGAAAACCACCAATGCTGAACTCTGGAGAGTATGACTAGTGGACTCAACAAATTGAGACTTGCATTTGTTCCTTGGATGAACAACTCTGGAGGATAATTGAACAAGGACCGATACCCATCAAGGATAGCGATGACCCCACTAAGATAAAAAGACAGAGGATTACAGAGATGAGGATTATAGAGCTCCTGAGAAAAACTAACGAGCAAAGAAAGTATTATACGCAGCTCTCACCTCTAGAGATTTGGAAAAAGTTTTGAAGTACAAAACCGCTCAAGACATCTGGAACGGACTTCTAAGGATGTATGGTGGAAATGTGGACATCAAAAGGACTAGAATACTTGCAACTCAAGGAAAGAACGAATCAATGAAGTCATTGGAATCGTTGGGCATCAAAAGGACTTCTATGAGAATGCTATTCAAGGAAAGAACGAATCGTTGGAAGATTTCTACACTCGGTTTTCAAACATATGTCAGTCAAATAGAGTTCCTCAAAGAAACTCTCCCTGAATGGAAAGGGTCACATCAATTTCTACATGCGCTTAATGTCAAATGAAATGTTGTCACATTGGCTCTATAAGCTCAAAGCAACATCAAAAAAATAACTCTCGAATAACTAGTCTCAAGCCTCCAAAGTAATGCCGGAATCAACGAAAGAAAGATTGCCAAACGCGGGCCGGACAGAACTCAATCCATTGCTCTGAAAATAAAAAAGGCCTTCGATCTCGCGCAAACTGATGAGCACAATGAGGAAGAGGATGAAACGACTGCACTCATGACAAGAGCATTCAAAATGGCTAGAATTAATGGCAAATAGAACTTCGCCAAGAGAAAGCCAGAACAGAGACTCACCTTCGGGAAAACAAGGATATCTTATGTTATTACTGTCAATAAAAAGGGCACATGGCCATAGACTATATCAAAAAAAAATAATGGTTCAACTTACTCCAACAACATTTCGGAGGGTACATACTATCCGGAAATAAAAATAAGGGAAAGGTTCTAGGTCTAGGAGAGGTAAGTATTTTTGGTAAAATTCATATTGAAAATGTATGCATAGTTGATGATCTTCAATACAATCTTTTGAGTGCATCACAACTATGCCAAGAAGGGAAGAACCAAGTTATATTTAACACTGATGACTTTTTAGTTAAGTGCTCCAGCAGAGGCAAAACTATCCTAACATGCATTCGGGAGAATGAAATTTATATAGTAGACCCAGAATTCAATCTTGATGGGAAACTCTGTCTGTCGACTATTGCAAATGACACATTGTTGTGGCATAGGAGGTTCAGAGATGCCTGTCTAAGACTTCTGTCAAAGCTGCACCAAAGAAAACTTGTGGAGAGACTACCTAAAGTCGAAAGGTCAATGGACCGATGTAGCGCATGCGCTAGAGGGAAGTAAGCAAGGTTGACATTTACGTCCAAGAAGGTAGTAAGTACATATGCTCCCATGGACATGATTCACATGGATATGTGTGGTCCAGTGAGCATACGGAGCAGAGGAGGTAGCAAATACATTTTGGTAATTGTCAATGATTACTAGAGATTTACCTGGGCAATATTTCTAACTTCCAAAGATGAGACCTTTGCAGAATTTGAAGCATGGTTGCAACTTATTGAAAACAAGATTGCTCGACATGTGGCTTCTATTAAAACTGACAATGGAACTGAGTTTAGAAACTTCCTTTTCCTATGCAGGAATAGAGGGATCAACCATATTTTCTCTGCCCTTAAGACACCCGGCAAAATGGGGTTTGGGTGATGATATATCCACAATAATGGGAAGAATAACCTTGGGAAGTTCAACCCAAGGAGTTACGAAGACACATTTGTCAGGTACTCGAGTAACAACAAGGCCTACAAGGTATACAATAAGAGGCTAAGGAAAATGTTAGAAAGCGTTCATGTGACATTTGATGAAAATGTGATGGCTGGTGATCAGATGCAAGAATCAAGCTCCTCACCCCTACTGAGGGAAGAAGAACTTCAGATTACATGTCAGCCTGAACATGAGGTGGAACCTTTACCGACTTCAACAATGGAGACAGTTCTTGAAAATCCACCAGACCAAGACAACGCTACTCGGGAGCCTAACAACGAAACTGAGGACGCATTACCTCCGGAGGAAGAAAAGAAACCCGACACCCATGAGGAGGTCGCAGAAGCACCAGTATCCATTGAGGAACAGACTCAGGGTGATACATCACAGGGAGTACAACAGTCTGAACAAAGGACACATAGTGGAAGAGCAGTTCAGCCACCACTGAAACTAAGAGACTATCAATGCTACACTTCCCAAGGACAAGAGAAAGACTCAAACTCAATTCCAACACATCTATCCTTATACTATGTAGTTGCAGCTCTTGTCTCTCTTGCAGAACCCAAAAGAGTAGCTGAGGCTCTCAAAGATCCAAATTGGGTAAATGCCATGTAAGAGGAGCTACACCAGTTTGAAAGAAACAAAGTCTAGAGGCTAGTTCCTAAACCTGAAAATCGAAACGTCATAGGAACGAAATGGGTATTTCGAAACAAGATGGATGAAAAGGGAATTGCTGTCCGAAACAAAGCACGACTAGTAGTCAAAGAATATAATCAGCAAGAGGGAATTGACTACGACGAGACATTTGCCCCTATCGCCAGGTTAGAAGTTGTTCGTCTGTTAATTGCCTATTCACTTATCATGGTTTCATCTTACAACAAATGGACGTCAAGACTGCCTTTCTAAATGGCGTTGTAAAAGAGGAGGTGTACATAAGTCAGACACCCTGTTTTGAAGACTCTGTCATCCAGACCACGTTTACATTCTCAACAAGGTTTTCTACGGACTAAAACAAACTCCTCGAGCGTGGTACGAAAGGCTATCTCAGTTCTTGCTGTCCCATGGATATGTACATGGTGAGGTAGACAAGAAGACTATGTTTTTACTGAAGGAAGGAAAACATACACTGGTGGTACATGTATATGTAGATGATATCATTTTTGGATCTACTGACGATGGTCTTGTCAACAAATTCATCAAGATCATCAAGTGAGTTCGAAATGAGTATGGTGGGCGAGCTTACATTTTTCCTTGGGTTGCAAGTGGTACAAGGCCAAGACGATACACGCACTCATCAACAAAAGTATCTCAGGGAAATATTAAAGAAGTTCGGAATGGATAACTCCAAGATATATAACATCACCATGTAACCAAATGAGTCCCTCGGAAGAGATGAGAGCTCCCCCACTGTGGATTCGACTCTGTATAGAGGAACGATTGGATCATTGTTATATCTAACGGCTAATAGACCCGACATTATGTTTAGTGTTTACTTGTGTGCTCGCTTTCAGGTTGATCCAAGGAAAACAAATGTGAAAGCGGATACTCCGTTACCTGAAGGGTACAGATGCCCTCTGCTTGTGGTACCCAGAGGGCATTTGTACCCTTCAGGTAACGCGACTTGTAGAATTTACAGATGCCGACTATGCTGTAAAATAAAACCGATCGGAAGTCCACATCATGAATGGCTCAATTCTTAGGACCATGCCTCATCTCATGGAGATCAAAGAAACAGAACTTCATTATTTTATCCACCGCTGAAGCCGAATATGTAGCTCCTGCTGCTCACAATTTCTATGGTTGCGACAATAGCTAAGTGACTATGATGTTAATCATTCTTTTATATTTTATGGTAACACCAGTGCAATAAATATCTCAAAGAATCATGTGCAATTCTCACGTACTAAACACATTGAGATACAATTTCATTTCTTCGAGATTGTGTTGAAAATGGTCTGATAACTGACATACTTATTTTTTAACCCTTTATACTTGTCAAGTGTTTCAGGAGTTAAACTGCAAACAAAAACAATTTATAAACGTTAGTAAGCCAAGGGTAGACCCAAAGAGTAAATGAGTGGGTATACTATGCAAGACACTGCCTTCGTTTAACTATGAAATTCACAGTGTCTCAGTTCGACAGATTCGTGAACAAGCAGTTGCTGCAGCATACTCTTGTTCACTCGGAAATTATCTCAGCAAACAATGAACAAGACAGAAGTTTGTTCACCCAGTTCGGCCAATTGCCTACGTCTGCAGAGGACTCTTCTTAGTCCTCAATCCACTCAAAACAAAGGTCTCCAAGTACACTCGGTTACAACTCACGCAACCTATGCTACTCAACCTTGTGTGGATCACTCAACACAATCAGAACAAGCTCTGACTTGTGTCTGCACACCCTCTACAAATGTCAATCTAGAAAAGCTCCAGTCTTCTCAAAAAACTCAGCCTATTCTAAACAACACTCACTCAGCAGGGTTGCTGTAGCAACTGCTGTAACACACAGCTGAAGCACAATTTGTCCGCGTCGCTCCAAAGCCTTCTACCGAGCCGTTCGAACGATTCCACGAGCGCTGCACACTCTGGAATACTCCCCCTCACTCAATGACCACCTGCCACTAGTGAGAACCACCGCTTAGACACTTGACCGAGCCACACACCCGTCAGTTCTTCCGCGGCTACCCTTGATCAACCAACAAGCACCAAGCTCTGAATTGGCTTCCAGATCAAGCTCGAATCAGACTCTGCAAGTACTGATTCCCTTCTGCTTCTATCACCACAGCTCTGCGCTCACGCTCTGCTCTCGGGTGATGATCGAAGAATTCGTCCGTCGCACACCAAGAATGTTCTCTCTGAATTCCGTGTATGCACTCGTGTATCCCTCAGCTTCGATCAACCTCTCAGCTCTGAACATCTCTCGCTTAAATAGCAGCACCAGCTTTAAGCAATGTCCAGGTTTAGGCAATGTCCCAAAAGGAACGATTATCTTCTAAAATCTAGGAGATTAGATTTGATCTTTATCTTCAATGCAAATCTCCTTCTCTGACTAGTAAACCTCACTGGAAAATACTCCACAGCATATTAAAAATTCTTCAGATGCTCTCCGCAGAGTTTCCAACCCTTCTAGCCACGCCCAGGTTGCTGCTGTTTCTCGGACAATGATGCAGCCAGTTGAACAAGCTCCTGCTGTAGCATCCCCTGCTGCAGCAGCTGCTAGATCACTTCTGCTGGACTGCTTTTTTACTTGTGCTGTAGCAACTCCTTGTTCACTTGTGCTGGTTTTGTCAAACACTACCATACTACATTATCAAACTATTCTAATAAAAATCCATACGAATACAAATCAAATAATACAGAATCTTGTTCTTGCGTCAGAATCACTTAGTTAGATAATTACAATTTCTTTGTTGACAACTATTCCACTGTGTCTTTTCCTTTGTTTAGACTGTTTTAGCTTTTTCCGATATTTTTGATATTTCATTTCCTTCTTTGTTGACACGTTTCAGCTTGCCTTTGAATCAATTTAATAAGTTTAGCTTGCAGAACTAGATAGCTTCGTCTCTATTCCTTCCTCGGTCACAACTTCATTCCCTGACTAGTAACTCAGTTGCGCCTTACCTGTGTTTTTCTGCACATTCATTGAAATCATGAATTGAGTATTTGTGATCATCAAAACCCTAGGAGTTTGACATATATATATATATACACTACCTGCATATAAAGTAACATCATCTTCCACCATTTTGACCATCCTTATGCATTTTCCGGCAGCAATAGGGTTTCGTCCCAACATAGTCGTGCAATAGTCGCGGAGGCACTGTGCATGCATAGGAAAGGGAATTATACACGTTATTGTCATTTTCGATATGGCTGAGTTTAATTATTAATATGTGCTATTGACTAATTAAGCAAGTTCACAACTAGGAACTATTTACTTAAGTGAAAAGCCCTGGGGCACAATTCACTCCATCAGCACAAATGAATGCTGCCAAGATCATCACTTTTTTATGTACAAATCTTACCACCATTACAAGATTCACTGCAAGTTCGTTGAGTGACACTCCATTTCATGCACTGGTATCTGTGCAAAATAAAGTTTCACGACTTCAGCCATCGCAGATTTTTATATTTCACTGTTTAAAGTACAGTCTTACATATGTAATTCTCAAGGTTTTCTGCGTCTAGCACACCCACCATGAGCTTCAAAATTTGAAACGCTGACCTGCTCACTCGAAATTAAAAAAAGGGAGCTTCAAAATATGGAATCAAAAATGACCTTGTCCTCCTCAAGGTGAAAACCAGGATAATCAGCTAGGAAGGTCGCAGCCCATTCCCAAGAAGCATCGGACTGTAGTTGATGCTTCCACTGTATAAGTAGCTGTGGTGTTGGCGTACCGCGGATTAGCACTTGACGAAAACCCAAAATTTTATCAAGCATAAGGATGGGGTGATCCTAGTGGAAGGAGTCGGGCAGAGCAACATGCTGGGTCACCTATGCATTTCTTAAGGAGCGATACATGGAAGACGTTATGAATCTCGCACCCAGGGGGCAACTGCAGAAGACAATGCAATTGAGAATCTGAAAGGGCCCACAGAAGCGCTTTGCAGATGTGCGGCGAGCTTGACGACAAAAAGACCCAATCCCCTACCTCAAATTGAGATCAACTCGATGACAATCCGCCTGTTGCTTCATTAGTAACTGGGCCGTTGGAGGTTCTCTTCAAGGGAAACCAGAAGGCTGTGCCAGTGAGCGAGATAGGTATCCAATGCTGCAATGGTTGTAGACCTGGGAATATAATCAACGACCAATGTCGGTGGGCAGCCATACACGGCTTCAAAGGGTGACATTTGGATAACGGAATGCCAGGCCGTGTTGTAACTCAATTCAGCCCTAGATAGGTGAGACGCCCAATCGGATCCAGTGTCTAAAACAAAGCATCATAAAGAATCCTTGACACAGCGGTTAAGGACCTCTGTTTGGCTGTCAGTCTGGGGATGATAAGCTGGTGAAGAGTGTGGTTTCTTGAAGGCGAAATAATTCCTGCCAGAAATGGCTCATCAACAAAGGGTCCCTGTCAGAGAAATTATTTGAGGAATCCCATGAAGCCAGAAAATTTCATGTGCAAATGAAATGGCCAGAGTGAAGGCTGTGGCTCCGGCTCCAAGAGGAATAAAGTGACCATATTTAGATAGGCGATCGACTACTACCCAAACAGTTGTGTTGCCAGCGGATGAGGGAAGGTGCGTGATAAAGTCCATTGAGATGGAGTCCCAAACTTGCTGAAGGATTGGTAGCGGCTGCAGTAACCCTTGTAGACTGGACGTAGGTGCCTTGACTTGTGGCAAATTGAACAACGGGCTACATAATCCGTGACATCCTTGTGAAGCTCCGGCTAATAAAAGTTGGTGGATACTTGGGCAAGGGTGCGCTGGACTCCCGCATGCCCGCCTGTCGGAGTATCATGAAACCCATAAAGAATTAACGGCTGGAGGGCGGAACCTTTAGGAATAAAGAGCCGATTGCGGAAAAGGATGAAGTCGTCACAGATAGTAAATTCTGGGTAGGTAGTAGGGGAAGCTTGAATGCTCTCTAATTATTGTTTCGCTTCTGTATTGGAGACTAGAAATACCTTGATGGCTCACAAAAAATCCTGGGTAGGAGCTGATATTACGCAAAATTGAGGCCTAGAAGCATCCGGGAAGCGTGAGAGGGCGTCTGCTGTACCATTGTCCTTACCCGGTTGGTAAAGAACTTCAAAATCATAGATCATCAATTTTGCCACCCACCGTTGCTGATTCGGGGTCTGAATTATCTGAGTTAGGAGGGACTTTAATAGTTGATGGTCAGTCTTGATGATGAATAGATTACCCAACAGATATTGGCGCCAATTTTGGACCGCAACTACAACGGCGCACAATTCCTGGTTGTAGGTTGATGTAGAACGGAGACGTGGTGCCAAGATTTTACTAAAGAAGGCAATATGGCATCCGGCCTGGGTGAGAACAACACCAATGTCAAATCCAGATGCATCAATTTGTACGACGAAGTGTTGGGTGAAATCCGGTAGGGCCAACATTGGTGTAGAAGTTAATGCTGCTTTAAGCTCGTGGAAGACTGAGGAGGCATCTATCGACCAAAGAAAGGCATCCTTCCATAATAATTGTGTCAACGGAGCAATTAGAGATGAGTAGTTGCGGACAAATCGTAGATAATAACCAGTGAGTCCCAAAAAACCGCGCAACTACTTGATATTGGCGGGTATGGCCCAGTCTGAATTTTATCTGGATCAAAAGAAACACCCGCACAAAAAATAATATGTCTAAGATACGTCAATGAGGACCTGCCGATATCACACTTTCCAGGTTTAGCAAAAAATGAATTAATGTGAAGGATAGTGAATACCTCATTAAGGTGATGCATATGGATCTCCCACGTAAGACTATAAATTAATATGCCGTCAAAGAAAAAAAGCACAGACTTGCGGAGCAAGTGCCTGAAGATGGAATTCATCGCAGCCTGGAAGGTGGAAAGGTGCATTTGATAAACCGAACGACATGACAAGGAACTCATAATGTCCTTCATGAGTGCAAAATGCGGTTTTGTAAATGTCATCTGAGCCCATACGGAGTTGGTGGTAATTGTAACGAAAGTCAAGCTTAGAGAACACTATGGCACCATGGAGCTCATCCAAGAGTTCATCGACCGTCGGGATAGGAAAACGATCTTTGATGGTTATAACATTCAGAGCTCTATAGTCCACACATAAACTCCATGAACCATTTTTCTTACGGACGAGAAAGACCGGGAATGAAAATAGACTGCACCTGGGTCGGATGATGTCGTTCTAAAGCATTGCCGAAATCAAGCGCTCAATCTCAATCTTTTGGAAGTGAGGATAACGATAAGGGTGATAGGGGAAGTGTCGGGAGTTAAGGGGATATAGTGGTCGGAGGGATGAAGTGCTGGTAGGCCTTTTGGAGGTGCAAAGAGGTGGGTGGACTGATTTAGAAGGAAGCTGATAGCATTTCAGAAGGTAGGCTCAATATCCACAGGGATCGAAGGGAGCCCAAGATTGCCTGCGGAATAGGTCGGAGAGGTATTGGCTACCAGTTGGAAGAAAGAAGTCGCGGATGAGGTCTGGCGGAGCCGCTGGACTTACCGGAGGGAGAGTTTAGCGAAGGAGGGTCGGCCTAACTCATGTAGTTTGATATGGGCTCCATTATGCAGAAAATTGAACCATAAAGCCAGATAGTCAAATAAAACTCAGTCAATCCACTCCCAGAACTAAGTCGGCGCTATATATGGGAAGGAGATGTAGGTCAATCTCAACACAATGTCCATTCAAAAGTAAAGGGACGCTGTCGCAGAAGCCTTCACAGTGGAGAGAGTCTCTGATGTGCACGCGTCGTTGTGCGTATATCAAATTAATTCCTTCATCTTCCACTTAGTACAGCGGTTAAGTGAGGGTCGAATCCACAGGGAGCAAGTAGATTAGCTTTAACTAGTATCCTGCACTTACGAAAACTGGGGGTGTGAGTGATTGGGTTGCGCAATGCGCGAGTAAACAGTAGTAAACGCAGGAATTGCACTAGACGTGCGCAGGCAGTAGAGATTAAGTACTATGACTATGAAAAGTATCGGCGCAGACAATCCTCTATGAGTGTATTCCTTATCATCGACTCTAAACGTCTATAGTTTGATTTACTAAAGTTAGTGTCCGGTCAAGGCTTCCTAACTTGTACGCATGTTCCGATCAAAGTTCATGAGCTATTAATTCTTAAGACTAGTCTAAGCAGCTACGAATCCTGTCACAGTAGCAACTGATTATCCTAGTGCGTTACTCCTAGTCGTCACCGTCAGGCTATTCAACTAGTTTAACATATAACAAACAAGCAACAAGAGTAAGATTGCGGTTCAAGGCTTCCCCTACTCATGCAACTAGCTGTCAACATTGTGCACAGAATTAATATAAGCAAACAAGCTATGCATTAAGCACAAGTCTCAAAGGAAATACTCATAGAATCATGCCCAACCGATACCAAGCGTTTAGCTAGACATGCTAGTAGTAAACATCATAGAAACAGTAAATAATATCTAAAGTATCTAAGAAAACAGCAACTAGCAGGTGCGTGCAGGTTGCAGTGTCTCGGCTGGCGCAGTCGGCTAGCGCAGGTCCTCTCAGTAGCTCGTGTGTTTTTCTATTTTGCCGCTCTCTCGTGTGATGTGTCCTCTCTTGGTGTTGTTGATGCTCTGGATGATTATTCTCAAACCCTAGCCTTCTTCTCTTTATATACTACTCAAGAGGCTCATCCTTGGCAACTTCCAAATCTGGTGGTGTCAGAATTTGGAAACACCACTATCTGCGCATGGCGCACTGCTCCTTGGTTAGCGCAATCGGTTAGCGCACCGTAGCTGATTCTGCCAACTCCTATCTGTTTGCGTTGCTAGCTCCGTAGGCTGTGTGATGCGCTCCTTAAAAGCTGCCTGTTAGCGCGTATCCGACTTAGGCCCTCGTTTCGCCCTGAAATACAAAAATACTGGAAACCAGTAATCTTGTACACAAAATAATGCAAACAAGCATAGGGTTAGGATCTAAATAGTGTGTATAAATAGGCTCTATCAGTCTCCAATAACGACAGTGACTTCCAGATGGCGAGAGGGTTGGATGGGAAGATTGAGGAATTTTGCAATCCATAATTACATGAAGTTGTGGGTGGAACCTCCATCGACTAAGGTAACCAGTGACCAACCATGGACGGTGGTTTCAATTCAAAGAGTGGTGGGGATAAATTGACCATCCAGAGCATGAAGTGAGATACTTGGGTTGGTGGAGGGGGATGGTGGAGTATGTTGGTTTGTATCTAGGGCCAGTGGATTTGTGGTATGGCTGGGAAAATCAAGGGTTTGGCAGGGAGTGATGGGGTTGCATCATCGGTATTCTCCACTAGAAGGCAGAGAAACTTAGGACGACAACGGTGGCCTGGGGTGCATTTGTCATCACAGTTGAAGCAAAGACCCTTCTCGCGGCGTGTGGCCATCTCTGATAGGGTGAGGCATTTGACAGAAAGACGGCTAGAGGAGAGGTATGGGGGTTGGGATGGTGGTGGTCAAGAAATCGGGGTGCAAGGCCAGTTTTGTCGGCTATCATCAGTCTTTTCTTCAACCAGCTTTGCCATCCCAATGGCCTCATGGAGTGATAAAGGGCGTAGAAGAGATAACTCACGACGGATATCATCACGAAGACCCGATAAGAAGCAGTTTAATAAGTTTGGAGCAGAGAGACCGGAAACACGGTTGGAGAGACTCTCAAAATCCGATAAGTAAGCCGATACGAAGGATTATTGACGGAGCTTGTTGAGAGCATCCTCAGGGTTTTTGTACGCCGATGGTCCAAAGCGCAAGTCCAGATCTCCGATGAATAGAGGCCAAGAGGAAAGTTGGTGGGTTCGGTGCATCTAGTGAAACCACTGAAGAGCTGGTCCTGTCATGTAGAAAGCAGCGATGTGGAGCTTTTGATCATCAGGGGTGGTATGAAAGGCAAAGAATCGCTCAATCTGGAACAACCAATCTACAACGTTTTCGCCGGTAAAATGAGGTAGGTCCAGTCTAAGTTGTCTGGGTTGGGGCACAGAAACATCTGGATTGTTTTGTGGGTATGGAAGTGTGTAGGGAATGATATGTGGTGGATGAGAACTGGAGCATTGGTTAGGTGACGGAACCGAAAGCAGTTTTGGAAGTTTTTTCCACCCGAGCCATGGATATTTGAAGTTCTTTGATGGACTGCTGCATTGCTTCCATTAGTTGTGTTTGGCGTGCAAAGGTTTCAGAGTGCTGCTGAACCAAGTCGGTCAAGGTGGTGATGGATTCCTTCTGAGATGTGGTGGTGACCCCTTCTGGCATAGCGATGGGAGTGTTCAACTCAATGAAAGCACCAAATGTTAGAATGGAGATGAGGGGAAGATGACTGAGAAGGGAAGAGGGTGAGGGGATGAGGAGAGTAATGACTAAA